>OX103971.1:72213142-72233129 GCA_944470395.2 Schistosoma turkestanicum | reverse complement strand
CCAAGATATACGAGCAATGCATCGAAGATACCGATGTTCGAATACAAATAGCCTAATTAACCTTTGTGCCATTCAGCCAGCATTCAATGGTTTACAATTCTAGCTCTACTCAATGATGTTTTAATGTTATCAGTGAACAACTGCTTCATGTTAAACTTATGTCTACACAGCATGGCTTCACAACAGAAATCCAAAAATGATGATGATGTGAACGAGTTGTACTGAATATCACTAAATCTATTAGAAACCATTAATCGAATACTAGTATACTACTCAATAAATCGATAAGTAGCTAATGATAGTTAACAAAAAATAATTATTTCAGTTCATTGTGAGAAAACTAACCAGATTAAAGATAATATTTAACGAGATTATCGCTATCAAAGACAAAACAAGTATAAACTAGAAAAAAGCAACAATCTAAATCAGTAAGTAAAAACGCAAAACATGTAAATTAACAATACTCTACTTCAGAACACTCAAACACTTGCAAAACAAGTTTTGAGCTGAATAGTTTAGACTGCCGAACTATACAACATCGAAAACACAGATAGCAACCAAAAAAGTGAAATAGAATGTTGAAAGTGAAAGCCACAATTTATGAAGTGTGTAATCAAATGAACTGACAAAATTATTTTGACATTTTAAGAAGTTTGAATATATTTCAGAATTGATGCAACTCACTTGGGTAACCATTGACGCAACATCACCACTGTGAGATGGCAATAAGACAGTATTCGTTGTCTTGGCTAAAGCACTGAAAGCTTCTATATACTGTTCAGCTATTGTAAGTTGTACTGCATCTGCTCCACGCTATACAGAAAATACAATCAAGAAAATAAATTATTGTCATAAACTTTCTCAATCTTATTCATAAAAAAAACTGTGAATACATGATATGAACAATTTAGGTTCAACGGTACTCTACTTTTGATGATGATGATGATGATATTCTGTGTTATGATTTGAACAGTAGAAACATCCAATCTTATGAAAAAGACCCGAGATCATTTACAGTAGGAGGATTTGATTCTGACCAATTTGATCTCGTATGCTTTTATGGGTATGAGGGCGGATGTTACTTCCCGACTGCCTACACCGCAGAAGGGATCTGGTTGTCAGAAGAGGCATCGGCCTCGTGACTTCTTAAGGAACTCGGCTTTCATCATGAGACGTCATAATTCTTCTAAATGAAGACCTTCTAACTCCTAGAGCAGAGTTTAAATGGTTTGAATTATTTTTTTCTTGTTAGCGTTTTTTAGCAAGTTTGTTGTTTTGCGGGATGAGGTCGCCAATCCCAATCCCAACCTAACATCTTTATCCGGGTTCGGGTCCGGCAGTAGCCCCAGAGGGTCTACAGGCTGCTAATACTTCTTCTACTACTACGGGATTTGAAGTGACAATTGCATCTCTGTGCTAATGTGATATGGCAACTTGAATTGATATACATACGTACGAAGTTCTAAGTATTTGTCGACTTACTAACTGACAGTCAAAGAACTGCTTCAGCTTCTCGTATTATTTTTAGATGAATAGACATACCGTATATAATGATAAGCTTCTATCAGAACTCACATTCAGAGTGATAGACTATGAGACGGTGGCTAACTGTCAGAACAAACAAGCAGAAAACTGACCAGTTCAATATAGTTTGACGGTTAAAAAATACGTGACAAGCAACAAGAGGAAAAATTACTTGATAACGAAGACATGGATAAATGTTACGAATGTCATCTTAGCGAATTACATATGGAGTTTGACTTGTTGACATTGAAACCGCTTACTAGAAACACGGAATTGATCACTTTATGACACAGACCCGGTTTATAAAATAAAGCTGTAAAAAGGGCTGGGATATACTGCTTCAATAACCACTCCTTAGACATATTCCCAGAGATGACAGAACATTTTTAGACCTGACTACAAATAACAGTCAAAGCTCTTTTCCCTACAGTTTAAATTTGCGTTCCATACAAAAGTAAGAGGAACCTATTCAAATTAAAAAACTTCATCCTTATAGAATTTTAAAACTGATTATCTTATCTGTTATTAAATTTGACATATTTTGCACATTCCGATGTCAATATACGTAATCCAAAAATACTACCGTATTCTTTCGATTTCTTATCATCATATTATCTGGCCTCACGGGTGTATGTAAGCTCAGAAATACACGAATATATACTAATGTACACGATAATTTTATCTCACATCCTAATTTTGAGAAATCCGACACTTTTCGTTCTGTTAAATCTAACATTTTTCTCGTGAACATGGACACTATTTCGACTCTTTGTTTGCAGGGTGGAACTATCATAGCACCTCACCTATATTTGAGTTTGTTAACATTTAACTCGGCTAAGCTTTTTTTAAATAACTTGTTTATAAGTGTTAGGATATTCACCAAATATCCTACGGAGAATTATTTTGTTAAGTGTAAATTCTATTGGTCGATTCCTATTGGTCAATGATATTATGGTCGTCCTAGGTATCAATGTCACGAACTTCAATGTTGCTTCTTATTGGTCGTCTTGACTATCAATGTAACTTCAAATATTTTTTCCTATTGGTTGTCTTAACTGTCCATTTCACAGACATCTATGCTGTTTCCTATTCGACCTAACTGTATAAATAAGCATTAACTGTAACGTTTTATGACTCGGAACCTCAGTTCGGAGTCAGTGCCTTCTTCTGGACTCCGGCCTCGTACTTTCTGGATGCTTGTAGAATACTGGTTCTACTTCATATCAAGTCTTCTTCTTTCACTCAATGGGGGTTAGGATTTGAGTAACATGTCGTGTGGTCTGGTCTTCGATCCTCGCTCCCATTTTCTGACTAAGGTAAACTCGTAATAGTTCAAGCATCTCAAATGACATGTTTACGTGCATGCATAACAATAAGACTGCGTCATTCGAACAGCAGTTAGTCTATATCTGAGTACCATTACTATTATTGTGTTTGTATAGGTAAGTGTGCTTGAACATCGGTTACAGCTTACGTACATATGAATCCTACTAGCTTTTGTGTTAATCGCTTAATTAATTAACTTGGTGACTTACTCATTTCTACATAATTATATATGTACATTTTGAATCCTATTTATTTGTTCCTCGGCATTCGCATATCGTCTCGTGTTCGTTAAAGATGCCTGTGGTTTTGTGATCTGTGTTGTGTGATGATAAACTTCATCAAAACTTCCTATTGTCTTCTGAATTTCGCACATCGTCGACCGTTATCTAGTAGTGGTTTTTAGGACGAGTAGTACACGAAGTTTAAAAAATTATGTTAGATTTAATCCGTCACAACTTAGATATATCAACATTCTAAGTCCTATTAACTGATAGCTAGTACTTATTACTTAACAAACAGGGACTTCATAGAAATATTTACACTTTCATGAAATTTTAGTTTGAAAATGAAAGATTAACAAAATTTAAAAGACGAATATTTCTTAATAGTAGATAGTAGATTTTCGCCAATACCTTCATTGATAATTTTATTTCTATGTATTGAAAAATATACCTTACCTTAGCACCAATCGCACGGGCAACAATTTGGATAGAATTGGCTCGAGCTTCTGCCAAACGTTCAGTAGCTTCCGCTTCACCTAAACATTAAGAAATCAAATCAAAACCATACAATAAAAGAGCTTGGAACTATAGAGTATCAAAACGCTTAAAAGATGGTATTATGATAGTGGAATTTCTTCAGGATGATTTCTATGTTTTGGACATTCTTCGTTCAGATAACCTTAACTCCCAACGATGTAAAAATTTCAAAGAGTAATAGGAAATGCTGACTACAGTATATAACTTTAGAGCACAGACCGCAAAGCGAGAAGCACACGAAGTGAAGGAGAGCAGATATGAGAAATGCAGGAGAATGGATGAATAGGATTTAAGGAGTACATATATATAATAAAACGACCGAATCATTGAGTGAATGACAAAGCTAATGAAGAATAGTGAAATTAGGTCATTGCTGGTTTGAAACAATGAAAGGAAGTAGGTGTTTTTTCCAAACAACTTTCGAAATTTTAGAAGGCAATCGATTTACTATTCCGGTTGCAATGCTAGATGTATTCAGCTAGTTTAATTTATTTCAAGTTTAAGATGACAAGTGTTTAGGATCAAAATAAATGACAGACGAGTTAAAAGGCCAGTAAATCCGAAGTCAAGTAGATACTCTAAAAGGAGAACCAGTTCTATACACAACGTATTTACGCAATGGCTGATACTACTGTGATCTACTTGTGTTCAGAGTTAGATTTTAGAGAATAAACACGATTTAATACATTAGTAGTGATTGTGTCAGAACTTGGTAATTCCTAGATACATGTTATGACCTAAGTAAAGGTTATGGAAAATTACTATATCCCACTAGTCACCCTAACGAAATCTCATCGTGCCTAAATACCCAACCTATTCATTAACCTCTCCAGTTAATTTTGTTTATTTGAAGTTATCCAGTTGGTGGTAGAACTTAGCTTTTGCTTAATTTAATTGGAAATTCATTGGAACTCAGAGAGAAATAACGTAAAAACATCATAGAGACACTATTAACATCATTTCTAAAAATTGAATACAAAACTCTGTTTTGTGGTGGAAAGGTTGAAACTATGCTCAAGTGCAGTCGATTCGACCTTAAGTAGGGATTTCTCGATTATGTAATAATATACGGGTCAATCTTTGGACGATGAAAGTTTGAAAATATCCTATGAGTTGTCAATACACTGAGCAAAACGAAATAAACCATGCAATGTTTCGACGTAGCATGAAAAGTCAAATGCTAATATGCAAATTATCTACAAAGGACTTATTCATCCAGCTCAAGTTAACCTAGACATTTTCCAATCTGTGTTAATCCAGTCATATACAAATATGCCAGAGTTGTGAGTATTTTCGAGTAATAAGATTTACCACGTGGTCACTGTCACGCCGTTCTCCGTAGTTGGACTGCTCAAATGTTATAAGCGTATGTAGTATCTGAATCAGGCAGTTGGTCAAATTGTTAATACAAAATGAACAGTATCGTGATGACGAAAATGAAATAACTACCTGATGCCTTATTTACAATTTGAATTTGATGACCTTCTGACTCTAATACCTGACTACGTTTCAAACCTTCAGCACGATTGATAGCAGCCTCACGTTGTCCTTCTGACTCTAATATGGATGCACGTTTTTTTCGTTCCGCTTCAACTTGCATTTGCATAGCTTCTTTAATTTTTTGTGGTACTTGAACATCACCTAGAATAATGTACATAAATATTTTTCAATGCAATTATCGACTACTTACGAATTTCATAACGCAAACACTCAATACCCCAAGGCTCGGATGCTTTGCCTAAAGCTTGTACTATTTGAAAATTCAATGCTTCACGTTCTTTAAAAACATTGTCCAAAATTATCTTGCCAATTTCTGATCGCATAATTGTTTGAGCTAACTTTAATTAACAGAGAGAAAAAAAAATCTAAGTCGAAGCGAATAATTTACTTTTAAAATGTAATAAAACGTCCATCATAAAATACTGGATGTTTAATGGTTGAAATTTACAAAATAACTGGATAGAATACATGTATTTTAGAATTTTATAAAACTAAAATACTTGGCTACAAAATGTTAGTCTATCACGAAGACGTCAACATCTGCAAGGAGGCACGGTATACAGAAGACAATCAGGACGCAGCTGGACGATCTGGACTTTGCAGATGACCTGGCTCTCCTATCTCACACGCAACGACAAATGAAAGAGAAGACGACCAGTGTAGCAGCAGCCTCTGCAGCAGCAGGTCTCAACATACACACAGCGAAAAGCAAGATTCTTCGATACAACACAACATGGGCCAACCGAATCTCTTTTGATGGAGGTGCCTTGAAGGACGTTGACACCTTTACATATCTTGGCAGCATCATCGACAACCAAGGTGGGTCCGATGCAGATGTGAGGGCGCGGATCGGCGAAGCAACGGCTGCATTTCTACAACTGAAAAATATCTGGAACTCCAAACAACTTTCAACCAAAACAAAAATCAGGATTTTCAATACAAATATCAAGACAGTTCTACTGTACGGAGCGGAAACTTGGGGAACTATGAAAGCCATCATCCACAAGATACAAGTGTTTATTAACGGTTGTCTACGCAAAATACTTCGGATTCGTTGGCCAGACACGATCAACAACAGCCTACTGTGGGAGAGAACAAACCAGATTTCATCGCAGGAAATCAGGAAGAAGCGAGGGATGTGGATATGAGACACACTGCGGAAAGCGCCCAACAGCGCCACAAGATAAGCACTCACCTGGGATCCTCATGGTGAAAGGAAAAGAGGATGAGAGGAATGAACAAAAATTGGACAGAAGTGGAAAGGGAAGCTCATGACAGAATAGATTGGAGAATACTGATCGGCGGCCTATGCTCAATTGGGGGTAACAGGCGTAAGTAAGTGAGAAGTAAATATCTACGAAAATGCATCTAGAAGTCAAATGACCAATCAATTTATTCATTATGAAAAATACTCATTATCAAATGAACACCAAACAAACAGAGAAATTCTAATCATTTGTCAATATTTGCAATAAACAGATAATATGAGATACTAAATTTATTTACATTTACGTCTTAAGCTGTAAAATCAAATGAAAATGTAGGTGATACTTCAATATATGACCCAATTGATCCTTAACGTCTGGACTATCGACCGTTATGATAAACAGGCATACATACTAAGATAAAGGGTTTACGAAGGTTAGTTAACCATCTAACATGAACTGGGGGATCGCTGAATTCCAGAGAGCATTTGTCAACTAACTGTATCTTACATTTACAGTGACTAGTGTAGGCCGCAATCAAGATTTTTATCTTCTTAACTGACATCACTGTCTAGTACATGAAATTACTTTATAAATTGTCAAATAAGCTGCTTCCATATACCTCTAATAGCCTAACACAACATAGTACAGTAGTATACTACAACTGCAATTTTATTTCTGTAGTAGTGTCGACATTTTGTACACTATTATGCTCCATTATCTAGAAAGTAAGTTTCTTAACTAATGAACTGACAGAATTCATCTATCAATACACTGAAACATCTAGTTAATTTCTTCTGAGTTCACTCAAAAGTTAACATGAACATTTTGTAACTAAGATATAATTATAACCTAAAAGACAGACTCACTGATCCTCTGTAATATCATATTTATTGACAATTTGACAGGTTTCACACTTTTTTTCTGTTTACATTTCAACTAGCTCTTGATATCGGTGGTGAACAATGTTAAAAATTCATATAATCAATACAAAATCCAATGTAAACGTTTAAATTTCTTATTCTAACACATACTCCATGTAGACAAGAAACGTTGCATAGTTAACTACACTCTGACGCAATCACTAGAATTTTTAACAGCAACTATCTAGTCTAGATGGTCTGCAAAAAAAAAAGCTCACAATAAAAAATTAATAGTTCTTACAATTAATTTTGACTGTAAATAAAAACACGATTCAAATAAATTGGGCGGTAGGTAATATAAGAACCATAAAGAAATAGATATATATATATACCTGAGTAATTGCAAATTCAGCTTCAGACACTCCATATGATGCTAGATATGGATCTTTGACCTTAAGGAAGAGAACACCGTTCAATTGTAGAACGACGTTATCTGGAAATAAAATGTCAATTAGTTAGATTTTTTTTCCAATCTAAAACCATCATTATAAACTTTTCGAAAGAAAAAACATTAGGAAGGTTGAGATTAAACTATCAGCTGTTAGTAGAATTATTAAAATAAAAAAAATTTGATCAGCACTTATTCACTAACAATTTAGTTGATGAATGATTGACAAGCTCTTAACTTTGCTAAATTTCAGGATTAATAAACCTTATAAATTTTGAAAGCATAATGAACTGAGATTATGAGTTAGGTTGATTGAATTATTACCTTGACTCTGAGAAATTAAGCTCATATTATGTAACTAATATCTTGATTATGAATTAGTTCTAGTCGATAACGGTAAAAATCTTTTTGTCATAATCATATAAAAGTCAGAGATTGTAGATGCATTCAGTCAGTTACAACGTAGAATTTCGTACGTACGTACATCAGTTCAGGTTGTCAAACCACATTAGCATAGAGACGCAATTGTAACTTTAAAACCCACAGTAGTAGATGTAGTAGAAGCATTAGCAGTAATCGGAGATATTAGGGTTCGAAGATTCAAGAAGTATATTCTAGTGAAATAAACTTCAAAAGATAAAGATAAAGGTGATGATGAATCCAGAGGATTATGATTTGAGAGAACACCTGCTCCATTGCAAACGATTTTGAGCCATGTCATTCAAGGTCTCTAACCATTGATTATTATCATCTCGTGGACCCCAACCTGGTAGTCTACATCTACCAACATGACTCAAACTAGTTGTCAGTGACTTCAGGAATTTGTGCCATGGTTTGGTCTGGCCGCCCCTGGCTTTCGACTAACCTGTTCGTACACCGCAATGTATAGCTCGACGAGGTAGTCGTGGGTTAGGCATACGCAAAACATGTCTCAATCACCTCAAATGATGAGGTTTCACTACTTCATCTATCGATCTGCCATCCTTACCTAGTACTCGTTTCCTAACAACAGCGTTGTTTACTCGACAGTCCCAAGATAAACGAGCAATGCTTCGGAGGCACCTATGATCGAAATCCAGTAACCTACGAATATCTTCTACTCTTACTGGCCATGTTTCACAGCCATAAAGTAGGACAGAAAGAACTGCTGCTCAGTGGACTCGTCCTTTGTTTAGAAGACGGATATCTCACCTACGCTGTACGCGACGCAAGTTGGCAAGTAGGTGTGTTAATCATTCTACAGCAAATAAACTTGGAAACATCAAACATAATCAGGCTAAAACAATGTCAGTTCGCTTTTTTTAATAGATTTTATCCTACACGTCGCTCCTAATTGTAATAATGTTGTTGCTTAACTTATCGAAGATTGATGCTTTCCTTAAATACTGTGTCATTGACTTGGAGTATGCTAACGACGTAGTTGTGTCACGTTAAGACTAACGAACTCAAGTTATGTAAGCACTGTGAATAAACATGGAAGAAAGTTTCCGATGAGTTTCACTTGAAGATGCAGAATAATGCATCGTGACAATTTTCCACTAATTCTTAGTGTCGTTAAAGGAAGTAAATGAGTATGTCAACAACAGCACAGTACTAAGTTGTGTTTTAAACTTCATTCTAAAAGGATTCTAAAGCATAACCTATGAAGACAGAAGACATATGTAGGTAACGGATAATTGATGATAAGTGTCTTTGAAGAATTACAAGCATACGAAAAAACCAAAGTTGACATTTGGTTTCGTTTTTATTCCTGTAGTTACATTACATTTTTACGGCACCCAGTAGCTTTTTTCTGGTCTAAAACTTTAGCTAGTTTAGATAGCTTTAGATGTTAACATGGCTATGTCTTTAAGGTTGTGCCGATGTTAGACTTAAAACTTGAAGTCGTGCACGGTAGGTTGGCTCAGTCAGTCAGTCAGTTACAACGTAGAACCTTGTACGGACGTACATCACTTCAGGCTGATGTACTCTGGCTACTTTCAATAAATTAACCACCACATTGATCGAACAACTAGAGGGTTCAACTAAAACTAGAAAATCTCAGTCTTGGGCGTAAAAATTCTTTTAAATTGATGCAAATAACATATGAGCCTACAGAACCTGGAACTCAACTTCCTGTTTGTCGGTCGAATACCAATTCTTTGAGGTAGATATTCACAAAAGCAATTTTAAGAGTGAATAAACGTAGACTAAGCAACAACCTCTTCTCTAAAAGTGGATGAAATTCCTAACCATAAGAAGCTGAACTGTACAGAAAGTCAGTCACGCTGGAAGTATCTCATTATCCCAAAGAACCATTAAAACCATCTACGTGAAAAGATCGCCTAATGAGTGGTAAAATAACTAGTTTGCCTAATACATATTGTCAAATAACATACTGCATAGGTTGAGGAAAAATTTAGAGAAAATTTATGGATGACTAAAATGGCATTACAACCAGTCTTTATGTATGGAGTTCACTTACAGCTAAAGTGTTAGATATGTGACCGTCAAAAAACTAAATAAGAAATAATATATCCGATTACCTGACGTAATTGCTGACTGATCTGGAATTTCAATTGCCACTTCTTTTAGTGACTGTATGTAAGCGATTCGATCCAGAAAAGGTATACAAAAATTGAGTCCCTGTGATACACTGTTAGAAACGAAATTTCCAAATACTAACTGGTTCCAGTGTTCTGTGAAATTTCCCTAATCTTTCAATAACCCATGCTTCTTTCTCTGGGACGATCAATAGCCCAGTGTTTATAGGGTGACGCGGTGCGTAACCACGACTGCTAGCGTATACCTGATGAAAAGAAAACATTAATCCAGAAAATGAAAATAAATAGTTAACACAGTCAACTATAGACTTAAGCTAGTAGCTAGTCTGAAAATAAAATATGAAATGTAAATGGAATACAAACTTTTAAATTTGGTTTAATTGCTATTTTCAGTGAAATTTTTTCTTATATTTGCAGTCATGTATAAGCAGTTCAAATCTCAAAAACAAGATACTGTGAGAATCACTAACTCCACTATTTTAGCGAAGCAGTATGACTAAAACCGTGTTGGTTTTAAACGATATTGTCATTTAGTTGAAGTACTAAAATTTTATGAACAATCACAATATAATGAATCATAACAATGATAGGGAATGACGAAAACCAATAACAGTGATGATGGGTTGGTACAATAAGGTTCGAGTTCATGAAATGGTAAACTAGTGACCTAATAACCATTAAAAACATGACAGAAAATTAGTATGACTTATGTAACTTTAGTAAATGTCTTATTTCAAATACATGGTAGTTCTCCAACATAATACAAATGGAAAGACTTTTGATTATTGATGTATTGTTACTAAATATCTGTCGTTCCTAATCTACTCAATGAAGTGGCTCATTTCACACATTTCACTCTGAATCTTTTTCATGACATTGGAAAATTGATAACTTTGATTAACAGACTAATTATCACATAAGGTTGCTTATTGGAAGCGATTTTCGTCACACACTTATCAATTTAAATTGCAAGATTTGTCGATAGCATAGACAAATGATAAAATTATGAAATTAACAAGAATATATAGAAGCATGTGGGCAACAAGAAGCTAACAAGATAAGTAGTTAAATGTATCAAGTAGATTGCGACTAATCTTTACCACAAAGCTATGAGTCAGTTAGGCAGCCAGTCATACACCAAGTCAAATCTGGCATGTGTATCAATTCAGCAGACTCAGTTTCAAATCAAAACGGAAGACAATTAACGAAATTGGAAATAATACAAATTTAAGCTGAAAGCTAGACATGAGAAGCATAGTTCAAAAAACAAATAAAATTGAAGAACAAAGCGTAAGAGATAAAACCAAACTCAAATTAGAGTACCTTATTCTTTAATTATACGAGAGCAAAGATATTTGTACGAACGGGAGCCAAAAAAAGTATGAATAAGAGTAGAATATATTTGGAGGAGCAGTTTAGTTGGGAAGATAGAGCCATAAATAGTCCGTTCATTTAAAGTAGTTTCCCATGCTTTTATGAACTAAGGGCAAACTACAGCGAAACCGTCAATGTCTTTTATTGTGAGCCATGTCTGATATTTAAAGCCATTGAGTCGTACCATTTTTGAGACGCCAAATAAGAAGTGACGGAAAAACAAACTCCAGCTCCATTCAGCTTTCCTTCATAACCCGGCTCAGCGTCATAAACCGACTATATATATGACTGATATACATAAGTAAAATCAGCACTAAACAACA
The DNA here is from genome assembly GCA_944470395.2 of Schistosoma turkestanicum. Lineage (NCBI taxonomy): Eukaryota > Metazoa > Platyhelminthes > Trematoda > Strigeidida > Schistosomatidae > Schistosoma > Schistosoma turkestanicum. The sequence continues at coordinate 72,221,265 of OX103971.1, read as the reverse complement.
CCAAAATTTTGACTATAGCTGATAGCCATTAATAGCTATCAATAGTTCAGTAAAATTAACCAGTTTGTATGAACATCTCGCTAGAGCTTCTTAAAACTATGACAATGATGATCAACAAATTTAAGCTAATTATTAGCAATAGTGCTTCGGACGCATATACAAATGAAAGGCTTCACTAACCCTGAAAAGTCGGGAAGTCGAACGACCAACAATGACATTACGAATCATGCTGACTGTGACCTTCAGGCTAAAATTCCCTCCTTTCTAATATTAAATATCTTTTTCACGAACTAGTAACAACCAAATGATTTCTATGAGCTCGATTCTTGTTCCTTCTGTACGGTTCCAGGTGTTCGGTAGTAGCAACTTAAATATAAATGAAGTGGAATTCTGCTTGAGACTAACTTGTTTTGTAGTCAGAGACTACTATAGAATTACCCAGTTTTCTGTTAGTTCCTCCTTAGCTTCATATTGTTCGAAATGGCTGTGGGTGGTGTGGAAGAGGCTTTCGCCCAACGGGCTCCCATATCTGGTAACGGTGGATCACCGATGCCTTCACGTAGCGATCTAGGTATATCCAACTGGTAAACGAGAAATACTAGTAAATTATAACAAAATACTGACCTCAGTCCCTATGAAAATGTCGAGGTTCTTCTTTGAAGAGTCCATAGAAGTCACTTTATCACCTCAGTTGGTGAGGACTTACTGAGTTTGACTTATCTTCAAGAGTAGAATGTATCTGCAGTTCATCGTGCTTTGTTGTACCTTTAGTTTCCCCTAAGTTTTGCTTTGAGATTGAGATTTTGGGGATGCTAAGGAGCGTTTAAAATGCCAAGTCCTAAAAAAATTACTTTTCAGGTGCCTATTCTCTAGACGGTAAAGACACATTGACTTGATGGGTTCTTTATAAGGTTTGAACTTCAGTGCTGCCGGCCCGTAGCTTGAAGGTTCATTATTTCGGCCTCCTTTGGGAATTGGGATGATATATCCCAGCTTCCACTTTCAGCATAGCAGAATGAACCATGTCCGGGTTAGTAGAAGTTTCCTTGTTTATATGATACATTTTTCCATAAAGCAGACCAGCTCTTAGTTTCAATTCTGAGATTCTTCTTGGGTTGCAAGTGAAATTCTGACCACCGTACGTCGTATGCAGCGGCGGAAACCTTTGGAGGTGCTGTTCTGCCAGCGGTTCTGTAACATCTGTGTCTTTTTTGGTTGGGCATTTAGGAGCTAAACAGTGGGAAACTCCAGCTTTGTCTTGTTAAAGAGAAGCTGTTTAATGGAATAAGCTCTTCGGATTGAAGATGAATTTGTTGATTAGGTTGGTCCAACATTGAAGATTATCTTCCCCTAACCTCTTTTAACATTAATTCTTTATTAATTTGAACTATCTATTTGTGCTATAATCACTTGTCCACTATTGTTCCAACCAGTAGTATCTAGTAATTCTTAGCACTCGGAAATTGCGATTACTAGTGACTATGGGTCTCCCGTAACTAATGGGGACCAGTTGTGGGACAGTAAGAAATCTCAGTGAGCGTCTACATGAAGTCGAGGTCGGGCTTTTCATCCCACCTGCAGCAGATTTTCCCCAAAGTTCCAACGCTTGTATTTAGTAAGATGTTTTAGCTCGGTTCTGCCAACGATATGATAGCTTTTCCCCCAAGGGAACCTGGATTGAGAGGTTTTTAAAGAGGTATTCTTCATGCTTGAAGATGCAATCCAAGCGCGATTGCGTCTGACCATTTCTCTACCAAGTTGCTAAATTCACATTTTCAAAAAATCCTGGTTCTTTAATGAGGTTGAAGAACCAAGTATAATTGGTGGTCTATATCTGACGCTTGTTGGCAGAACATGCTGACGAAGACATTCGTGGAGAAAAAACAGTTGTTCTCGAACCAAGTATTAGTCTGGATATTTGCAGTAGACTTGGTTACCCTACCCAAGAACATGTAAAATCATTAGCTGATGAATATCAACCAGACCTTTGTACATTTACCGCATCAATTCTAGTTATATGCAAACCTATCTCTACCATGAATCGTTTCTCAGTCCATAAGATGATTGTCGTAACGCAACCTTCGTAACTTGCGCCAATTATTCGTATTGAACATTCGATCTTTAATAACAATGAATCTTGTGAAATGTTTCAGTAAATGTTTACCGTTTTAAAAGAAATATGTTGTTAATCTTAACATTTTGATCTTGCCTGTAAATTGGCATGTCTCTTGTAACATGTTTGTTATTTGAGAATAAATTATTATTATTATTATTATTATTATTATTATTATTATTATAAGTCGATCTGTCAGCTCCATTGTATTTGCTGTCAGTAAAGTTGGCTTCAGGGAGATTGGAGTCCCCCTAAATTAGGATATAAGTATGTCCGTGATGAGTAGAACAGGAAAATTCAGTACATAGTTGCCGAACTCAGTGTCGAAGGTAAGTGGTTTTTAGATGACTCCAATTAGACATCTTAAAGTGTTAGATAATCTCACTGAACATCACACAGTTTCATCAAGATTATCAGACCGTTCAGTGTACACTTGATGTGCTTCCAAGTAAGGTCGTAGGTCGAAATCTTCCCTGCCCCTTAATCCAGTTTTCCAGTCACAACGAAACAAACACGTACCAGGTATTGTTAGCTCCTGGTCCATGATTTTGGAAGAAACCCATGTTTCATATGTTGCTATCGGTGAGTATTGTTGGCATCGTTTAGTTTACACAATTCATTCATTCTGTTTGGTTGATACTTTGTTGATACTTTTACTTGAAACTCATGAGAGCCTTCATCCTGTTTGTATGAATGAACAAGCAGTTTACCTAAGAAGGGCTTTCCAAGTGAGTATTCTCTTCCCGGTCCGTGTTTTTTATTGTACTTGACAGTTCATAAGTAGAATAGTTAGCTTCGACCTACATTTGCGCTTAATTCTTGCATCATATGGTTTACCAGGATGTACATGGATTCCAGTTGGCAAAGTGCCTGAAGAACGCCATTAGGGTATATTGGACAGTTACTTTCAGTAATAGAAGTTCAGAACCCTTTTTCATTCTTGGATGGCCGTAGGACTTGTTAGGGCGGCTTCAGTTGCAGCAAATGATTTATGAACTTCTATAATTAACTACTACTGACTGCTTTACAAGAAGCCGTATTTTCTGGGACAGCTGGAACAATAACACTTCTTTCACCAAAGAATGTATCGCCAGAATCATCTGAGATGTTGCGGATGAGACTGCGCTCATAATATGGTTTGTCCAGTAGTATCGTTGCATTACCTTAGCAGTAATGAGCTCGCCAAATACATTACTTACGGGTAATACAGTGTATCTAAGTGGATTTTGTCCACCTTATTTTATGTAGGCGTTATATTTCAATGTCACATTCTCAATATTGAAAGGTTTGTTTGCTTCATTTATGATCTCCTGACTCCACAGAACTGCTGAACACGACCTGGATAAAGACTTTCCATAACCACGTATCTGGCTTTTGATATATACGCAGAGGGTAAACAGCAGGCCCCAAGCAACCTGACTGGTTTCTAACAAATATATAAGTTTGTTATTTGACTATTATTGTTAGTGCAAAACACTCGTTTTTTCGAAGCTGAAGTGTTACCTACCTGTTAAATTCATGCATTTTAACAAGGATTGTCAAGTTGGTTGGGTGTACTTACCCCTCTCTTATTATCACAATTGCGCATTCTGCCACTCTTAACCGGTCAATATTTTCTTCACGACTATTGATGAGACATCCAAAGTTTTATGAATGTAAATCGAGAAACGACTAATATGTGTGTATTCAGGTGTATCGATTATATGGCATTTTGGCAACTACGATGTTACTCGACTGGATTTACCTTATATCCTAGCAAAATTATTAGTACTTGTTGACGTCAAGAATTACAACCACTTTATTTACACCATGGACTTCACAAACTTTAACGATGGTCATTGTAGTCGTATTAACGTCTATATTATCGTTGAGCATTAGAATGTTCGGTGGTGCTTACAAGCCAAAGAATCTACCAAAGTTTGAAAATCAGTTAAGAATACTAATATATTTTCAATTACCTCAGAATAATTTAGAGTAACAGAACATCATTACTAAGGTGGGTTTCTTGAGAAAAGTACTTCCTTCTCGCACGTGCCGAATCAATAGAGGGTAAATGTTCGTGGGATGTGTAACCTCTGTATTCATTTACTTTGGTCGATTATTAGCGACGACTATGTCATCAGATATAAGGAATTTATTGCTGAAATATAACCCAGTTTTCAAGTGACTTTACAAATTAATACTCCATGTTAAAATAAACATAGTAAAATGGAGCCATTCATGTGAATAATCCCTAAGACTGACAATTTCATTGACCCTAAAAGGCCTTTTCTGTTCTAGAATTTGACTTTCAATAATTTTTGAACAGATGCATACGAAAACGACATGCTGAATAGCTCGATTTTCCTACCACATCCTGCCTAAATACATAATATTAAATACACTCTGATCTGTAGTTGACAAGTATAATTTTTGTAGCACATAATAAGACAACATTTAAGAAAGTATGGTAAGTTTACAAATTACTTCTGAGTATTGTGCAACCGGTATCCGTCGTTTATGGTAAATCTACGTGACTGCCTGTTACTCACTGACTTTGATGAAGGGATACTCGTGATCCTCGGACCCGTTAGTGCAAGGCGTAAATGGGTAAGCATTCTTGCTTTTACAAGCAGTGAAGACTATTGAAATTTGGCTTTCACAAACGTTGACATTACGTGTTTCGGGTTCCAATAGACTTTACTTGGAGGTATCGGCTATCCATCAATTTTCAGCACGATTACTAGATAAGTGAAACCTTATCATATCCTACCGCCAAAACTTATGACTGTTTGAATGAGGAATATTCTGCTCTTTAATGTCAGCAAACACCTTATTATAGAAAGGACAACAGGGATGAACCGCGTACGTCAGGATTTCTGGAAAAAACCAACATAGAATCTTTACCTCGGAAAAGAGACTGGACTTCCTAATACGTGCTGATCTATGTGTCTCATTTCATTTGAATTTGAAGATAAAGTGTACTTGGTTTTGAGATTTTTTTCTGACTTTTCCTGACTGAAATTATTCAGCACTGTTTCCAATCTTATCTGAAGAACTCCCAAAACACCTATTATTAATAACTAAATTGTTTTGTGGTTCACTTTTGGAAGACGCGTAACAAGAGTTATAACTTGTCATCTTTGAGAATTATCTGTTAAAAACTAAATTTATTCCGAGGAAAAATATATCTTCGGTTATTTTCAAGTGTTTAAAACTTAGCCTGGGCCTTCATCACCACCAATGCACCTAGCATTTCCCGGCTGCCTCGTTCGTCACACCTCACCACCTCTAAGTCTTCACGTCTCTGTGCTGTGGTCTTCAGAAATGGGGAATACCTAATTGATGCATTTAAGGCTTCGTACAGCACCAAGAACGATTATCCTAGTCACATAAGTTGCCGCGAGTGTCGACCCAGATCTGTCAGACAAAAATGGGGAGGGACTTGCCGGCCCCCTTCAGGCGCTAAGGCCCAGGAAGATAAGCTGTCTGAGGCAATACTGCAACTTGAACTACTTGGGTTCAAACAAATACTCTCAGCTGGAGATTTCATCAGTCCATCTTGAAATCTCAGCAAACAGAGAACACTCACTGGTTGGTTCCGAAGACTACTTACGGCAGTCATTAGAAGTACTGGGATGACTGGGCATGTATGCAGCGCCACCAGGAGGAATAAGTGTGGAAAATCCTCAAACTTGTATTGTTTGTTAAAAAACGAATACTACCTTTCCTACACTAAAGTGCAATACACCCGCATGAGAGAGAAACTTCTACATGCTTAATGGCCACAGGAATGGTGGGGGCTAACTCTAGATGATCCCTTGCAAACAGTGAGAGACATTACCAAGAATGCTGTCCTAAACAATGTACCTCAGGTACACGACACACCTGAAAAGAGAAGAACTTGGGTTAAACAGAGCACTGAACGCTTGTTATGGGCAAAAAGGAGAGTGTGGTACAAGTGGAAGGTCTCTCTGAAGAATTCCGACAGTAGTTCTTACTATGTATTGAAGAACAGATGTAATACCAAAGTTTGAAGTGATGGGAGACGCTTTCAGATGAAGGTGGCTGCCAATATACTGACAAACAGTAAGCATCTGTTTAGGTTCATGACAAAAAGAAAACCTACAAACCAGGGTGCATTCGCTATAAAATGTCCAAATGGTGAAGATCTTACCAACATAGAAATGGTTTAGATCTTCAACAGCAACTGCACCAATCAATTAAAGCAAGTAACTCCACATTTAGAACGCTACTCAAACATAGTATCACTTGATGGCCTAAGGAATATTCTGCTTACTCCTGACCTAGTACTTAGAATATTAAACTTTTTGTGACAATATTCACCATACGGTATTGAAACAGTCTTCAGAATCGCTCAGTTCAACGACGTGTGATCTGTTCAAGCATTCGCTGGAGTCATACCAACTCCCAGCTGAATGGAAAAAAGCTACCTCTCTCCAGACTTCAAAGGGAGGGATAGGTAGGACCCAGCCTGTTACAGATTAGTCACATTACTACCACACTATCGAAGGTAATGAAAGGGCTGGTGAACGGACAAATGAGGGAGTACACGGGCAAGAACAAAATCCACCATGAAGCTGAACACGGCTTGCGAAAAGGCAGGTCGTGCGCATCCCATCTTCTCCTAGTATTGGACAGCTGATCATCCTGCTGGGGCCAAAAAATACCGGGTAACCTAATATTTCTTGACTTTGCAAAGCATTCAACTAAGTGCTCCACACACACGCAATTACGAAGGTTGAGAAAATGGGCTTCATTGACCCACCCCTATCTTGTGTCAGAAACTACCTTGAGAATATAAAGTTTCACACGAAGTTCAGTAGAGCGCACTCACTTTGGCGAGTCCCAACATCGGGAGTTTCACAGGGGACCATCTAAGGTCTACTTATTCTCCTAATATTCATTAAACATCTCTTAGACAAAGTTAGCTCGACGGTATTCATCTACGCAGATGATGCAAAGATCTGGAGGTCCATTATAAGTGAAGAGAATTCCACTGAGCTTGAAAAGGACCTTACGTCTACTGAGGAATGAGCAGTGAAAAAGGTTTGAAATTAAACGGGTCAAAATGTCAAGTTATGTACATTCTATCTCACAAGCGGTTTATACCCTCAGTGGAAGTCCGCTCTCTAATGTCCCCGGAGAGAGAGATCTTGGTTTATGAACAACTGAAGGCTTCGACACCATATAGGGGACGCAGCCAAGGCTAATGAAACTCTCAGCCTTATGTGAAGACACCTTGTTGCTCTCACCCCAGAATTATTCTTATTGCACTCCCAAAAATCGAGGTTCACAACATCGTCGCACTTGCTCTCCTTAAAAGTTACGTAAACCTCTTGGATCTAATGAAGGGAAGAGCAACGAAATGGGTGACAGGGTTGAAGAGTAAACCTTACGAAGATAGACTACAGAAATTAGGATTATTCTTCCTAAGTTACATGGGAATCAGAGGTGGCCTGATAACGGTATGTAATATATTAAGCACGCCAAATCATTCCAATATGAGCTTCTTACAGAAGCATCAGCACCATGCCCACCGATGAAATCCTCGAAAAATTTTGCATCAGAAAGCGAACACCCAGGTTAGTGCACACTTCTTCTCATTAAGAGTCCTTGCAACTTGGAATGTCCTTCCAGCTGAGGTGATCACAGCACCCTCAGTGGATATCTTTAAGAAGAGACTTGATAAACACGTTCTCCCATAAGGATTATTATCTCGTTCATGGACCAGCTGTGCCTGAGAATTCTCCAGCCTGGTGATGTGATAGCTACTGGTACCCAGAAACCCTACTGCCCTGAAACACACGTAATCATCCAAATCGTGGGACTTACTAACTCACAAACCACTGCCAACTGACTAGAATTAATGTAGTCATGTGGCTATACCCCGATCTGCTGGACACTGCCAACCACCTGGAACCGCACCGAACTAAGAAGAATTGAGAGCACAGAAATCAATTGGTGTATACTAGCTCGTATAAAGGGTATTGGCGCAGAAGTGGGCTAG
>OX103971.1:72122559-72212644 GCA_944470395.2 Schistosoma turkestanicum | reverse complement strand
CTGGAGTCATACCAACTCCCAGCTGAATGGGAGAAAGCTACCTTTCTCCAGTCTTCAAAGGAAGGGATAGGTGGGACTCGGCCTGTTACAGATTAGTCACATTACTACCACACTATCGAAGGTAATGAAAGGGGTGGTGAACGGACAAATGAGGGAGTACACGGGCAAGAACAAAATCCACCATGAAGCTGAACACGGCTTTCGTAAAGGCAGGTCATGCGCATCCCATCTTCTCCTAGTATTGGACAGCTGGTCATCCTGCTGTGGCCAAAAAATACCCCACACACGCAATTACGAAGGTTGAGAAAATGGGCTTAATTGACCCACCCCTATCTTGGCTCAGAAACTACCTTGAGAATATAAAGTTTCCCACGAAGTTCATTAGAGTGCGCTCACTTTGGTGAGTCTCAAAATCGGGAGTTTCACAGGGGACCATCTTAGGTCTACTTCTCTTCCTAATATTCATTAACCATCTCTTAGACAAAGCTCGACGGTATTCATCTACGCAGATGATGCAAAGATCTGGAGGTCCATTGTAAGTAAATAGGATTCCACTGAGCTTGAAAATGACCTTACGTCTACTAAGGAATGAGCAGTGAAAAAGGTTTGAAATTAAACCGGTCAAAATGTCACGTTATGTACATTCTATCTCACAAGCGGTTTATACCCTCAATGGAAGTCCGCTCTCTAATGTCCCCGGAGAGAGTGATCTTGGTTTAATAACAACTGAAGGCTTCGACACCATATAGGGGACGCAGCCAAGGCTAGTGCAACTCTTAGCCTTATGTGAAGACACCTTGGTGCTCTCACCCCAGAATTCTTCTCATTGCACCCCCACACATTGAGGTTCACAACATCGTCGCTCTCCTTAAAAGTTACGTAAACCTCTTGGATCTAATGAAGGGACGAGCAACGAAATGGGTGATAGGGTTGAAGAGTAAACCTTACGAAGATATACTACAGAACTTAGGATTATTCTTCCTAAGTTACATGGGAATCAGAGGTGGCCTGATAACGGAATGTAATATATTAAGCACGCCAAATCATTCCAATATAAGCTTCTTACCGAAGCATCAACACCACGCCCACCGATGAAATCCTCGAAAAATTTTGCATCAGAAAGTGAACACCCAGGTTAGTGCACACTTCTTCTCATTAAGAGTCCTTGCAACTTGGGATGTCCTTCCAGCTGAGGTGGCCACAGCACCCTCAGTGGATATCTTTAAGAAGAGACTTGATAAACACGTACTCCCATAAGGATTATTATCTGGTTCGTGGACCAGCTGTTCCTGAGAATTCTCCAGCCCGGTGATGTGATGGCTGCTGGTACCCAGAAATCCTGCTGCCCTGAAACACTCGTAATCATTCAAATCGTGGGACTTACAAACTCACAAACCACTGCCAACTGACTAGAATTAATGTAGTCATGTGGCTATCCCCCCATCTGCTGGACACTACCAACCACTTAGAACCGCACCGAAATAAGAAGAATTGAGCGCACAGAAATCAATTGGTGTATACTAGTTCGTATAAAGGGTATTGGATATTGGATGTGAGTGCGCTTCTTTCGGAAGTAGAGTTACTGTGAAGCTTGCGTCCTTTCTGAGCACGTGTGGTCAGTGATCTGTGATTTTATGGACAAAAGGTACAAAACTGGCTTATGACATCTTAGATGCTTTTAGTTTCTTTATATCACACTCTGCCAAAGGTCAAATTGTGTCATTAGCTTTCAACGGTTTTATAATCATTTAAAGTGGTATTTAATTACAGTAACCTTTACTTAGGCTTAAAGATAACAGAAATTATACATTTTAATAACGTTTGTACGCTGTTCATCATTGTTATACTATAGCTCTGTATGCAAAGTAAATGATTTCAGATTTTAATATGTCATAATGCTGATTAAACTGGTTCAGAGCCGTAGGAAGGTGATTTTATCTCATTTTTCTCATCGACTCATCTGAAAATACAGATGCCGGAGTACTGTTAAAGTCCACAATTTTTGCTGCTCTAGTTCAGGACATTGGAGTTCCCATCTAGCCTAAGCTATGAGGTATTTTTCATTCTGGAGAACATTATCAAAGATAACTTCCCACATACAAAAATAAATAATCACAATCATTGATTTCATTTATATGCTGCTCATGACAGCGAAGTTCAATGAATCGAAAGTCGACTTAATGGTTACCAACTCTCGAAACCCTCGTTGTTGATTAAAGAACAACTGCTGAGCTTAAGTAATCACTTGAATATGTCTTTGAAATATATATTTCAGATCGGCTAAGAACAAGTAGGATGTCTTGGAAAGTGTCTAAAGCAAAAGTCAACGGTCAGTCATTTAGTCAGTTGTAACTGACTGATTTAATCAATGAGAAAATAAGCCTCCAGATTTTGGTCACTGGTTGTTTGTTCAGAATAATTTTGTTAAACAGCATTTTTTTGTGAATGAAAAGTTCAGTATAAAAACACTTCGTCATTTTTTTGCTCAAAAATGTATGCAGAGGGTGGCAGTTTTTGTAAGCATTAAGTCTTTCCAGTCACAAACTAGAATTTTATATTTTTTATCCCATATTATGGGAGTGATAATCGTATTTACGCATCTGTTTTTTGTTAATGTCAGTTCGTTTCAGTTATTATATGAAAACCAATCGGCCACATTAATAGACTATTATCCAGCGTTAAAGACTGACAAACCAATTATCTGTCCATCTTGTTTAACAACCCAAGTATGTTTCTTGTGACTTTCCGCCTAAATACGAAATACTTCTGGATTAGTCTGCATCAATACCTAGACTAATCATACATGTGATTGGCAGCGTCGGTTACTTAACTTATCCATTACGTTTTACCAGCATTGGTGCGTGAAATTGTCGAAGTGAGCCTGATAGTTAAGTGCAAACTACCAGGTTGGGGTATGCACTCATATCTTCGCCAATAATTGGAGATGTTGGATGACATGGCTTGGAATCAGTTTCAATGGCGCAAATACATTCTTTTTTAATCTGTTTTTGGATCTTAAGTCAAAAAGTTGTTTTTTACTTTTCTGGAAATCCTCTCGTTATTTTTCAGTCATGTTCTTTATGCCCATTGTTTTTTCTTTCACCGAAACTGGTACTTATCCTATTTTGGTGATGTGATGTGGAACATTGGACCGTTACACATTTGCATCAAGGTTCACGTCGCTTTTAGGTAATGGAAATTTTTCACGCGTTAGACTGACTCACTTGTCATGTGAGTATCAATACAACAGGTTTAAAACAACTAGTCCCTCTTATAAATCTTGATAGAACAGTGAAAAAACGTAATTCATCTGAAAATGTGATATATTTGCGCTCAAAATGTGTAACGCAAATACAGATCAGTTACGTCTTTTCACTGTTCTATCAAAACAGGTTGCCGAAAGTTTGTTAATTTCAAACAGAGTAGGCCTAAAGTTGTTAGTTAAGTACCTATTAACTTTTGCCCTAATATTCAAGTTGTACAATGTTTATAGAACACAAATTGATATATGTGGTTTGCGTCATTTTATAGGCTTATATACCATTTCAAACAGTGGGATTCTGAAAACAAATGAAACTGAACCAAAATGACGCGCATTTGTTGTACATTTTGTAATATGTGTTTTGGAAAACCATCTCGACTAGAGGCACACCTGCGAATACATACTGGAGAGGTAAAACATGAGGTTTCTTTTAAACAATGATCACCATTAATTGATTGTTTTTTTAAGTGTTTTGAGGTAATTTTAAACATCATCTTTCACCTTAGTATAAAATTGTCAAAATTACAGTCCAATTTAATTGAAAATTAGTTCCAGAAACTATGTTCCGAGATACATATATTGTCTGTGATTATAGGTACTACCTAGCTTGATGGAACGAAACTGGATTCAAAACTCGGGTAGATTGGTTATTAGAATCGACTAATTGGTCAAGAACGGAACTTCTAACTACCTCCCTCTTGCCTTTGTAGAATCACATTGGGACATGTTCTCATATCCGACCCGAAAGCAATCGCTGGCTGCGTCCCATATACCGTACTTCACAAGTGCAGGTGAAGTGACAGATGCATATGCGGCAATCGGACGAGTAAGCTTATCCTTTATGGATACGGAAAACAAGTTTCTACTGACGAATATTAGTCGCAGCTTTGTCGCATAGAACGTTCTTCTTATAGTTGTAGTTATCCGATTTTCAAGTACATCAGAATTTTGGTCACTTTTAAATCCCAGATTCATGTAAAGATATTTCTTTGAGATGGAATTTCCGGATTCCTTTCTCCGACGTTCTTTCATGTAGAAGGCAATTACAAGTTTTATTCTTGAATACTTAATCGATTCCGATCACTCTACTGATCCATAGGTTGATTTTAAGGTTGTTTATACAATTCGTCCAAATCTACCGATCTGATTCCTTGAAACAGCAGAATCTCTTGCCATACATGAGATGAAATCACAACTGTGTGCACAAAGGTATTATGTTTTACCCTAATCTATACCTTGGCTTTAAACTAATATTATTATTTTCGTATTTGTAGATATTTTCCCCTTTCTTTTTAATTATTTCCCATAGCCCTATAATTCTATCCATAATTGTGTTTGATACCAACTTATTTCATTTTAATCTCTCCACCACCTTTAATTAATGTAATAAAAACATCTGAATTACCTTACTTCGTTTATATTATAACCCATTACTAACTCATTAGTGGTGTTACAAGCTTTTTTATTTGTTACTATTTATATAATATTATCTAGTATTATAATATTCCTGACACATCATCATGTTTATTCATTGTTCATATGTTCTCACGAAATTGATACTTTGAAAATTTCATATATATGATTGTACAGTCTGGTAATGAATTCACTAAAAAGAGATCCTTTCGTTGAATTTCAGCTTTTTAATGTTTAAGTGGGTATCATTAGTATATTTATAAATAAGAGAAACATTAGGGGGTGTAGGAAGGATTTGATTTTGACCAATTTGGTCTCGCGTGCTGTTACGGGTATGAGGGCGGTTGTCACTTCCCGGCTGCCCACACCGTGTAAGGTTGTTTCTTGACGAACCTGAAAAGGAAGATGGATTAGTGTTGGTGCGTGACCGCAGAGCCCAAGGGGCAACTGCTTGAGGCCGGTCACGCACGGCCTTTTTATGAAAGGTATCTAGAGGATTAGCTCCGTTCTTAAAGGCCCTTAGTGGGCACCCTTACCCAAGGAGACGGAAATCCGTGAGGTAGGGGAGGTGTGACATTTTTAGGGCCGACCTTTTCTAACCCTTCCTTCCTTGTGAGAAGGCAGCATCGCTGCAGATGCTGGTTGTCCGAGGGAAACACCTTACTGCTGTCACACCCCTCTGCAGTCAGCAGTACGACTTGGCCCTCAGACCTTGGGTAGCTGCTTTTAGTCTCATCGTTCTCCAATCGACCTGCCTGGCATGGTAGGACCTGCAGGAACATATGTTCCAGCCAGTATAGCTCGGTTGGGTCATCACGATAGTCAAGCCCGACCACCACGTCAAGGTAGCAGCTACGGTCGGGAGGTAGCAGCTACGGTCTCTGTGCTGATGTGGTATGGCAACATGAACTGATGTACTTACGTACGAAGTTCTACGTTGCATCTGACTGACTGACATCAGTATATTTAAACGAAATACTCATCTAGATTTTTACTACTTTTAGGACTACCGGATCATTGTTGACATTTTAATAAGAAGTAGTTCTTGTCTTGAGTTTACATTAATTTACAGAAATGTTTAATTCATAGAACTTATCGAAAATGTAAATGCAACTGTTTATAACAACATATGTATTCAATCCATTGAATACGAAGTGTTTGTTGCTTGAAAAAAAGGAGTATGTCAATGTTAGATTCTTCTGTACACCTAATTTATAGAAATACATTTGTCTCATCTCCGTCCCAAATATCCATAAAAGTTCTCAGAAGTCAGGCTCTGTTACTTCATCTTAATTTTTGCTTAAATAGTGTGTGTGAACGTCCTTCCCAAATCCTATTCACCAATGACCCTGTGAATATTAAATCGGTAGCTCAAAAGAATCAAACGTCTGACACATGTATCATCAATCTAAGGGGTTAATAATCATCTGGAAATCTTTGTATTGATCAGCACTCTCACAGAAACTCTTGGTCCACTTATAACGAGCTATTTTATTCATAAATTTCATTCATGGCCTGTAAATTAACTATGTTTTAAATACTACATTTTGTTACACATTCATAATCTTACTACAGGTCATTTAAAACACTCCTTTTTAAGTGACTGGTGGTTAAACTATTTATTTATTGGTATAAACACATCAACATTTGTACAAAGGGGCATTAAAATATATATATTCGCGCCACGTTTAACAGTTATCATTGAATTTTTGTGGGTTTCACTACTTTCTGGTTGCTAAAAACGAAGTAAGTGGTTTTCCTAGAAGACCACCCCAAGCCTGTGACCTAAAGATCGAATCCACAAGAAACTGGATCCCATGATAGCTGGTAGTCAAAAATAGACCCATACGCCATTTTCTCCCTCAGAATCCTGCAGATCATGTTCACCAGTGGTATTAAATCAGCGTTCTCCAACTACTCTGTATGGATCCTCTATACCCAACAGTCCGGTTTTAGCACCGTATGTTCGATTTTCTTCCCCTAAATTTCATAGAAACACCTTGGTTGTGAGAAGGCGGTCAATAGAGCTTTCATGTCAGTGGCTATGTGAGAGCAGACTCTCCTTACTGTTGAATGTGACGTGGCATTCGGGAGCTAACTTTCACCCTCTGGGTCCTGCTTTACCTATTCCTGTCTTCACAGTCATTTAGTATTATAACAAAGAATAATAAGTCGCGTTTCGGCGACAAAATTTTTAGTATACATTGGTAGGTCGACGAAGCTTATGAAATGACATTTTTATTCACATCCAACATAGCATTCAAAAAGTTAAAAGACTCATTTTTCACTATTGTTCATTTCATTGGCAGCGTCCGTATGTTTGTGAATGTGGCAAAACGTATACACGAAAACAACATTTAACTCGTCATGCTTCGAAATGTCAGAAATCTATTCCAAAAATTAGCTTATCTAAACAACAAGAGTCAATGAAAGCCGAAAAGACCTATTCATGTTCACAGTGTTCTGCTGGACCTTTTCAAAAAAAGAAAATGGTATGGGCTCATATGGCTATGGTACATCGGTAGGTTCTAACATTCTGATTTTGTTACTATCATTTGTAAAATGTTCAGTTTATGGTTATATGTATGACGTACGTTAGTTTTAGAGGCTATACAATAATACCGTTTGAATTGACTCAAGTGTCATGATTCACTTTTTAATGCACAAGTCGGTATTCCATTGACATTAGTGTATTCGTTTAGTTTATCTTGTTGTGTGTTGGGATACAATCATGATGAATTACATTCATGAATGCAATTAATATGAGTCGTTCCTCTTCTAATTAAGTTAAAAGACTATAGGCAGTCTAAGGCGAGAGAAAGCAGCAGGTTCTGATAGATTAGCCTTTGTGGTTTTGAAGGATGGTAGTTCAGTTTTAGAAAATAGATTGACTGGGATCTTAAATAGACTCTGAGAACTGGATGTAACCCTATCTGACTGGGGTGTTAGCCTCGATTATGCTTAGACGCCTATCTAGTGCTCGTGAAGAGCAGACTCGAGAAAACCAGGCTGGATTCAGACCTGGACGTGGATGTATAAACCATATATTCACAATACGTCAGGTCCTAAAACACTGACACTCATTCAGACGTCCGACAGTAGTTATATTCCTGGACCTTAAAGCGGCAATTGACTCAGTGGACCATGAGGTTCTTTGGCAGTGTCTGTCATTAAAAGGTTTTCCGAATAAGTGCATAAACCTTAAACAGTTTCTCTATTGGAAAACTACTGGTTGAGTTAGAGCTTATGGCAAACTGTCATTGGGTTACGTCAAATGGTGTTCGTCAGGGTTGTTCACTTTAATTTTATTTAACTTTGTCATCTACATGGTTTTAGAGATAACACTTTCATCGTCTGACTTTATAGCCGGTGACCTTCCACCAGGAAATTCACAGAAACGACATTGTGACCATCGGTTGCGCTAGTTTTCCTGCTCCGTAGAATGTTGTTGGACATTTTCATGTCAACTATTCTTATCAGAAAAACTTCGTTGAAAGCAAACTATCTGTAAGACAGCAACAGTACGATTGTTTAAGCCTGAGAATGCAATATTTTTCCCTATGAGAAACTTTCTTTTAGCAACAACTGCGAAGTTCTAACTACTAAATAATTTAAATTAAGATACCAATAAAATTATCAGTCGAATCTGCATCGGTAGTTCTTCAATTCGCGCCTAGTCATGGGGTGTTTGTGTGGTGCAACCTCATCGTAAATGTTCATTCCAATATTTAATATCGTTTTGTGAATTCTACGATAAGCTGTTGAGTCGGCATACAAATTGAGTCGCTATACTTGATGACTACCACACTTGTAGATTGATTGTAGATGTGACTGATGCTTTTCATACTGCAGTTTAAAAAGGAAACTGAGGAATGTTATTGATCTAATAATCACTATTCCAAGTTCGATCTGAATAATATTCACCTGAGTTTTTCGCATCGAAAAAGAAGTGTGTTCAGGCAGATAGTAATTAGATACGTTTAATGCATCCTAGTCGCTGTGATCGATACAAGCTTCAATTAATTGGTGACGCTGTGAATAATCTTAACTAGGAAATTGAAAATTTAATATAGAGTTTCGCAATAAAACCTATGTATGTATATATGTCTATTTTACATTAATGCACTATTCAAGCGAACGGAAACACATATGTGACAAATGTGATCGAGCGTTTCCTACGGCATCTAAGCTTCAACGTCATTCGTCAAAACATCATGGTTACACTTGTAATCTGTGTTTTGAACAAACGTCTGTAAACACGGAGAACCAAGAATCAGTTACCCCCAAACCTGTTCACTTTGAAAGTTTCGCATGTTTGAGACGCCATATTGCTACAGCGCATCCCAAAACACGTAAGTGACTTTTGAACAAATGTGTGTTTATTTTATGGTATGAGGCTTTGTTACTCGTTACTTAGAACATAGTATATTCATGTGTTTTACCAGAACACTCATGTTAATAATATAGTTTAAGTTTTATTAGTTACCCGTGTATAGTTTCTCCTCTTTTTCAAGTATGTTAAGATTCCTTCCTCGAATGTAATTTAGAAGTCATATATGTTGTGTTGACCGCTTCTCTTATCTCGGGACTCTCGTCAGTACAGATACAGAAGGCTCGCTTGGCTTTTGCTAACTTGCGTCATTTATGTTGTCGACGAGATATCCGTTTGCTAATCAAAGGACGACTGTACTTCGCAGCAGTTCGCTCCGTTCTACTTTATAGCTGTGAAACATGGCCAGTAAGAGTAGAAGATATTCGTAGGTTACTGGTTTTCGATCATAGGTCTTTCCGAAGCATTGCTCGTTTATCTTGGGACTGTCGAGTAAACAAAGCTGTTGCTAAGAAACGAGTACTAGGTAGGTATGTTAAATCAATTGATGAAGTATTGAGACTTCATCAGTTAAGGTGGTTGAGACATGTGTTGCGTATGCCTCGAAGAGCTATATTTTGCGGTGTAGGAATAGGTTGGACGAAAGCTAGGGACGGCCAGGCCAAAACTTGGCAGAAATCTATGAAGTTACTGACAAGCGAACTGAGTCATGTTGGTAGATGTGGACTGCCTGGTTGGGGTCCGCGAGACAATAGGAAACTTGAAAACGTGGTTCCAAACCGTTTGCCATGGCGCAGGTGCATTCATTCTTTGTGTTCCCTAAAATTGTAATCTTTATCATCTCTATCTTCCTCTTTCTGAAGTTATGTCTCTGTCTACTCATTATGTCAAATCCGATCTCGTATTAGCAGAATCCCAACTTCTCTGGTACGGCCAAGAGTGTGGAGATTTCGTTCTCTCTTGAAATGCTGGCCATGTTTATATATTGACTAACAGGGAAGTCCTACTCACCTCCCTACTCACAAAAAAGGTGTTTTTTTACCAAATTGAGGGGACGTAAAGCGAATATCCGGTTCCAAAACCGGGTTGTTAGGTATAGAGGATCTACCTAGGGGAGTTGGAGAACCCTGATCAATAACCACTGGTGGACATAGATTCCAGGACCCTGAGGGAACAAATGGCGCATGAGTCTATACTATATTCCAAATAAGTAGCTTCCGTTGTTCATGATAACTTCTTTATTTCTCACCTCATATCAAATATGTACAATTTACTGCAATTCTAATAATATCAATATTTCATCTGCGTTTTGTTCTTCTCATATATCTCCAATTTTTTTTTATTC
The DNA here is from genome assembly GCA_944470395.2 of Schistosoma turkestanicum. NCBI lineage: Eukaryota > Metazoa > Platyhelminthes > Trematoda > Strigeidida > Schistosomatidae > Schistosoma > Schistosoma turkestanicum. Next base: position 72,202,294 of record OX103971.1, on the reverse strand, counting down.
CACAGCTCTACAATGTTCTACTTGTACTATGCGCTTTACAAGACCTAGTGCACTGGCAGAACATGAATCTACGCATACTCCTGGTGGACCGTCTGTAAGACGACGTTTTATTTGTCCTTTATGTTCACCTAAAGTTATAGAAGATAAAAATAATAATAATAATTCCAGTTCACATGAAAAAGATTGTTCTGTTGCATTTACAACTAAAAGAAATTTAGATGCACATATACGTTTAGTACATACTGATTTCAAGTTTCATTGTACATGGCGTGGATGTCCTGTTCTTTTGTCTACTAAAGTAAGTAGACATCTATTGAGTAGTATGTTTTTGACAGTGACATGAATTCTCCTGTTACTGTGAATTAATATCGCTATATATTGATGGTAAATTATATATTATCGCACAAAATAAGTTTAATAACTAACTGTCCGTTATTGTTATTGATTCTGAGATTTGATTGGCTAGCTATTGAAGATATATTCACTGATATTCATTCATATTGCTCAATGAGTGAGTCTGTTATATCTGACTTTGATTGGATTGTTTATGCTCTGGATTTCAGTGTGTCGACTGTTAATAGTAAGCCTACTGTCGTGTCCATTTATGGATCTTAATTGTCTGTTAGATATTTTGCAACTGTACGTATCCCGTTATCTATTTTCTACTCTTTCTTGTATATTGTCTACTGTCTGTTTTGTAGTCTACCGAATCTATTGTTAAGTGTACTGTATGGATGCGAAATCCATTTTCTTAACGTTATGAAATATTGCAGTACTGATCTTTTTACAGTATACTATGGGTTTGTTCGCTTTATCAAGATGAATTAATATTGAACATGTTTCTATGTGTTTCAGAATGCCACTAGCTGACTAAATAAAATCCATCTGACTGTGTAAAGAAATTGAAGTAATATATACCTTTCTTGACAGTCAGCTTTTTAGTGAATAGTGTTACATGTAAAGACTCACTTCATTGATTTGTATTACACTAAGCTTTGTGTGATACTGATCTTCACTTGGAATCCACTTGTGAGTTACTCTTCGCTCACAGATTTGCAGTGTAGTCTGTCGTAAGAATTTAGTCTGATGGTGTCAATCTTCCCAACCATCTTTAAGAAGATTTCAAAAATATCTCCTGTCCACGCTTTCAAATGCTTTCTCCTAGTCAAGGAAGTTGATGTAACATGATAAGTTCCATTCAGGTGATTGTTTAACAATGATTACTTTCAAGAGGAGTTGATCGTTTTATTAATTCACTTCTCAGTGCCGTACCAAAAGTATGCTTGTCTTCGGTTATTAACATGTAATCAAATCATACGGATCGTATTTTCGTGATGGAGTTTCGTCCTCTGAGCTAGATGTTTTGATTGTGAACCTTTCATTGTTCTTCTAAACGACATCAAATAAAAGTGAAGTATTTGAATTTCTCCACGTATGACTCGTAGCTTGTTGTGCTGACCTTGATCTTGATTGGTTAATATTGACCTTAAATTTCAATCAATCGATTACAACTAATCACAAAAGCAAAACCCTTGACAGTTTTTCATATGCTTGTCATTTACCTCTTGGTTTACAATAACATGTAATATTAAAACTTGAATCTAACAGTAAAATTTATATAGAATAGCTGGACGTAGGTTAGCAGCTGAATCTATGATGCACGTTTCGTGCTCCCTTATGTTCATCAGTTGCATGTATCTGAATCCCAGAGTTGATGTCCACTCCGGAATGCAGGCACATTTATTCCATCTATTCTGTAAAAACTTTCGTCATAAATGCAATGTAGATCCATTCTACACGGGATGCGCTCATACCAAATAAGACTATCAACAACGAAATAATCTGAGCTAATGCAAATTAGATTTAGTTTAACTAAGCATACTACTTATAAGTAACTAAGTTTATTTCACAGAAATTACTATTCCATGTTTTGTGAACTTAGGCATATTGACGCATATTGTAATACTTAGTTCTATTTAATCAAACGTTTTTCTGTTTATTAATTTTTATTTTAATAATTAGCAAAAATTGAATGAACACATGGAACGTCATCGACTAGGCAAATCATTTGCATTCAAAACTCGTTCCAAACGTTATTCACGCAATGATTCAAGTAGTAGTAATAATAAAAAGAATACAAACAAAGGTTTGTCGTCAGATAATAATGAAGATTATTGGGAGACAGCTAGTCAAAATAGTATTTTTGAATTATTAAATGATGTAATTGATTGTTCAGCTAATTAAGTTTGTTTTTTGTGGTGGTTTTTTTGGTCTCTGAGCTGGTTGTTTTGGTTGTGGAGCTGAACAACATCATCAGCACAAACTTCAGATTGTTAATTTTTGTTAATTTTTTCATGAAAAAAAAACTAATTTTTATCATTGTATTATGATCATATTTCATTATTGAACGAAAACAGAAATAAGCACACACATACAATAAATATGTGATAAAGAATTGTATAGAATATTTAACATATTTTGTATATTTTTATATGTCGGTTTTTTTTGTGAAACTAATATAGTGTACATATATAAATGTAATGGAGTTAATCTTTATTAAAAATAATAATAATGAACATTTATTTTCCGAATATTTATTGTACTGTGGTGTGACGATGCACCTGCGTGTTTTTAAGCTCGGTTTATAAATCAGAAGATAAACTCGTATTGATGAATACGTTTATTCGGGACACATCACAAAGCGAAGCGGAATTGGAGAAGGCTAAGAGCCAACTGAAAGATATAGAACATGACTAAGAATATATAGTCAGACCAAAAATAAGACAGACATATGACAAGTGAAATAGACATGCACACACATGAATAAAAGCGACGAATGATTGACAAGGTCAAAAGCAAGCGATACAAATCATGTGAGTTCATGGGGAAATTAAGAGATTAACATTAAAGCGAAAAGGATGAGTAAGCGCGTCGGCGTAAACAGTGCTCAGTCGTATAAGCTCATACAAAGCAGATAATAAAAAATACCAATGATACATATGAGTTATTGTTATACAAATGGCTTGGTTAAATAAATTAATCGAAAGGCGTAATCAAATTAAATATGAACGAATTCAAGTTTATGTGGAGGCACTACAGTACTACTTATTATAATAATTTTTTTCTTGAAAAAAACAACCATTTTTTAATTTTCTTAATACGTGAAACAAAAAATCAAGACTATCTGGTCGGGGTCCGCGAGATGATAGTGATCGATGGTTAGAGACTTTGCATGATAAGGCTCAACCGGACCATAGCTGCTACTTTGTCGTGGTGGTCGGGCTTGTCTATGATGATGACCCAACCGAGCTATACTGGTTGGAACATATATTCCTCTGTAGGTCCTACCTTACCAATCAGGTCGATTGGAGAATGATGAGAATAAAAACAGCTACTCTACGTCTGAGGGCGAAGGGCTCAAAATCGTTTACAATGGTGCAGGTGCATCCACTCTTTGTGTTCTCTCAAATTCTAATCTTCTGAATTCCTCATCACCTTTATCTTTCTGTTTTTAAGTTTATTTCATTAAGAAATACTTTTCGAATCGTATCTTCAAACCCTAATCTTCTCCATTACCGCTAACACTTCTACTACCTCCACTACCATGGGAATTGAATTAACATTATTGATCTCTCTGTGCTAATTTGGCATGTCGACTTGTACTGATGTAAGCACGTATGAAGTTCGACGTTGTGGCTGAGTCAAAGATTACAAATTTCCTGTACAATCAGTTGGATTTATTTAGTTTTTAAAAATGAATTCAGAATATGAACATTGTTTCATATGGTTTCATGAGAAGTAATTAACCGATTTGATTACTAGAAAAAATTTATGGTTTCACTATAAATTATTTTTGCGCTTTAAAAGCTATGAATAGTTCTTCTAAGTCATCATCTATTCATTCAACTACACTTTAAAAAAATGCTGTCATATTCGATTCAGGGTGTTAGTGGGACATAGATGGAATTAAAGCATGACAACGTTGCTGCGCGCTGATTGGCTGATTTCCTATCCAATCAGCGCCTGATCGAATCTTGGAGAACAGGGAGAAAGTTCTCGTGTTGCTAGCTGCACTCTGATTGACTAAATCTAATTCAGTCGATCACGTGAATTACTATCCAGAAGCTTCTCATGTAAATGCTATAAAGAAACTAACGCTGTATCTATTTTGCCTTCGGCTTCGTATTTCCATTTAACGTTGCTATTCGGAATATAAATCTTTCCTGTTCCATCGTGTTTTTGATTCTTTGGAACTTGTCCAGTGTATTGTGGTCAGAGAATACTAAGCAATAGGAATTAGCCGGGAATTATTTAAGCAAGCTTACAACACAGGGATATACAGTGCTTAGTAAAGGATTTGTAAAAGATCACTTGAAGCTGCATCGGGTCATCAATTTTACATTTTTTCTTCTGACAATAAATGCTTCTGAATGCAGCAGTTGGTGGCCGCGTTTAATTCATTGTTGAGAAGTGAAGTAGAGAAGGGGTGTGTACCAACTTCAAGTCGCTGTTCCTTGCTTCTACGCTTTTTATGCTCATCTGTCTAACTGAATGAATGTGTGAAATAAATTCTTCAGCAAAACCATATTTGGCTTCTTATTACCATCGCCGCACAAACGGGGTTCGCCTAAGTATGATAAATGGAAATGAAATTAAAATCACTTTAAAAACATTTAAATTATGATATTATTGGAAATAACTGGAAAGAAAACTGACAATATGAAAGCAGAATTTGAAAGTTGGTATATGGTAGTCAAAGTAAAATGGAATTAGGGTTGTAGTGTGCCGATTTACTGCGTGTTCTTAAGCTCGGTTTATAAATCAGAAGATGAACTCGTATTGATGAATACGTTTATTCGAGGCACACCACAAAGCGAAGTGGAGAAGGCTAAGAGCCAACTCAAAGAAATAGATCATGACTAAGAATATCTAGTCAGATAAAAATAAGACAGACACGACAAGCGAAATTGGCATGCACACATTTGAATAAAAGCGACGAATGGTTGACAAGGTCAAAAGCAAGAGATACAAATCATGTGAGTTCATAGGAATATTTAAGAGATTAATATTAAAGCGAATAGGATGAATATGTGCGCAGGCGTTAAGCAATGCTCAGTCATACTAGCTCATGCAAACCAGATAATAAAAAATACCAATGGTACATACAAGTTGTTGCTAAGCGAATGGCTTGGTTAAATAAATTAATCGAAAGGGCTTAACCAAGTTAGATGTTAGCGAACTGGAATATATGTGGAAGCACTACAAGGTAATCAGGAAGAGGCGGTAGAAGTGGATAGGACACACTGCGAAAAGCACCCAACTGCGGCACAGGACAAGCCCTCACTTGGAACCCTCACGGTTAAAGGAAGAGAGGAAGGCCGAGAAACAGAGAAAGATATGAGTAGAATGAAGGCCAGGATACAATAGGTTGGAGAACACTGGTTGGTGGCCTATACTCCAATGGGGATGATAGGCGTAAGTAAGAACTCGGTTACTAGTTTTACTACTGTCGTAATATATCATGGAAATAAGATATTATTTAAATTCTTTGGTTTCACCAGAAATAAAACGTGGTTTTAGTGAAGTAACTGTTTCTAAGACAGAGAGTGCTCTTGATTAACAATGCATAATACTAGGATCCCAGACGATTTCTGTTTGTAGTTTTTCACACAATACTTTCATTCATCGACATCATTTGTTTTGTTTTAGCTCTAAAAGATTGATAACGTCAACTGAATTAACGAAATATCATTATGGTTTAGAGTGGAATGAACTGTTTGGATCGGATTGATTACGCTTCAGATGTATACTTAGTATGTAAATATATTACTAAAGGATATAATAACTCTTACCATTATACTTCAAAACAGGGCTATGTAACTTGTACGCATAGAAAACTATACACTAAGATGTGAGTTTAGAATACAATGTTAACAGAGTACGTAAGTGTTCCACACAATAGAATCATAGGAACACCTTGATAAGAGGTAATAAAGCGAGAAATCTTAAAAATACTTATCAAACCAAGTCACCATGAGCGTATAAAAATAAAATCTTTATTAAGTGAATCGTAAAACCTGCTGACGTTTAAGTTAGTCAAACTAATACATTTTTGTGGAATAAAGTATTTAGTAGTCAAAATTTAACTTATTAGGTACATTGTTCAAGTCAGTGCGTTTATCGAAACATATTTTTGTCTGATTTTTTTTTAACTAAACAACATAACTGGAATTATGCTAGCTGAGGAGAATCATGAATATTCACAGTTAAATTTTTGATCACTTAAATAAACATGTAAACCAAATCTTTTAATTCTTACAATTAGCAGTAAGAATTAAAACTTCAAAATTTGATATGGTGTGGAAAATTTGTAGCTCAGGTGGATGATTGTGGTGGAGTTTCGTTCTCTGAGCTGGATGTTTTGGTTGTAGAGCTTTCATTATTCCTCCTGTGAACAACATCGTCAGCACCATCTTCAGATCGAAGTGAACTATTCGGATTTCTTCACGTATGTTCAGAAAAACAACGAGAACTACACAGCTTCAAATTTTCCACTTTCTCTAATTGTTACGCATGCACGTAAATACATCATTTTGATATGTTTGAACTATTACGAGTTTACCTTAGTCGGAATACGACAGCGAGGACCCGGTGACACGACATGCTACTCAATCCGATTATCCCAACCCCCCACTAAATAAAAGAAGAAGACTTGATAAGAAGTGGGGCTTGTATTCTACAAACATCCAGAAAGTACGAGGTCCAAGTCCAGGAGAGTATCAGGATCCTGGACTAGGGATCCGTGTCCGGGTCATAAAACGTTACAGATAATGCGTATTTATACATTTGGGTCGAATGTAAAACAGCATCAAAGTCTGTGACATTGACAGTTAAGTCGACCAATGGGAAACAACATTGGAGTATACATGACATTGACGACCATAAAATTGATCAGTAGGAATTAACCAATAGGAATTGACCAATAATTCTCTTAGGATATTGGATGAATCTCCTAACACTATTCAAAAAATACTTAGTATGTTACCTTCCTGCACCTCTCTGTCTCTGTGTAGTTATTGTTTTGCCAAATTATATTTGTTCAAAATGATCTGTTTTTAATTTATTGAAATACACTATGTAACAACGTCATAAACATTCATGTTGCCTACAATGCCAAAGGTCCTGGGTTCGAATCCTGCGAGGAGCAGGAGTCGTGGATGCGCACTGCCACTGATGAGTCCCATACCAGGACGAAACGGCCGTCCAGTGCTTCCAAGTTTCTAATGGTGGTCTAACAATGATTGATTGATGATTTCAAATGTGTAAAAACGCAAACCTCCAAAACTGTGCCCCAAAATATTTTGTATTCATTATTAAGTTTATGATTTATTTAGATAATTTGTTCAATAATAAAAACACACAAATCAATCATTTCATATATTTTTTTTAAATGGTGGTGCTAATTTGAACTTTGTTTCTTAATGATATATACAACAACACTTAACCGGTCATTTGAATGAGTGATAGGACGTTATTTAAAAAAATTTTTTATACAGTTTCAAATACATAAATACAGTTTTATTAAATAAATAAATAGTGATAGTAATTATGAATAATACTTCATTAAACATTCACATATATTACTATAATTATTTTCATATATAGTATGTATTTGTTCATTGTAACGTTAATTCCTTTGGTCGGAATAATCTTAGTTGACCTATTTGTGTCACAATGATAACAATACTGATAGTATACAGTATGTGTAATTAATTGTTAACATAAGTATATATTGATATAAAGGATTTGTAAAAATTCTAGAATTTCTAGTTAAAATCATTAACTGATCTTAGATCGCTGCTGAAATCCTAGGAGCATCTAACGATCATTTTATTTTAGCCTGAGACTCTTCAGCAGTGCACTTAACTCGCCGCACATGGAAGTCGAACCGAGGACATTCGGTCTCATGTGAAAATTCCTAACATCTTGACTACTGAGTCAGTCGTGTCCAACGGGGTTAAGGTCTTGTGGTGCGCGCTACTCATAAGTAGTATATGACGTGAGTGTAAACGTAATGTCTGGCAGAAGAAGATGGGGGAAGATCAAGAAAGGAAGAGTGGAAACACAATGGAATTTGTATGAAACGCATGAATAGTGAAATGTCAGACAATGGATTGATGATTGATTGAAGATTTGCAAATTAACGGTCACGATATTGTTTTCCAATTTTACTGAGTAACTGTAATTTTCATTAAATACAATTCGGCTGTCCCACCTGTGTTCTCCTTCACTACAGTCTAACTTTATCAAGCGAAACGAAATAATTTTATTTACGATAGGCGTCAAATGGCTTGTTGTTATAATAAGTGTTAGAACTAATCAATATGTTACGATAATTTCAAGAATTTATAGTATTCCGTGGCTAACCAACGAATGGTAACTGTACACAGAGAACATATGTGTTGGGAATGCTAGATCCCCGGATATTTCTCGGGAATTCACCTAATTCTGTGATTTATTTTTGGAAATTTGAATTCCTTAATTCTACGTCGAAAGCGTCTAGTATCATCTTCAGTTTGTCTCCCTATTGGTTATCTCTTTTAGTGCCTTATTCTGCAACTCTTTCAAGGACCCTGTTTGTACTGTATACTTTAAGCTTGAATTCAATTCAATACCAGTGTAGCAGCAGCCTCAGCAGCCATAGGTCTCACCATACACAAGGCACAAAACAAGTTGCTCCGATACAACATAACACGCGCGCTTTGAATGAAGTAAACACTTCTACATATCTGTGCAGCATCATTGACGAGGAAGAAGGATCCAATGCAGATGTGAAGGCACGCATCGGCAAAGCCACTGCTGCATTTTTACAACCTATCAACATCTGGAACTCAAAACAACTATTAACAAACACCAAATTCCGAATTTTCCACACAAATGTCAAGAATGATAGTACAATGATAAATTATTACAAGCATTTAATATCGTATTGTGGTTTTTTTAATGTACTTTCAAATTTCCAGCGGCTTTTTTAAATTATTGATTAGTTTTGAACTTTCAACATTGTTAGTGTCATTTAGAATTCCTGACGTTTGTACCGAATAGATACAAACGAAAAGACTCTAAATATGATTACCGAATTACAGATAGTTGCATTACCATCTTGACTACATGTACATGTCAATTAAATAGCCATCCTTAAGTCGATTTGTCAACTTACTTACTAATGCCTATAAACCCTAATAGAGCGTAGGCCGCCAAACAGTGAAGTATTTTTCGAGTTAGTGTTTTTTTAGTGAGTTGGATTTCTACGGGATGAGTTCACCAACCCAACCCTTCTTCCTTAATCAGACTTGGAACTAGCTTTAGGCTTCAAAGGACTCCAAGGCGGAGTTTTAATTTGTCAATGGTGTAAGATATTCAGAAGCGGAAATGAAGTATATTAGCCAGAGTCTATCTACAATCTTCTATTCAATTAATCTAAATAGCAGACAGGGCACAGAGCCAGTTAATAAATATTGTTTATATATATATATATATATATATATATATATATATATATGAGAGAATGCGGCATCAGTCAATGTTTGAATGAATCAAACAGGTAAGAGCATAGGCTGATATAAGTGCGTAGATATACAAATTAAAAGAATAGTAATCTTTTTTTTATGTTCGTCACTTGGTACTCTTGAAGCTATTACGAGTTCACCTTAGTCGATAAACGCGAACGAGACAATTACTAGCGTTCAGGTAGGCTACCTTGAAGACCCAACTGCAAAACAGAAGACTTGGTAAGCGTAGAAAGTATATTCTACAAACACCCAGAAAACAAAATACAATAAAGCACACATCCCTCGTTTATTTATACATCATAAAAACGTCCTTGGGACAGTCACTAAAATACACAGCAGCCAATCACAGCCAAGGATTTTCCTGGTGGGAAATGAAATCTCAAGGTCAACTGATAACCCAGTGCTCGCAGACGTGAAATCCGAAATAAGGCATTTATCAAGCGAGTTTTGGGGATCTAACATCCCCAACACTTTCTAACAAATTCCTATTTCAAGGTTCAACTAATTTGAATCTTTTTGTAAAACTTGAAAATGATCAACATCACTCTGTATTGGTTGATATATTTAGTTTTAAAACTAGTTCACTGATAAATCTCTTTCATAATAAATCATTATTGTAAACAAACAAATGTAGCATAATAACTCAGTTTCCTTTATTTCCCTATGATGATAATTATAACAACTATTTATTAGTTAATAGACATTTTTTTATTGGTCTATCAACTAAACAACCTAATCGACCAATCACTTATAACCTATTGAACTTAGGCGTATATTTGAAGTCATAAGTTGAACTGCAAATATATGTATATATATATATATTTTTATGAAATTGGATTCTCTATTAGGTATAATATCATTTGTGTCAAAATCACAGAGTTATATAAAAGAACAAACAATTAATGTAAGTAAGATCATTTCATTTTGTTTCGATTTGTTTATGTAATTTATTACTTAATTATCAAAATATATATGAAAATGTTTTATTCAATAATATTTCTGTTATGATATATGAGTTGTCTCGAGATACGATCATGATGCGAGTTGAAAACAACCCAAATGGACGACTACTTAAGTGAGCAGGCAAAATCAGAAGAGGAAGTCCATTTGGCTACTGAATAATATGTATAAATACTCTTATATATATATATATCCCATTTCCCTTGGAAAGGAAGCCAATTCTTGACCAATGATATGTATTCATTCGTCAGGATATCTTCTGGTTGGCAATCAAATAGTTTTCTCATTGGGTCACTTCTGATCAGTCTACTATAACATTAATTTCAACGTAATTTCATTATATTTAAAGTAGTTAGTCACTTTCATAAATTTTGACAGAACAATGAGAGGATGGAGTTGATCTGAGAAAAAAGGTGATATATTTGTTCTATACATTTCTAGGTTATTCGAAATTTATAGCGGAAGTGCATCACAATTTTAGAATCAACTCCGTCTTCCTATTGTCCTATCATAATTTAATTTTATAAATTAATGAGACATCAACCTTTAAACATAATGATCGAAATGACTACAATAATAACCTGGATTTTAAGTGTTACCTATCAGTTAGATATGCCACTCTACAATTAATAGTAAAATTTCAGTTTTACTGTACGAGGATAATGTAACCACTACATTACATTAACTCAAAAAAAAACTTGTTTATGAATGAATTCGTGAATCAGTCATTGTCAGACCACCATTAGAAACCTGGAAGCACTGGATAGGCGTTCCGTGCGCATTCATGACTCCACCTACTCGCAGGATTCAAACCTAGGACCTTCGGTCTAACGCGTAAACGCTTAACTGGTGGAGCCAGGATCAAATGACCTTAATGTCTAATTTTGATCGATCTAAGGATTTTGTGCAATCTCATCCATTGTCTTCAGCAGTTACTTCTTATACCTGACAGGGTTGAACTCCATCGGTCACAACCGTCCAGTGGTAGTGGTCCAACAATGTTTAATTCATGATTTCGGTAACAAACAAAAATCTACATTACTTGAATGAGAATTACTTAGTTGACGTTGATGAGAGTTGCTTCTACGACAAGGCTCAAAATCGATCATAATGAATATACTGTCGATGTTTGATCGTTTCTATTACCACTATTTATATGGTTATTGTCTCTATTAATAGTATTAATACATCTACATTGATAATTTAATCTCGTTTTATGAATATAATGTAAACAATATTGGCCAGTACATATATATATATATATCACACTATGTGTTGTCCATAATTAATCAATTGATACTTAGTTACGCCTGTTACACCGAATGGAGAATAAACCGCAAACCAGTGAATTATCTCCTCTTTTGTTTAGCGTATTTTTAGCTAGTTGAATTTCTACAAGATAGGGTTGCTAATGCCGTGAGGTTAGATATGTAAGAGGTAATTGTTCATTCGACAGATAAGAAAAAAAATAACAAACGCTAAGATCATGATAACCAATAAATAATATTCATAACAATTGACTGAGGTTGATTATAACTGATTATGTGTTATAAGTGTAAATAATAATTAAAAAGAAATTTATTAACATTCTCTAGACGAGGATAAAGGTTAGAAAGGGGTGCCGGACAAACCAAAACATGGCACAAATCCATGCAGTCACTAACAAGTGGACTGAGTCATGTTGATAGATGTAGGCTACCTGGTTGTGGCCCATGAGACGATACTAACCGATGGTTAGACACCTTGAACTACATGGCTCAAAATCGTGTGCAATGGCGCAGGTGCATTCATTCATCGCGTTTTCTCAAATACAACCTTCTGAATTCCTCATCATCTCTGTTTTTATTTTTCTCAAGTTATCTCTCTGAATTATACTTTTCAAATCACATCCTCGAACCCTAAGTCTTCTCTATTACCGCTAATGCTTCTGCTATCTCTAGTACTATGGGATTTGAACTGGCAGTTGCACCTCCGTGCTAATGCGGTATAACAACCTGAACTTGTCTACTCATGTACCAAGTTCTACGTTGTAATTGACTGACTGACCTATAAGGGTTAGAGAAGGATGAGAGATTGAACAAATCCTTTCAGCAAGCAAACTTTATGCTTGATCTGGTGGATTGCCAGGGCATCAGCTTTGTACACATTTGAAATCACCAGTCAATCATTGCTAGACCACCGTCAGAAACCTGGAAGCACTGGATGGCCGTTTCGTCCTGGTATGGGACTCATCAGCAGTGCGCATCCACGACTCCTGCACCTCGCTTTGATCTTTGGCTTGTGCGCGAACTCCCCAACATTAGGACCACTTGGCCGGCATCCAACAGTGTTAATGTCTAACTCTGATTGACCTAGGGATTTCGCGCGACCTTACCCATTTGTCTTTGGTAGTTACTGCCTACATCTGACAGGGTTGAACTCCATTGGTCACGTCTTCTCAACTAGAACTCGGAGAATTTCCCATACCAGGACGAAACGGCCATCCAGTGCTCCCAGGTTTCTAATGATAGTCTAACAATGATTGATTGATGATTAGAAATGTGTAAAAACACAAATCTCCAAAATTTTAACTGAAAATATCATCAGCTTTGTTTAAGTTTTTGATCCAAACTCCATTTAATGCACTTCTTTTGACTATGTATATTACTTAAAGGACAACTCGTTAGGAACAGCAAGTCCAGAATTGATCATATGCTCTAGTGATAGTTTAGCACTTGCTTTTTAAAAGCCACATTGTGTAATGTTCTATGATATATTTAGAGAGTGATGGATTTTTTGCAATCAATGTAACGTACCCCAACAGGAGCAGATAAAAGTGCATAAGCATACCAATGTAATCTAAAATATCCAAGAATAGTAGGCCAGCTTGAGAAAACAATATGAGGTTTGAATGAATAGAAAGTTTTATTTAAGGATTATTCAAGATTTCAATATCCATATCTGCTGAAATTAATTCAACTTCATCTTCTTATTTTTCTTTCATTTTTTCATTTATCGATTATTTCGCTTTTCATCAATTGTTCACTGTAATTTTCTCTTATCTCAAAAGCATTATGAATCAAGATTGGAAACGACCAGATTTACCAAGTAAATGTACATTTAGTTTGGATCGATCAATCACTGAAAGTGTTCATCATCATATTTCAATGTATGTTTCCTTATGATAATCATTCATTCATTCCTTGATTCATTTAGTTCAAAACGAAATAAAATTGTCAATAATGCATTAGAATTAATTGGTAATACCCCACTGATTCGACTTGATCGAATTGCTAAACAAGAAAATTTAGAATGTGAACTTTGTAAGTTAAACTTTATAACTAGAAAAATTAATTTTTATTAGTAGGAAAATGTGAATTTCTTAATATTGGAGGTAGTGTTAAAGATAGAATAGGAAAACGTATGATTGAAGAAGCTGAACGTGAAGGTAAATTGAAACATGGTGATACAATAATTGAACCAACTTCAGGAAATACTGGTATGTTTGATATTTTATTTTTGTGAAATATAAAAAGTTATTTTATTTTTTGGGTATTTTGTTAGATAATTTAAGTAATTATTATTACTGTTTTTAAATTAACACGACGTGGAAGTCTTAGAGATTCAAAGTTAAGCAGGGCGTGAGGAAAAGGACGATCGTCAAAAAATCTTTTAGTAGCTGTGTTAAATCCGAAGTTTACCAATGACCGAGTATGCGATGAAACAAATCTGCTCTTCAGTTTCCGTAGATCATATTTAAGCGAATCACGTTTGTGCGACGGCGGTAGTAAGATGCCAAATGCGGATTCGGTTGGATAAGTTTTATTCAAGTAATCGTTCATGCATTCATTTAAGCAGACAGATGAGGATACAAAGCATTGAAGCAAAGCGAAGTGAAATGCAGAAGGCGAGTGAACTTACTCAATGTAATTTATAATCAGACAAAAATAAGCCAAATATGCAATAAGTGAAGTGACCGGCACATACATACTCAAATAAAAACAACCAAGATATGAGCGAATAACAGACAAGGTCGAAAGACATGAGAATTGTAACTCGGGAAGAAAAGGTTGATTAATTGTGGAGAAAAGTTAAAGGCGAATGTTCCATCATGTACAAATATAAAAATTGCAACACTGTGTTGTGTATCCTTAAAATATTGATTTTTCTAGTCTGTATTAAAAACGCGTAAAAGGCATTCAAATCAATGCTTACTTTAAATGACTTATGTTTTTAAGCATTACTTCCTATGTAAAGTTTTATGAAAAATGCAATTCGCAATAGGAATAGGTTGTACTACTTATGTTACTTACGCACGTCTGTTATCCCCAATAAGGATAGACCGCCGAGCATTATTCTCCAGCCTACTCTACCCTGAGCTGCCCTTTCCAGTTCTGTCCAATTTTTGTTCATTCTTCTCATATATTTCTCTATTTCTCAGTGTAATGTGTTTCTTAGCTTCTTTTTCTTCCCTTGACCTTGAGGGTTCCAAGTGATGGCTTGTTTTGTGACGCAGTTGAGTGCTTTGCGCAATGTGTGTCCTATCCACTTCCACCTCTTCTTCCTGATTAATTCCTCCGCTGGAAGCCACTACGTTGTATGCTTATCAATAAGAAATTCAAGTCAGCTAACAACTGCCTCAAAGAAGAATAAACTTATCGAACTTTTATCTGAAGGGAATTAATTTAGCATGCGGAATAAATATCGACTGAGAAGCAGCACTGAATTGACTTTTCCTAATTCCATGTTATGAGAAAGATACTTTATTTCACTGTTTGATCGTTATCTTATTAATAATTCTGGTCTCATTTACTAATACTCGTTCTTATTTATGTACTCTCAATCGCGTCTTTTTTGATAGTTGTACTTTTATTCACTCGATGATCAATGATTACCAGTCGTGAACTCCATTACTAGACATAAATAATCTATTCGAGTTTAAGTTAAAATAACATAAATATTCACTGCACACTGTCAATTGTTTCATTATTCCGTCAGTATTCTTTCATTACTACCGAGAAAAAAATGGAGGTTGAAATGACTGACTATATTATTTTTAAATGACGTTAGATTGTAACGAACTCAGTCGGTAGAAAACATTAGTCTTAAATCTGTGAGTAGTTAACATTCGTGAACAAAGTGTATTGAAAGTTTTGAAGTAACTCATCATCCCTAATGTATTGATAACTGTGGTTACCCACCGCTACAGTTATAAGCTTGTCATTTTAAGTAAAACTAACTATTTAACATATCAGTTATTCTGTAATGAATGGAGATTTCTAGGTTAGACGAAATAGTAGTATATTTATAGAAAGTACAATCACCTAACAAACTATATACAACCAATCTTCACACTTTCATTTGCAAAACAAGTACATTATTGACTATCCTATTTTGAACACATCTTGTAGTATTCAAACCATTTCGATTGCACCACGGATTCTCATTTGACAATCTTCCCTTAGATAGTAACTGCTGCTGATGACTTTCCATTGCATACTACTTACAAACAACACTGCTAGTAATATCCATCACAATACAATTCATAACCAAAATCTACGCTTCCTAATTATTTTCAATATCAAATACTGAAGTAGTTGTAATGCTATATGTAGATATTTGATTACTGACTATTATTCTTACTATTTTTATTTGTGCTTAATATAGGCATTGGATTAGCACTTACATCTGCTATTAAAGGTTATCGATGTATTATTGTCATGTCAGATAAAATGAGTACTGAAAAGGTAAATTATCTTTAATTAGTAGCTTTTTTTTCTTATGATTACAAACACTGATTATTGATTTTCTGAAAAAAAAAGAATTGGCTTACGTTTTGAATATAAATCAACTTGTTCACAGTTGTAACTGAGTTTTATACTTATTTATATGCAAATGTTAATTGGTTTAGAATAAAAGTTTTTAGTATGTATTAAGATGAAATGTCTACAACTTTTGCATACTAAATTAATGAAAGAAATGTGTCACAAACATCTTAACGCTTTAAAAAAAATTTAGTCATTTAGTGAAAAGTTACAACTACTTGTAGTATGAATACAGTCTAGACTGGATTACCCGATGTTATTAAGTGGAGATTGTGTTGTTACACAAGTGGAGTGAAGTTAATAACATGAAACACGGTATCTAATATTAGTAGGTTGAATTTTTCCTATTACTCAAGGCGCTCAACAATTGTAGGTTTAATATTGTGTAGGGCATGGATACGTAATGCTGTGAAGTCCCAAATTAATATGGTCATTCGTCTAAATGACTCTATTCCGCTGAATTTCGTTTCAATGTAAGGTGGTTGAAAGTAGTTGGCAGCAAATACTAGAGCTTGATTGTGTTCTCTTTGATATTCGTTAGTAAGACACTCTTGAAGTCTTGGATGAACTCATGTAGAACTTTAAAACTAAGTGATGCTCCTCAAAGAGCATTGGATTGAATGGAGTTTCATTCTCTGAGTTGGATGTCTTGGTTATGGAGTTTCCACTGTTATTCTGAACAGTATCATCAACTCAAACTTCAAAAAGACGTGAAGTATTTGAATTTATACGTATTACTGTAATCTTGCTCTGTTTACCGGGATCTTATTGACCTTAGACCTGTCGTTGTCTAGACCGTTATTCTGATTGTATGCTCTTTTGATCTATTTCTTGTTCGAATATTCATCTAGCATTTTTCTGATTTGTCAATAAAATGGATCAGTGTCGATGTGTTTGTTGATTGCTGATTGAAATCTCCACAATTAAAACATCTAGCTCAGAGAATGTAACTCCTTCACACTCATCCCTATGAGCCACAAATTTTCACCATCTCAGCATTGGTTCCCTCAAAATTACAGGTACACGAATAACTATCAACGAGAATAAAACGCAGGTTCAAGGTTCCCTTGTAGAGCATAGAAAGCGACCTAAAATGAAGGCGAAAATCAGATGACGTTAAGTTACACAATCAAGATACTTAATTTCAACTTGATTGATAGAATTTGGTCAATTCTAAAAGCTAAAACTTACATAAGATAAGTCATTACTCGATGAAATATCTACGAGATATTAGGGTTATGGAGATTATTGTTTTTACAATCATCATCAATCAATCATTGTTAGACCACCATTAGAAACCTGGAAGCAGTGGACGGCGCAAAATCCCTAAACCAATCAGAGTTAGATATTAACACCGTCGGATATAGGCTCAGTGGTCGAATGGCTAGGCGTTCACGTACAGTACCGAAGGTCCAGGGTTCAAATCCTACGCGGTACAGGAGTCGTGGTTGCGCGCTGTCGATGAGTCCCATACCATGACGGAACGACCGTTGAGTGCTTCCAGGTTTCTAATGATGGTCTAACAGTGATTGATTGATGATTTCAAATCTACGAGATACTCTATAGTATTAAGTAGTTCTCTATTTTAGGTCAGTCCCCCAAGAACATCACTTGAATAAATTTACTGTTATCATTTAAATCTGATTATATTCATAAACGATTTGTTGCTCATAACGCACACGCAATAAAATCGACTGTATGCTTATTCAATAAACTATATTCTTGTTTTAATAATAATAATAATAATCAAATTAATCAAGATTTTCATAAACCAGTTTTGATTATCCTATTTTCTTTCGTTTTTTTGTAAACATTAAAGGAATCCTACTTAAGATGCCTTGGTGCAGAAATTGTTCGTACACCAGCTTCAGCAAATTTTGACGATCCAGATTCATTGTTTTTAGTGTCAGAAAAGTTAAAAAATCAAATTGGTCCAAATGCACATATAATGAATCAATATACCAATCCATACAATCCAATAGCACATTTTGATGAGACAGCTGAAGAAATTCTTGAAGATTGTATCGACGAGAATGGACAAACCAAATTGGATATGTTAGTAGTTGGTACTGGTACTGGTGGGACAATAACTGGACTGTCAAGAAAAATTAAAATGAAAATGCCTAATTGTTTAGTAAGTTGATATATATATATATAGAATATAAAATGCACTGTAGGATTTCGCAAATCGTGTAGTGTGTCGATTTACAGCGTGTTCTTAAGCTCGGTAATTAGCTCGTCCAGACAATCGTTACTAACTAGCATCTGACGGTTTATAAATCAGAAGGTGAACTCGAAGTGATGAATACGTTTATTTGGGACACACCACAAAGCGAAGCGGAGAAGCTGTAAATAAAATGAATGAACAGACGTGAACTGGAGAAGGCTGTTGAGCCAACTCAAAGAAATAGAGCATGACTAAGAATTTATAGTCAGACAAATATAAGACAAACATGCGACAAGCGAAATAGGCACACATGAATAAAAGCGACGAATGGTTGACAAGGTCAAATGACAAGTGGGACACGTCATATTAACTCATACAAACCAGACTATAATAAGAACGAATGGTACATATAGATTGTTGCAATACAAATGGCTTGGTTAAATAAATTAATCGAAAGGGTTTAACCAAATTAAATGTAAGCGAACTCGAATATATGTGGAGGCACTACAATCGATAACAATCTGAAATGATAATATCCTGGGACAACCAAGTAAGCAACGCCATAGTTAGGAGATGAGTACTAGAAAGGGATGGCAAATCATTAGGTGATGTATAGAAAATTCGTCAGTTGAGGTGGTTGGGACATGTGTTACGTATGCTCAACCACCGACTGGTTAGACAAGCGATGTTTTGTGTTGTAGGACTGGGCTGGAAGAAAGATGGCGGTGGCCAAGCCAAGAAATGGCACAGGTCCATGAAATCATTGACAAGTGAACTGATTTATGTTGATAAATGTAGGCTATCTGGTTGATGTCCGTGAGATGAAAGTAACCGATGAATAGCGACCTTGAACGACATGGCAGTGGCACAGGTGCATTGATTCATTGTGTTCTCTCAAATATTGACCTTCTAAATTCATCACCCTTATCTTTTTCTTTAAAGTTTATTTCACTGAATTATACTTCTTGAATCATATCCTCGAACCCTAATCTCTCCAATTATTACTAATACTTCTACGATCTCTATTACTGTAAGATTCGAACTGACAGTTGCGTCTTTGTACTGATGCGGTATGGCAGCCTGAACTGATGTACGTACGTACGAAGTTCTACGTCGTAAATGACTGTCTAAAGTGATAATACTACCGATTATATGATTTGAGTTCGAATGATAAAGATGATATCCATTCTTTCTAGACTGGATGCATGCCTTACTTAAGATTACTAACTAGAAGCAGAATCTAGCAGTGCAGATTACCTACAACAACATAATATCAAAGATTAGATGAATAACTACGTTAAGTTCCTAAAAATAGTACCCACAACACAACCTGATTTAGTCAGTCAGGTACTACGTAGAACTTCAAACAGACGTATATCAGTTTAGGTTACCATACCAGATTAGCAAAGAGATGCAGTTGTCATTTCATATCCGATAGTGGTAGAGGTAGCAGAAGAATTAGCAGTAATGTAGAAGATTAGTGTTCAAAGATATTATTTAGGAAGTATAATATTGTGAAATATGCTTAGAAAGAGAAGGATATAGGTGATGAAGAATTCAGTAGAGTAAGATTTGAGAGAACAAAAAGAGTGGGTTTGTCCGCGCCATCGCAAACGATTTTGAGTCATATCATTCTACCCCAACCTAGTAGTCTACACCAACCAACAAGACTCAGTCCACTTGCCAGTGACTTCAGAGATTTCTGACATGTTTTCGTTTGGCTGCCCCTAGCTTTCTTCCGACCTATTCCTACACCATAATACTGCTCATCGATGCAGTCGGTGGGTAGGCATATGTAACACATGTCTCAACCACCTCAACTGATGAAGTTTTACCACTTCATCTATTGATCTGCCATCCCTTCCTAGTACTCGTTCCCTAACGACAGCATTGCTTACTCAGTTGTCCCAGGATATATAAGCAATGCTTCAGAGACACCTATGATCGAATGTCCTCTACTCTTAACGGCCATGTTTCGCATCCATATAGTAGGACGGAGTGAACTACTGCGCAGTACACTCGGCCTTTGGTTAGCAAACGGATATCTTACCTGCGCCATAAGTGACGCAAGTCGGCAAAAGCCAATCGAGCTTTCTGTATCCGTGCTGAGATTTCGTCATTCAACAGGCCATCAGCACTGATGAGACTATCGAGATAAGTGAAGCAGTCAACACGCTTAACTAATTCACTCTCTATCACTAGTTCAGGTGCCGAAGCAAGCCAATCTTGAAGCAACATTTTGCATTTCGAGGGGGAACACCATATCCCGAACATGCTTGCTTAGGGTAGTCAGAAGACGCTGCTTTTTGTCAGCGTCTTTACCAAACGGAACTGTCATAAGCATATTCCAAGTCACCAAGTGTGTCTCCTGGTAGAAGGTCGACCACTACAGTTAGACACGTCAGCTTAAATCGGACTAGCTTCATTATAATACCAAGATCGTACAGCTGGATGGCGCCAGTCAAAATCCCTCATACAGGATGAAGGCAAGAACTATGTCTTGCTGATTAGTCCTGACGATTACAATACCACAGTTGAGATTTTCTTACACCATAATTTCAACCGCTTAATATTTCGATAACTAATTGAATGTTTTTTGACATAACAGTATATCCTAAGGATCTAATAATTAAAGTGGGTATTTAGATGATGATGATAATCGTAAGTTGACTTGAAAGATACTACTTAAATAAAGTATTTACTAGAATACATTGAAAAAAACTACATTATCAGTATGAAAGTAATTTTCTTTCTCTGTAGTATTTAATCAAATGTCTTCTAAATATATGTGATCTACTAGTGAAATATTTCAGTCGTATACCTAAAACCACATTAATTCCTTTTTAAAGTTTACGTTCAAACAAGACAAACTTGTATTGATGGATACAACCACAACATGGTTTATAAGTAAAATGCCCCGGTGTGTCGTCCAGAAGTTACTGCTGAAGAAAAGAGTATCTAATCCAAATGTTTGGTACAATCAAAGTGTTTTGAAGACCAGGAGATATATGAAAGATGAGAGTCAATAATGTCCTTGTTTCGCAAATGGAAGTTTGTAATTGAGTTGTGGGCTGCGGTATGTTCGTCGTCGGCCTTACCATTTTTGGTGGCCGTTCGAGTGTGCTCTAAAATAAATCTCCCTGTTTGTGCGACAGTGGTTACAAGAAGCCAAATACGGATTCAGTTGGATGAGTTTATTTCAAGCAGTCGTTCATGCATTCATTTAAGCAAACGGACGAGAATGAAAAGCAAAGCGAAGCAAAGTAGAGTTGACTAGCCGGTTTTCTCTACTTCGCTTCACTTTGCTTCCAAGCCATATATTTTCTTGTCTGTCTTCATGAACGATTGCTTTAAATGAGCTCATCTAACCGAATCGAATTCGAAACAAACGGGGTCGCACCAAGTATGATGTAGTGAGAACCAAAGGGAAAATGTATTTCATAACATACTCGAAATTCATAAATAAAAGAATCAGCTCACCGACCACTAAAGTCGTGAACCCTACCTCCAGTTCAACGCAGCCACAAAGGTTTACACATTTTGCTAGTAAACTATGTCTTCCGTAAATAGACAACTTATCCTTACTGGTCATAACGTCAATAGTCATTACACTAGGACATATGAGCGATCATTGTATTCACATCTGAAGTGAAACATTATTATTTTCCGTAAAAGCATTTGCCAATTCTAATAATCACACTATAAGTTACTGATGTATCTACCGTTTAGTTTGGTTGATAAATCTAAGAATTTTGAGAATACAGTGATTGTGATATTCACATTTTTAATAGCTGACTAATGATTCTATATTGAGTATCTTGTTTCTTTTTAAAGTTTTGAGTTAATTTCACGGTTTATTTGTTATTTTTCAGCTTTTATGTGATGCATTCTTTTATTGAAGCCTCTAACTTAATTACTTATTGTAGATTGTTGGAGTGGATCCAATTGGTTCTATATTAGCTAATCCAGAATGTCGAGAAACAACTCCATATGATGTTGAAGGTATTGGATATGATTTTTTCCCTACTGTACTGGATACAAATGGAATTGATAAATGGTGTAAGACAGATGATCATGAATCTTTTGAAATGGCAAGGCGACTTATACATGATGAAGGTTTACCATGTGGTATGTTAAACGTTTGTTTACATTTTATCATTTACAAATTTATATTATTTCATCAGTTTCGGTGTAGAGTTTCACTCTCTGAGCTGGATGTTTTGATTGTGGAGCTTTCATTGTTCTTCTGAACAACATCATCATCACTTCTGTCTTCACTCCTCCCTAAAGTTTATGCTGATGATGTTGTTCAGAAGAATAATGGAAGCTTCACAATCACAACATCCAGCTCAGAGAGTGAAACTCCATCATAATAATCCATCGGAGCTACAAATTTTCTCCACGATCTAAAAACACTTTCTTGCACTTCTTATCTCTTGATAAATCTCTGACTAATACATTTCAATTTAGATAGACAACTGAGACTAAGAATAAATTAGAGCCCAATATATAAAACAATAACAGAAAATGTACTAGAATGAAAAATGTAAGTGTTCATGCCAAAAGATCTTGGATGTACGTGGCAAACTGACAGAAATACATTACTGTCGCCAGTCTCAATCGGTTGAAAACGAAAAAATGAATTTGTCTGCATAATCTCCCTATTAAATATATTGTTAGTAATAGGTTTTTTAAACAAACTCTACATCCAGATATAGGAAAAGTATGTGAACTTCTCATTTATATCTGCGTCGGAAAATAAACAGAAGTCTTTCGTCCTGAAGTTGTACGAAAGTCATCGTTTTGTTAAGTCAGTAGGCGTAAGAGGAATTAATCTGTTAGCCGCTAGAAAGAATCTCAATATATAATAGGTATTCAGTTACATACATTTACCATCAACTCGATAAACAATATTTTTTGAAAATTTGAATCATAAATATACGCGGTCGGTTAAATTCAATTTTCTTCTCCTAGTGGTCTATTAAAACAAAACATTTTGACAGAGTTCACCTATTCAACTTTTTAAATCTCATATGGCAGTTTTAAATATGATGCAATCACAAATAGTCTATTATTGTCTTACTAGTATTTTCGTTGGTAAACACGATATGATTATAATTTCAGTTCATTATATCAACATCTAGATTTGAAATATTTTAGATTTTAATGAATTGGCATTCCATGAGTTGATTAGTTCAATAATAAAGCTTTCATTATCTATTTGAACAATCTAATTGTTTAATTAATCTAATAGCGTCTGTCATTAAAAGGTGTACCAAAGAATTACATTAACCTTATACAGGCTCTTTACTCAAACATCACTGATCGAGTGAGAGCTTATGGTGAACTGTCATCGGAATTAGTTACTTCAAGTGGTGTCTGTCAGGGCTGAACACTCTCTCCATTCTTGTTTAACTTTGTCATAGATATGCTTGTAGAGTCAACATTATCATCGTCAGACTCTTCAGAAGTGGACCTTTTACCAGGAGACACGCTTGCTGACTTAGAATATGCTGATGACATAGTTCTATTCGGTGAAGACGCTGACAAAATGCAGAGTCTTCTGACTACCATAAGCAACAATGCGAGCATGTTCGGGATGCGATTCTCACCCTCGAAATGCAAAATGTTGCTTCAAGATTGGCTTGCTTCGGCACCTGAACTAGTGATAGGGAGTGAAGTAGTTAAGCGTGTTGACTGCTTCACTTATCTCGATAGTCTCATCAGTGCTGACGGCCTGGTGACTGACGAAATCTCAGCACGGATACAGAAGGCTCGATTGGCTTTTGCCAACCTGCGTCACTTATGGCGTAGGCGAGATATCCGTTTGCTGACTAAAGGACGAGTGTACTGTGCAGTGGTTCGCTCCGTCTTACTTTATGGCTGTGAAATATGGCCAGTGAGAGTAGAAGATATTCGTAAGTTACTAGTATTCGATCATAGGTGTCTCCAAAGAATTGCGTGTATATCCTGGGACAACTGAGTAAGCAATGCTGTCGTTAGGAAACGAGTGCTAGTTAAGGGTGGCAGATCAGTTGGTGAATCATTGAAACTTCATCAGTTGAGGTGGTTAGGACATGTGTTACGCATGCCCGACAACCGACTGCCTCGATGAGCTATGTTTTGTGGTGTTGGAAGAAAGCTAGGGGCAACCAAACCAAAACATGGCACAAATCCATCAAATCACTAGCAAGTGGACTGAGCCGTGTTGGCAGGTGTAGACTACCTGGTTGGGGTCCGCGAGGCGAAAGTCACCAATGGTTAGGGACGTTGAACGACATGGCTCAAAATCGTTTGCAATGGCGTAGGTGCATCCTTTCTTTGTGTTCTCTCAAATTCTAACCTTCTGAATTCCTCATCATCTCTATCTTTCTCTTTCTAAAGTTATCTCACCAAACTATACTTCTTCAATAGTATCTTCGATCCCTAATATTCTCTTTTACCACTTATTGTTCTACTATCTTCACCACTATTGGATTTGAACTGACAGTTACGTCTCTGTGCTAATGTGGTATGGCAACCTGAACTGATTTATGTACGTATGAAGTTCTGTGTTGTACCTGTCTGTTCAACAATCTAATCAATAGAAATGTCAGACAAAATTAGACTATGAACATTTTTTTAACAGCTGACTAATAGTTCCCGTTATCAACATTAAACTCACTGATTGTACATTTCGATTTGGTGTGTACTTGTGAAATTCTTTTTCAAATACGTAATCAAATATAAGTATTCGCGAATATATGACAAAATAGTGTACATATATATATATAAATATAAATTTATAGATACTCTTAAAAGTTTGGCTATGAATCTGTCATGATAATTTCATGTAAACACTTATTCAATTTATGTTAACTTATTCAATTGACATACAGATTCATAATGAATGACATTAACAAACTATTTTATAGATATAATAGTGAATTATTACTTGAAAACCGGAAAAGGTGAAGAATACTGTGTGTGGTATGATGATAAATTTATATGTGATTAGATAATAGGAACATTATGAAAACTAAGAATAAAGTATACAATAGTTGTAATAAACTAGTCAAATAAATTATACAAATAACAACAAAGGATAATAATAGATAAGTATAATTGATTAGTATATTAACTGAAGATAAAACTACGCTTATTATTTATTTATTGATTTTTCTGAAGAAGCGATTTGCGTTAAGTCATGCAACATTGGAAATATGAATTTCCACTCATTGGCAATGGACAAGTTTACTGCGTAGCAGCTTGCTTCGTTCCATTTTACAGATTTGAAACATGGCCAGTAAGAGAAGGGGCTATTCTTAGGCTATTAGTATTCGATTATAGATTTCTTCGAAGGATTGCTCGTATATTATGGGACAGTCGAATAAGCAATACTGTTGTAAGGGAATAGTTACTAAGAATGGATAGGAGATCAGTAGATTAAGTATTGCCACTTCGTCATTTGAGATGTTTGGGATATGTGTTACGTATGCCTAATCACCGACTGCCTCTTCGAGCGATATTTTGTGGTGTAGGAGTAGGTTGGAAGAAAGTTAGGGGCTGCTAAACCAAAACATCGTAGAAACCCATGAAGTGATGGACAAGTGGACTGAGTCATGTTGCTAGATGTAGGCTACCTGGTTAGGGTCCACGAAATGAAAGTCACCGATGGCGCAGGTGCATCCATTCATTGTCTTCTATCAAATTCTAATCTCCTGAATTCCTCATAACCTTTCCTTGTCTTTTATAATTTATTTCACTGAATTATACCTCTTGAATAATATCTTTGAACTCGTTTTTTCTCCATTACCGTTAATACTTCAACTGCGTCTACCACCGTAGAATTTCAATTGACAATTTGACCTGTGGTATAACAACTTGAAAAGATGTACTGTACGTCTGAAGTTCTACGTTGTTGCTGACTAACTGAATGCTTATTTGAATATCACCAATTATCATTATTGTTAATGTTATCAAAAGTTGCTGACAAACATATTTACTACAGTGTTTGTCAAAAACTCAAACCTCAAGATAACTGATTCTTACATTTACAAGATTGTTTGATAAGTATAATCTCTGGTAGGTTTACTATTCAAAGATATTTAACCAAACGAAAATCTTGTCAATATCTGGTAAATAGAACAAGAAGCTAGGTTTTGACTAAATAACTGTGACTGCTGTTATTAATTCTTGAAAAACTAGCCTATTTTCACTTCCATAATAGCACTTCAGTTGAATACTTTAAATTTGAGTTAGTTCAACTATCAATTACAATTACATTTTAATAAGGTGTTCCACACATTCTGTTCATAAGTCACTAATTCATGTTTATCAAATCACTAAATACTATGATTATCTAATCGATATTTTTTCCCGGAAAATGTTTTAAACTACACTATTTAATAAACAAATGTAATAGGCTATTAAAAGTAAGTTAAACATAATCTGGTTGTAAACCTATTCAGCGCACTGAACCTGGTGTATTCAGTTACTTTAAATTCAACGACATCGTTGTTACAAAAGTTAGACAATCTAACAAATCAAAAATTAATTCAATCAACTTTAAAACTTACCTAGCTGTAGAATTGATTCCGCAAAACTACTAGTTTACATTTGAATTTTCACTTTTCATTATTAAATAATGATTCAAATAGTTTTAAAGTGTCTGGATAAGTATTCGTTCCGTTGAAGTATACCATTTACATATCTTGGCAGCATCATCGACAATCAAGGTGGATCCGATGCATATGTGAGGGCACGGATTGGCAAAGCAAGGGCTGCATTTTTACAGTTGAAAAATATCCGGAACTCCAAACACCTTTCAATCAAAACCAAAATCAGGATATTCAATACAAATGTCAAGACAGTTCTACTGTATGGAGCGGAAACATGGTGAACTACCAAAGCCATCATCCAGAAGATACAAGTGTTTATGAACAGCTGTCTACGCAAAATACTTCGTATTCGTTGGCCAGACACCATCAGCAACAACGAACTGTGGGAGAGAACGAACCAGGTTCCAGTGGATGAGGAAATCAGGAAGAAGCGGTAGAAGTGGATAGGACACACATTGCGGAAAGCACCTAACTGCGTCACGAGACAAGCCCTCACATGGAACCCTCAAGGTAAAAGGAAAAGAGGAAGGCCAAGGAACACATTACGCCGAGAAATAGAGAAAGATATGAGAGGAATGAACAAACATTGGACAGAACTGGAGAGGGAAGCCCAGGACAGAGTTGGTTGGAGAAAACTGGTGTGTGGCCTATGCTCGATTGGGAGTAACAGGCGTAAGTAAGTAAGTAAGAAGTATACCATCCACAGTGCTTGTATGAATTTACAAGGAAGCCGCAACATGTAGCGAATTCATTTGGATTTTGAAATTATCATATTACTTAAACTGAAATGAATAAAAATTCACCGCTCTGCACAAACTAGTGGCTTATTGTACTCATTAATTAATAGGCTGACGCATTTGTAGTTCAAAGTCCCTAGTGTGACTGTCAACAATGGAGTGCTGTTACATCTGGTTAAACAAGTCCCAAACAAAACAACATACATATCCTGGTTTTTATTTCTAACCACTATTCAACTCTTCTCTTAAAATGATGCTGATACAGTTTAGTTTAAATCATAAACTTTTATGGCTTTTTTTTATCATTTAATATATATGTGTAACGAATATCGATTCTTCCTATTTCAGTTGTCTTCACACTACTTATTTACTTATTCTTGAAATAAGCTGCTAATCACATAGAGTTATTAATGTTTTATCGATCCTGATGTATTACTAACTTGTTCAATTGACTACCTGGTTGGGGTCTGCGAGATGTTAATAATCGGTGGTTAGAGACTTTGAATGACATGGCTCAAAATCGTTTGCAATGGCGCCGGTGCATTTATTCTTTGTGTTCTCTCAAATTCTAACCTTCTGGATTATTCAACCCCTCTAGTTTTGACTTTCTAACCTTTTCTCATTTAATCATACTTCTTGAATAATATCTTCTAATCCTAACCTCTCCGATTACTTCTAATACTTTTACTACCTCTTCTACTATTGGATTTGAATTAACAATTACATCTCTGTGCTGATGTGGTATGGTAACATGAACTGATGTACTTACGTACGAAGTTCTACGTTGCATCTGACTGACTGACTGACTCAATTGACTCTAAATATTGATTATTGTAATCCTTATTAACCAAAACACAGTATATGATTTTAGGCAGAATTGCATACTGGTTAGTAGTTCAGTCTACGATGCGTGCTTCTTCCTAACTGGAATTCATCAGTAGGACATGCCTAGATCCCAAAGAACGATCTTCACTCCGAGATCAAGGGAAATCCTAAAAATCAGTGGAATAATTCAGAGAACCAATATCAGTAAAATTGGTAGATGGACACATGACCTTGATCCTATAATGAATTTAAAATTAATGATAAACAGTTGATCAGCTTCCATGTGTGCAGAAACAAATAGTTTGGGAGTCAACTGTTTAATATTTTTAATTAATAAATCTTCCTGTCCTAAGACCCTGTTTAATGGGAGGAGCTGTTGTAGTAACTCACAAACATTGGAGTTTGCTCACATCTAATATGGTTAAGTCTTTTTGATTAACTCATTGAACTGAGTCATTCGTGTTGCAACAACTTATATATGCCATTGGCTTTTATTATTGTCTAGTCTGTATGAGCTGGTACGTCGGAACATTCCTTACCGCCTATATGCAAATTCATTCTATTCGCTTTAATGTTAGCCCGAGAAATAATCCCATGTCTCATTCGTTTTCCTATTGTAATCCGTTTCATTCATTCACTACTTCACTTGCTTGCTCTTCGGTACTCGCATATTAATTTGCTCCATATGCCTGTGATTTTGATGGTCTGCTTGTGGTGCAACAATAAACGCATTAAAAGCTTCGTATTGGTCTTTCGATCTGCACACCGTTGGGCGTTACTTGGTTAGGGTTGTCAGGAAGAGTAGTATACGAAGTCTGAAAACATACCGAATACCAACCGCCACAAAACTGGTGAGACATCGGCCACCACAAACCTTCATTCATTTAGTTTAAAGTCTTAAGGGGATAAATACAGACAATGAGAAACCTAAATTATTTCAGTGCTTCTTTTTGACAGAACTACTATTTTCTCTTTTCAATGCTTGATTATTGTTAAATTTAATTTTCATGCTTATCAGTTTAGAAAATGTCATCGTTCTCGGTACTTTTGTGGTTGTTTATTTATCAAAATCTTGTTAGGTCAAAAACAGTCATAACCGTTTTAAAATATTTTTATATCAGTGTTGATGTATTCAAGTAAGTGATATTTTTAGTTGTTAAACATAAATATAAATAAGAGGAATCTTCTAGCATACTGACTTGTTGTTTGTTATGAATTTGTAGATTATTTGGAAGTGTTTTTTGATCCGATTGTTAGTATAACCCCACTGAAGTTAGTCAGCATAAAATCCTAGATTTACGTCTCATGTTCGTCGGTATTGGTCAGCCAGGAATATCTGTAGTCACTTATCAGTTAACTAGCTCTTTCTCTATTTGAAGTTTGAATCGTATCGTTCAGTGTTACACTCTGAGAGGTTTCCGTGTGGTTATTTAAATAACAACTAAGTTTGGTCGATAAATTTCCTTTGACTATGTCAAAACTCTTAACATAAAAATATGGTTCAACCTAGTAGTGCGTAGTTATTTGGATTCAGCCTATTGTGGGACAGAACAAACCAGATTCCAGAGGAGGAAGAAATCAGGAAGAATCGGTAGAAGTGGATAGGACTCACTGAGAAAAGCACCTGACTGCATCAAAATACAAACCCTCACTTCGAACCCTGGAAGTCAGAGGAAAAGAAGAAGACCAAGGAACACATTACGTCGAGAAATGAAGACAGACATGAAAAGAATGGACAAAAGTTGGATAGAAGTGGAAAGGAAGTCCCAGAACGGAGTAGGTTGGAGAATGTTGGTTGGCAGAGGATGCTGCATTAGTGGGTAAAAGGCGTAAGTGAGTAAGTTATCTAGATCATTGGTCATACTAACACACTTAATAGACAGTGGTTGACTAGTACTGGGAGCTGGACAAATACGATATCAGTCACTATTTACTCATCTGTCAATACATACTGTGGTGCGAGCTACTTATAAGTAGTATATGACGTGAGTGTCAACATAATGTCTGGTAGCAGAAGATGGGGGAAGATCAAGAAAGGAAGAGTTAGAACACAATGGAATTTGTATGAAACGCATGAATAATGACAATGGATTAATGTTTTGCAACAGGAACAGTCCAGTTTGACATGATGGACTGATAATTTGCAAATGAACGATTTACGATATGGTTTTCCAATTTTACTGAGTAACTCTGTAATTTTCGTTTAATGCAATTCGGTTGCCCCACCTGTGTTCTCCTTCACTACATTTGGTGTCGCTGCCTACTCGAAGGAAGGAGCTCCCGTGGCCGAAGGGGTTGAAGGACGGAGATTTGCGGGGCTTCCTGGAGAAGTCTGAG
This sequence comes from Schistosoma turkestanicum, assembly GCA_944470395.2. Lineage (NCBI taxonomy): Eukaryota > Metazoa > Platyhelminthes > Trematoda > Strigeidida > Schistosomatidae > Schistosoma > Schistosoma turkestanicum. The sequence goes on along the minus strand of OX103971.1, from coordinate 72,171,292 downwards.
GCCTCGGTGGAGCTGGTGGGTGTGAAGGGGCCCGGGGCGGAGTTAGCGGTGCTGGGGACGCTGCGAGGAGGTGAGGCGAAGGCGGTGTACGACAGCCTGGACGGTACTGCCGGGAAGACGGCGTGGGAGACGGTCGCCGGGCGGCTGATGACGGAGTTCGACAGCCCGGTGGACAGGGGGGAGGCGCCGCAGAGGTTACGGTGGGCGAGGCTGTCTGCTGGTGGTCACCCGTTGGTGCTAGCTGTGGAGCTCACGATGTTGCTGCACCGTGCTCTGCCGAATATCGATGAGGAGTCGGAGGCACAGTTGTCGGCGTCGCCATTTATCGAGGGTGTGCCTGCCGCCGTGTCCTAGCAGCAGGGACTAGTAAACGCTACACGCTGGATAGATGCTGAATCCATTGCAGACGAGCGGGCAAGAACAATGACCCAAGTGGTAATCCGGCATATTGTAGCGTGTCACGGAATACGGTAGGTGATATTAACTGACCAGGGTACCTGTTTTGAATGTGACAAGCTTAAAGCTGTATAAAGCAGTTTGGTGTCAAGAGGATATGAACTACACCGTATCATCCGCAGATAAACGGGCTTACGGAGAGAAGACAAGAAGAAGCGCGTAAATGCCAGTCAACTGCAGAGATCGGTTTAAGATTATCAAGTGTATGAGTCACGAAAAGCACCAAAGATGATAACGGTACGGGAAACAGAAAGACTACGACGACAACTTATTAAAAGGGGGGACGAGTGTGGTGCGAGCTACATATAAGTAGTATATGACGTGAGTGTCAACATAATGTCTGGCAGCAGAAGATGGGGGAAGATCAAGAAAGGAAGAGTTAGAACACAATGGAATTTGTATGAAACGCATGAATAATGACAATGGATTGATGTTTTGCAACAGGAACAGTCCAGTTCGATATGATGGATGATACGGTTTTCCAATTTTACTGAGTAACTCTGTAATTTTCGTTAAATGCACTTTGGTTGCCCCACCTGTGTTCTCCTTCACTACAATACTAATGGTTAACTGACTTTTTTCTATTATTAATTTTTTTTAAATAAAGGAGGTAGTTCTGGTGCTGCTGTAGTTGGTGCTGTCAAAATTATCAAACAACTAGGTTTGGGAAAAGGTAGTCGAATTGTGGTTATTCTACCTGATAGTGTACGTAATTATATGTAAGTTATGCTTTATGTTTTGTGAAAATTTTTGTTTGAACTGCATAATTTGGATGTTCAATGATTACTAATGTATTATAACATGTCTTACATTATTTTAGGACTTCAATATTATTTGTTAGTGGAACTAAGCTGAAAACTCACAAAAATAAGAATCATGTTAATGGTAATATGTCCATTATTATTGGTTGGACAGTGTTAGCATATTCATCCAATATCCTAAGAGAATTATTGGTCAATTCCCATTGGTTAATTTTTACTGGTCAATTTTATGGTCGTCCTAGATATCAATGTCACCTACTTCAGTGTTGTTTCTTATTGGTCATCCTGACTATTAATGTCACTTTAAATGTTTCTTCCTATTGGTCGCCTTAATTGCCAGTGTCACAGACTTCGATGCTGTTCCTATTCGATCTAAATGTATAAATATACATTACCTGTAATGTTTTGTGACTCAGACCCGGACTCGGATCCCTAGTCCGGGGTCCAGATCCTCTTCTGGACTCGGGCCTCGTACTTTCTGGATGTTTGTAGATTACACGTTCTACTTCGTATAAAGTCTTCTTTCACTCAATCGGATTTGAGTAGCATGTCATGTCGCTGTATCCTCTAACCTCGCTCCGACTAAGGTAAACTCGCAATAGTTCAAGCATCTCAAATGACATATTTACGTAACAGACAACTTGTCAACTGGTAAAATCTGACAATGTCAACATAAATTTTGTATCTCCAAACTAATATATATGTGTTTAATTTGAAAAAGGAAAAACAGTTGATTATTATTGTCTGAAATTTATTCACATTTTACTACCTTGGTGTAATCAGGCCCGTTACTCAGAGCTGAGCATAAGCCGCCGACCATCATTCTACCCCTTACTCCGTCCTGGGTCTTCGTTTCAAGCTCTTTCCACTTGTTCGTCATTCTTCTCATGTCCGTCTCCATTTCTTGACGTAATGTATTCCTTAGCCATCCTCTTTTCCATTTTCGTTGAGGATTCCAGTTCAGGGCTTGCCTTGTGACGCAGTTGGGTACTTTACGCAATGTGTATCCAATGCACTTCCACCACTTCTTCCTGATTTCCTACTCCACTGGAATCTGGTTTGTCCTCTCCCACAGTACTTTGTTGCTGATGGTGTCTGGCCAACGAATCCGAAGTATTTTGCGTGGACAACTTTTAATAAGTACTTATATCTTGTGGATGATAGCTTTTGTAATTCTCCAAGAATCCTCCCTATACAATAAAACTGTCTTAACATTTGTATTGAAAATTCTGACTTAGGTGTTAGTACCTTGGTGAAATATCGACATAATATTTTTAAACGTATATTCTATCTCTTATTACGATTGATAGTTTTAAATTAAAGCAGAACATCATATCTACAAACTGTTTCACTGAATAGTACATACAGCTTCTTTGTAGACAATATATAATTGCCCCTATGCAACAACTTACAATTTAATGTCCCATACATTGATCAATAAACTTACTTACTAACTTACGCCTTTTACCTTTAACGAAGCATAGGCCACCGACCAGCCAATTAATTTTTCTGGTTAGCGTTTATTTTAGCGAGTTGGATTTCTAAGGGATGCGGTCGTTAACCCCTAAGTCCAACCTTCCTGCTTTATCCAGGCTTGAAACCGACAGTAACCTCAGAAAGGCTCCAAGTAGAGTTATAGATATACTATGTAACGGGTTAAATTTTTTTTCTATTGGTTTACAGTTGATTAACTTGGATTTGTCAAATACAATTTCATTAAAATGTTTCATATATTTTGTATACAGCTCTACTTTCATTCCAATTTCTAATGTAGGTCTAAATTTCTATCAAACGATTGGATGTTTAGTCGAGGATACATGAATTTCCCCCTTGGTAATACATTTCGAAATAAGTAAGTTGATATTTTTAAAAATACTAGTAATTAAATCATAAATTCTTTATTGATAAAGTAGAAAAATTCTACATAAATATAAAATAGACGATATGAATAAAGAAGTACAGTATGAAATTTCATTTTTAAAATTTTCACAGCGTTTTTTAAAATTTTTTATAATCCTTAAAATGTCCGTATACATCGACTAATATCAATTTAGAATCAAGTAAAATTAAATGACAGATTTTCTGAATATCGAAGACTCCTTCATAAGTTTTTATTGATGAATCATCTTTTAATTTGTATTCGAGAAGAACTTTAGGAAGATTTATACATAAGAGGAGAACTAGCAAGTGTCATGGTTCCGTTAACACTCGGAACTAATGTTAATTTGATAATATCTGCAATAACAGAAAATGAAGTTCGTTTTGCTCAAACATGTTTTTGGTTCAGTGAACTTCGATAAGCTCATTCATTTTTTTGATCAATTGATTGAAAAATGCAATCAAAAATCAATTTTTTATCCTTGATAATGCAAGGATCCATAATTCCAATATTGCCGAAACTTTTTTTGATGCAAAGGGAGTAAAGGTTATGTTTTTGTCCTCTTATAAGTTATATGCTTAATCCAATTGAATTTGTATTTTCAAAAATTAAATCCATTGTATATGAGAAGATCACTGGCAAACGGATTTAATGAATCATTTACAAATCTTATATATGCATATTAAATTCTGTAAATCAATTAACCACAAATGATTTGTTTACAAGGTTATTCGAGGCATATACATCACAATTGTTTATAAAAGCGATTGCTAAAAAAGACTTTCATTAAAAAATAATGTTCTTTTTATTTTTTAAAAAACGCTGTGAAAATTTTAAAAAACGAGTTGAATTACTATATATTGTCTTGTATACGTAAACTTAAAAACAGAATATTGCAAACATTTTCTCAGTTTCAGAATTAACTTTCTTACTTGTGCCTGATACCCCTCAACGTAGCATAAGCCGCCAACCAGCATTCTCCAATCTACTGTGTCCTAGACTTCCCTTTCTAGTTCTATTCAATTTTTGCTCATTCTTCTCATGTCTATCTCCATTTATCGACGTAATATGTTCCTTGGTCTTCCTCTTTTCCTTTGTCGTTGAGGGTTCCAAGTGAGGGCTTGTCTTGTGACGCAGTAGGAAGATTTCCACAGTGAGTCCTATGCGCTTCTACCGATTCTTCCTAATTTCCTCCTTCACTGGAATCTGGTTTGTCCTCTCCCACTGTAGGTTGTTGCTAATGGTGTCTGGCCAGTTGATCGGATGTACTTTGCGTACACAACTGTTATTAATCAACATTTGGTTATCCGAGTTTCACAGCAGAAATGTCTTGACATTTGTATTGAAAATTCTGGCTTTGGTGTTTGTTAATAGTTGTTAAATTTCAAAATTGGCACTTAATTCAATTTGAACTGGTTTACATTGTCCTGTTGTTGATATGATGATTGAAAATTGATCAGTCTTTATTGGCCATATTGACATCCTCTTAAACGGATTGCCTTGATACGTCCATTATGACAAAAGTTTGTATAGCATAGATAGAATGTGGCTAGCAGATGAAAAGTCCGAAATAGTATAAAACGCATTTTCTGGATTCCAGTGCTATCTACATTTTAAATATTCGATATAAACTCTACCATAATGTTTCGATATTTAAATACAATCGTTTTAAATTTTCAGTCAATAAACCATTTTCCTATTCAGTTTATTAAGCTTGTATCCTATTGTCAATCATCTAATGTTTGCAACAGTTCTCGAAATTAAACTTTCAACTCTATATTGAATTCAACGGTTTTAGATCATATGTTACAATTGTGATAAATAACATGAATATGTATGTAAAATGTTTTTTATTTCTCCGAAGTATTCTCAATTTGATCAATGTTCAGTCATTTCAATTTGACATACTACATTAGTACAGAGACGCGATCGTAGTAGAGGTAGTAGAAATATGAGCAGTGAGATTAGGGTTTGAATTATCTAGTGAAGTAAGCTTAAAAAGAGAAGGATAAAGGTTACGAGGATTTCAGAAGATTAGAATTTCAGAGAGCACAAAGAGTGGATGCACCTGCGCCATTGAGGAACAATTTCGAGTCATGTCATTCAAAGTCTGTAGTCATCGGATACTATCATCTCGCGGACCCAAACCAGTCTACACTTACTAACATGGCTTAATCCAGTTATCAGTGACTTCATGGATTTATGCCATGTTTTGGTTTGGACACCATTAGCTTTCTTCCAACCTGCTCCTACACTACAAAACACTGCCTATCAAGGCAGTCAGCAGTTCGGCATATGTAACACAGGTCCCAACCACCTCAACTGACGAATTTTCAATACTTCAACTATTGATTTGCTGTCCTTACCAAGTATTCATTTCCTAACAACTGCATTGCTTTCTCGTGAGTCCCAAGAAAAACTAGCAATGCTTCAGAGATACCTTTGAAATGTGATCAATGTTACTGTTTTATTTTTATTTTGTAATATCTATTTATTTTTTCTTAAGTTGGATTAATGCTAAACTGGATGAATTAATTGTTGGTCTACCGGAAACTGTCAAAATCACTAGTGAATATACAATAAAACAAGCATCGGATTTAATTAAAACTAAGAATGTAAGAGCATTGTTGGTGATAGAAAATGAAGGAGAAGAGTAAGTGCTTCACCTATGGTTTTATATATGAATGTAACCTATTGTCAGATTAATTCATTGATATCGTTCATTTCTGTATTCAAAACATGTTTTAAATATATGAAGAAAACTGTTTGTAGTACGGATTAATTTTATCTTATCATCATAGTATGTTTAATCAACTTGAATTGAACGTCAGTCAGTCAGTTACAACGTGTAACTTCGTAAGTACGTATATCAATTGAAGTTGTCATGCCACATTAGCAGAGAGATGCAATTGTCAATTCAAATCCCATAGTGATAGAGATAGTAGAAGAATTAGCGGTAATAGAGAAGATTAGGTTCTGAAGAAATTACTTGGGAAGTACAATTCAGTAAATTAAGTTTAGAAAGAGAAAGATAAAGGTGATGAAGAATTAAGAAGATTAGAATTTGAGAACACAAAGAATGTAGGCACCAGTGCCATTGCAAACAATTTTGAGCCATCTCCTTCGAGGTCTCTAACCATCGGTTAATAATGTCTCATATGACCTGATTGTGATAATTTTCTATATCACTCTTATGTTATTGAAGATTTTCATTTAAGGGATTTCTTTTAGTTTGAATGACCGATATAAACTAAACATTATTTGAGTATTGAATCATGAAATCTTGATTAACAGCATTCAGAACATTAAGCTTGTTGAGTGAAAAAATTGGAACTATTGAATACCATTAGAACGGTCATTATATATTTGATATGTTCGTCAATTGAAATGCTTGAAACTATAACGAGTTCACCTTACTCGATAAACGAGAGCGAAGACAAATGATGCAGTGACACGATAGTTTGTTCTAATCCATTGTCCCTGGTCCGGCTAACTATATCAAGAAGTCTTGATATAGCGTAGAAAGTGTATTCTGCATGCACTCAGAAATAAGAGGTCGACAAGCACACAAGTCGAGCCTATTTAAACATGATAGAAACGTCCTAGGGAGAGCCACAAAAATAGCATACTAAAATAATCCATCAACCAATGACAGTCAAGGATTTTCCGGATCGGAAATGTAATCTGTAGGTAAACTAAGCAGGCTATGCGTGAAAACATAAAAAATCCAAAATTAGGACCTTTTGTATGTGAGTTCTGGAGATCTAACGTCCCCAACAATATTTTGTCTGTATAAAAGTCATTTTATCAATCACTTTTATACAACATTTAGTTCTCCTTTTTGAATTTGAAAGAATTTCTGATATTGTCTTGGTAAGAGTAAGTGATCCCACTCTCGTGGTTATCGATGCCTACCGCTGATAAGTCCCATACAAGGACGAAACAGCCGTCCAGTGCTCCAAGGTTTTCAGTGGTGGTCTGGCATTCATCGATCTATGAATTCAACAAAATCCAACAATCTCTACCACTCTATGAATAAAACTGGTCGAGATGTCATCTTAATTCAGTATGCCTTTCCTACCACAAAAATAAACTACTCTTATTAAGGTTATGGCCGATCGTATTGTAAAGACTTGTAATGTACCTTGAATATTGTAATTTAAATTTTTTTTAAAGCTAATTCTGTTTTTCTTTCCTACAGAATTCGTGTTCTTGGCGTATTTGATTCAAGCGTTCTGAAACTATTGTTCAATGGATCTGTTAGGTCAAATGATCTTGTCGTCAAAGCGATGAACAAAAATTACAGACAAGTAAGTTCCTAAAGTGGGTCTTATAACATCAATCTTTTAGTATCTGTTCACCTTATCTGTGTCACATGTGTTTCTGCGGACTTTAATTCTATCTGACAAATTGACATGAAACGATTTTTTGTATACGTCATATAATTTCCATAGAATGACCTGAGTTAACAATGGATGACGGTTAGTATTACAACCTAGCTACAGGAAAACCAGTATATGGAATCAGGTAGGGCTTGAAAATCCAATACTTTACAGCTACAATTTCAAAATCGACACAATACACTGTTGTTTAAGCAAGAATTTACTTTACTGGCTTGTACACAGATATAATTTATAGACTATGATATGAGCAACAAGGTGCTTATCATGTAATATCTACACACCTAAACTAGTGGTGCAAATCTGTTATACACACATTTTAAATGTCCAATGGTTTATTAGTTAAAAGAAATCCATTGTATCGAAAGTTTAAAACATAGAAATACATGAAGTTAAAAAGTGAAATACTCGAAATATGTTGATGAAAAGTCGTTAGGTTATTGAATAATACACACAGTGGTTAGTTCAGATAATAGATTTATATTTCGATGATTATTATGTATAGATTGTATCCATAATTGATGTTTGAAATATGCTGACGAAGTTAGTGGTGCATGTTTTGTTCAAATGCATACACATTATAACTTTGTGAGTAAGTCCTGTTTTGTTTAAGATAAGAAAGTCTAGTTGCTCATAAGCCCTCTTTTGTTTGGAGATATATCTTGAGAGCACTTACATTAGGGGTAGTCAGTTGTAAAACCATATTAACTGGTTAATAAAACTTTGCTTTTGAATGATTTTTATGTAGTCGCTAATCATAAAGTGATCTTCACTAAACCACCACTGAAATCGTAGAAACACAGGACAGCCGTTTTGCTTCAGTATGTGGAGGTGCTCAGTCACCATCCTCTATTCGGGAATCCAACTCAGTATCTCCCATATCATAACCATTGAGTTAACATCAAACAGTGTTAATTTTTACCTTCGAAGGATTCCCAATAATACGTAATCCTTGTCGATCGCCTGCTTTGGAACGGGTTGAACTCCACTCGACATGGTTTTGCAGTAGAATATCAGCAGTGACTCCTTAAACCCGGTCATTAGTGGAGTAATCTCATACAGGGACTAAATAGCTTCTCCTAGGTTTTCACTGATAATCTAGTTAAAATTAATTCATGTGAAAATTCTAAAGTTTCCACAAATTACAAGTTGGGTTGGATTTTGTTATCCCTTCAAAAACCCTACTATTTTTTGTTATTATTTCTTTAACTTGATGACTTTATAATACGATAGTTCTTTGTCAACAATCTTAATTTACTTGTTTCCGACCCAACATTATATAATCTAACAAACTTGCTCATATTTTTGAATTCCTTTATTCAGATTCAAGAAGTACATGGGCTTGATCATGTTTCTCGCGAACTTGTTGTTGAATCATATGTAGTTTTATGGAAGAACAAAAGTGAGATGGAGCTAATTTACTTATTATGTACAAATTTTATTTTAAATGAACGATTTTCTTTTTCCTTCGTTACTTATTAATTTATAACATTGAAATTCCCTCTTCACTTTACTGCAATGTAACTCATACAAGTCAATAGTTAAAATTTATCACGAATAGCTCAACACATATGCCATTGATTCATCTAGAAAGTGACTGATAATACAAATCTGATTTACTAACTTAGTGTTCCTTATATTAGACACTTGCTTTTGATGAAGGGAAACTAATTACTTACTCCTGTTACCCCCAATCGTGCATAGGCCGGTGACCAGAATTCTACAACCTACTCCGTCTAGGGTTTCCCTTTCCAGTTCTGTTCAAGTTTTGTCCATTTCTCAGTTTTAAGTGTTCCTTGGCCTCCCTCCTTTCCTTCAACCTAGAAGGTTCCAAGTGGTGGCTTATCTTGTGACGCAGTTCAGTGCTTTCTACAATGTGTGTCCTATCCACTTCAAGTGCTTCTTACTCTGCTGGAATGTGGTTTGTTCTCTCCCACAGTGGACTGTCGTTAATGGTGCCTGGCCAACGGATCCGAAGTATTTGCTTCTCAATAAATTCAACAGTACTCATTGGCTGAAGTATCACCAATAGTCTTAGATTCGCTACATGAAAATGAAAATACTTTTGTACTATCGTATTTCATAAAATTCCATGAATAGCACTGTTTAAACACTTCTATCACTGATTGTTTTAAATTCATATATTTTACTAGTTTTTATTCAATGGTTAATGTTTTCCTCTTTAAATTTAGATCCTTATTTGGTATGTCGTGAAGATTTTCTCCATTGGTCATTGATGAAATAATTGTGAAGTTGTCAACGAAGGAAAAATTAAAAAAAAATAAACCTGTGTTTCTACAATTTTTGTTTTTACCGACATTTTTTTCTAGAAATAGCTAAAGAATGAAAATTTTGTTAAATTGTAAACTTTTAAAAACAATTATTGTAGGAGAATAACATTTTCCGTTTATAGTTCCATATGTTGAAGTACTGGACAAGCAGCATATGTACATACACACATATACATACAAGTAAAAATACAATCTACAAACCTACACACACACACACTCAGACACAAACAAATGATATTTCATTTAGATTGCCTATAATGTGTTGAATTGTAGTTTGAACAAATAAATATTCAAGAGTGATTAGTGAATCTCATTCTCTGATATTCTAAATTACTTTACTAATGTCTTGAAATAATAGATTTGATTTAAAAAAGGATGGTGCCTCTAGGTAAGACAAGTTTTTTAGTTCAACATAGTATTCTCATAACAAAATGGAATTCTACGAAAGTTATTAAAGGTTTTTAAAGCACTGGGTATAAAATGAAGCGAAATCATCTTAAGATTGATTGGTGATGAATAAAGTATATATGACGACTACGTGACATTGAAGATTTGGTGATTATTTTTCATGCATGTAATTGGAAACTATCAAACACAGGTTTCGAATTCAAGTATAATTCTCAGCGAAGAAAAACGCTTATCAGCTCTATTGTCGCTAAAATATGTTTGCAAATAATAAATTGACAGTGGTGGCACGTATAACCTAGAGATTATAAAGAGATTGTTACCGCTCGTGCGGCATAGGCAACTATCTCTGACCAACTCTGTCATAGGCACTTACTCTCAGCTGTTCCCAAGCGCTGTTCATTTTTTTGCCGTCCGCCATCAATGCGTTGTTCGATACTTTTGCATATTGGCTCCAAGTTAAGGTTTTGCTTTGAAACAAAGTTTGGTGATTTGTACAACGTATCCTATACGCCTACAGCGTTTTTTCTGAATTTCTTCCTCGACTGGAAGTTGTTTTGTTCACTGCCACATTAGGTTGTTGCTGATGGTGTCCTTCAGAGGATCTAAACTATCCTACTTGGGCAAATTCTTATTAATACCCGAATATTTTGAAGGATGATTTTAGTAGTTCTACAAGTTTTATCTCCATAGAATAGAATTGTTTTGATGTTTTCATTTTGTTAAAGACCTTCCAAGGTTGTGACAGCAGTATGATGTTTCTGTAGTTCTCACATTCAAAAAGTTCTCACTTCTGCATCTTGATGATGTATCCCTAATTCCAATCTTTTATTACTTCTTCTTCCTCTGAAATACTTCTGAAGGAAAAAAAGAACATCACACTTATTTTCATGTCTGATTTTAGTGCCTCAGTAACTAATTCCAGTCGTCTGATGAACTTTCTCAAAAACCTGTTTTTGCAATAACTTTGTGACTGAAGAACTAACGATTAGAGGATAACAAATCTATGGCTGCACCGAGCACTGTGGGAGAAAAATTTGTTCTCAAGAGTTTGATCATCCATAACAGCCGAGTGGAGAGAGGAGTAATAACTAAAACACACAAACTGTTCGACATTCCACATGTAATAATCTGAAATTTAACGCTCACACAAATAAAGGAAGTAAGTATAAACTTGAGTTATAATGTTCTAATCCCTACAGAATATATTTGACAAGCTCGCAACCATCTAATCTATGCTGTTTCCGTATAAATTAAGATATTAGTCGATGGTGACTTTAGACAACTCTCTGAGGGTGAAATTGGAGTTTGATTTCAGATTAGAATCTTGTGAAAAATCATTTATTTCGCTGAACTAGAAAAATTAAAAGTTTAGGAAAATTCAAACTCATCACTTCCCGCCCATGCAGTCTACATTCACTGTCTGTCTTTAGTTGAGCTGCAAGCGAAATTTCACCTTACACACCTTTAGGAAATGCAGTCTCGTGGAGTTTTATACTAGCTGTTCGCTTTATAACTACCTAGATGATCGCTCTTTATAATGCTGCTTGAATCTAAACATGATGATAATCTTACCTACGAATGAGCTTGTTATTGCCTGGTTTAACTAATCGGTGAAGTTGTCATTAAGGTTGTTGACCATCGCTGAGTTGATAAGATCTTCGCCTTTTAGACCCGTGGAAACGCAAAGACTCTGTTTTATAGCCACGAAACTAAATAGATATTTGAGATTCCCCAGTTTTTTGTCTACTAGCACCGTCTGGAAGTGTCTCTTATCGTTTCTATCTCTAGCATCGCATCCGTTCCGTAATTCCAAGAGAGACTTTTCACTTGTGCCAGGCTCTCCGCTCCGCCTTTGGCTAGCGCTCAGTGCCTTGCTTAATTCGATTTCTTTTCTTTCCAGGGGGGTGATTTTCCCTACTTATATCATGTTCGATGAAATTCCGATTAATGTCTCTCACTGTTAGCTAATGATCACCTACTGTTTGCCTTCACCATCCTCGTGGTCATGGAGAGTGTAGAAGATGCTCACTCGTGTCGTTTGTCCAAGTGTATCTAAGGTTTCCGTCTCCCCTGATTATTTAGCTTGTGACCATGTTAGACATGACTGTGACATAGTAACTACTTCCTATTGGCGTTCAAACACGGAAAACTGTTGACTAGGAGTTGGTCTTTTTTAATAACTAGTCTAAGTTTGAGTGTTTCCAGTCCTCTCTCTATCTAGTGGCGTCAAATACATGATCATTCAGTCCGGAAATTCTGATGGATTTACCACAAAGCTCTTGAAACGAAACTGTGAGAGTTGTACTGCTTCAATTGACATGTCAGTTTAGGCCTTAGTACCTGAGGGGACGGTGTGTCCCTTCAAAAAAGTATTTTGTACCATTAGTATAGAAGCAACAATAGCACGATTCTGTCAAGTCGGCTAGTTGGATGCTGTGTGGTGTCACAGCTTTGAAATGAATGCTCATGTATATGGATACTCCACCTCCTGTTTTATGAACTCTATGGCGACGGGAAAGTGTCATGCCTTCCAAGCTAACTTCATTGTTTGAAATATCGCGGGATCGCCACCTTTCACTTAAATAGATGATCTTCAGACCCATTTGAGAGCACGTATTCCTCCTCTCTTCCAGCTTCCTCTCCAGTCATTTGTGCTGCTACGGAAGCAATGAACTGTTTTTCTCATCACCTGATGCACCACTGCAGCAACAACTATCCTAGAGTTTTTAAATAAGTTGATCAGAATTTGTTGACCAGTTCTGTAGAAGATGGCCGCGGACGCTCCCTTGAATTGGAGAGACCGCGACCTTCGCGTCTAGTGGTGTGGTTGTCGATCAAGGCCAATTGACATTAGTATGTGCTTTATTTTATCTCCCTGTTGTTGTCGCAGCAGTTTAAGTTGGCTCTCGGCATATCAAACGTGACTACAGAGATCATTCTTCGTGCTGAACTAAAGCTGAAGTGCCTCATTTACGCATTCTCGGCCCCTTAACTTCAAAGCAATCAGACAACAATAATAATATTGATGAAACTGTTACTACTACTAATCATAATAAATAATAAATATGCGCTACAGTAGGCGTGCCAGTTTAGGGGCAAGATCACATTTTTATATATTTCAATGAACTCACTGTACTAGGTTGCTTGGTTGGATAGATACTCAACAATATATACTGGTCACAGACATAGAGGGCTGACATACTGCACATAATATTTTAAAAACGGTTTAAGAGACTGGATTGTACAACACAACAAATAGGGCTAATTATGTCGGTTGTGTTGCGACAAACAAGTGATGGTCAAGAAGTGGACCAGGTAATGTCTAGACCTGAATACATAAATCATTGACGAGGTAAGTTCATATTGATGTTCATGATGACATACTGCAGACAGAAATATCATGGGCTTCGTAAAAGACAAATTATGAAGTCACGAGTGAACTCACTCTCACCTTAATTGAGAAGGTCAGCTAGTAACGAAATTTCTCGGTAGAAAATGAATCCAGTTCAGAATTACAAACGCGGGTGAAAGACTTAGTTATAATGGAAAAGTACCATCATGTTAGATCGTAGGGAGCCGTAAGCCAGCAAGTTGGTCTACCCCACAGACAGGTGGATTGAGGTTATCACCTTAGCATTGTGATTCCTGACACGATACCTCACCCTCAACCATTTTTAATGTTAGGCTGTCTAAGGTTTGTGGTATGTTTCAACACATGTTTTGGTCCAAGCTATATTTTCAGCACCACCAAGGTATCAGGTACCTGTGTGGTCGCACCAGAGGGTTGAGCCGAACTGTTCATGTAGTTATGGTAAAACGTGTCCAGTCTCTTTGGTTCTCCTGAAAACCAATGTAAAATTGCCCTTGACAATACAGGGTAAATTTATATAATTGTAAAATATTTTCAGCACACATTGTCGGAATCACTGTCTATACTATTTACCTATTACAAGCAAACCAGATGGCTTTAGCTTCTGTATAGTGGATTATATATCAGTGTCGAATATCACACTGATAATAAGTTAACTAATGGTATAATTTTATGTTGCCGGTCGGTAAATAGGTAGTTTAGAGATGGGAAGGGTAGGCAGCCGGCAAAAAGATATGAAGAAAAATAATGTTTAAAATTTAGGAGTTGGAAGATACATAAGTAAGAAAGCAATATATTTGGATGTTATTTAGTAATAATCATAATAATGTTGATAATAATAATATTAATGATAATGATAATAAGGGATGTAAAAATTTGTTAACTTCATAATACATGAACTAGAAGGAACTCACTATGATGCAGGATAGTTTAGGTTACTTGTGGTTGACAATGGTTGAGCAGTAACTATAGGTTTTGTAATTTATCTGTCTACTAGAAATAATAACTAAAGTGGATGTCAAAAATAAGAAGCCAATAGTAAGGCTCCAAATATTAAGGAATCTCTCAAAGTTAGGAGTAGGAACATAAAGGTGTGACTTGCTACTGTTACTGGTACTTGGAGATTCACGTGTCGATAATTTAGTGATGCCCGAATCATTAGCAATCGGAATACGACATATTCATGGTCTTTGAATAGTTTCCAAGCTCTGACTCGATAACAGGTAGACCATAAAAGTGCTCCTCAAGATTGGGTGGGAGTTCTAACAATAGTTGACAAATCTCTTTTACATTCTAATGATAGGGTTACTAGTTTCTTGAACCTGATGATTGAATCAATTTAGCTTGATGAGAGGTATTTTTGTGTGTATCCTTATCAAAGCCATTTCAAGGTGGAAGTATAAGACCGTTATCTGGAATTCTTGGTTTTTTTATATTAAGTCATTCAGATAGTCTAGCATGCATTTATCTAATGACCTGGACTGCAAAAACTCAGTATGGTAGGTAGAGAGGAGATTGTTATCAAGTAGATGCTGTATTACCACAGCCTCTACTACTTTCTCCATCACTCAATATACTTGAAGCGGCTGGGATGCGATTGCCAAGTGAAAACTCCCAAAAGAATCGAAACCAAGATTAATCACGTTATAGAATAACGATATTTATTGATTAGAAGTCGCGTGATATCATAATGATATCACGTGTACAGCCACACAGTGAAATAACAAGAACGATCAATTCAGCCACTGGATTAGGAAGGTTGGCGCTTGAGTTTTTGCTTTTAGACCAGATAATCAAAAGGCGTACAATAAAACAGTTGTTGTTATACATGTTCACTAATAAGTGTTTTTATTTCAGCAATTATGTTTTATTTATAAAATAGTTCCACTGCATACTCTTGATATCAAGTTTATGCATCGGTGATTTTCAAGATTTGTTGTGGTTCCCTATTTGACCATGGGGATTTCTGTGGTCATCCAGGTATTAGGGTTATACTCTGTAGAGATTAATATAGTTTAGGAAGCATTACACACATCATTTATTCCATTTTTTGGCATGCTAGCTTGGATTTCATATGGTCCCTTGGTGTATAAATTGACGTAGAAATAGTCTGCACATTGAAGTCTACACTGGTGATTTTACAGGAAGGTTCTGAAGTCGACTGTGGTTCATTTATTAGGTTATCTTTTGATAATTGTTCGCTAAACAGCTCTATGTTATATTGAGGCACTTCGTACACTCCAATGTCCTAAATGATTATGCTCCCTCCTTTCACTTTAGATCACTCAAGTTCATATCGAAGGATTTTTTAAGCTGAGAGGAGTCATCATTCAGTTCGATAACGGGTTTTCGTGCGCGATTGTCTTTTTCGAACGTACAGATGCCTCGATCCATGCCTCGGATATCATTATCAGTGATGGTTGATGAAGGGTTACTAGCATAACTAAATCTGTTCTCTTATTTTAGATCGAACGATTGTTGAAAAGATAAATTCAATAGATGTACTACTAAGGTTAAATAATTGAGGATCTCAAGTACGATATGGGTTTGAGGCCAAGGAATGGTTGTTTTGCTTGAGCATTTTGTGAATGGCAGGGATTCTTTTGTATCCCTTCGACCTCCAGCAGACAAATATAAGTTGGAAAATAAGAATGAGCACTATTCGGCAGTAGGTCTTAAACATATTTTGTAAAGAATTATTCTGGATTTTCTATAAAGTTAGTTACGAAAAATGAAATCTAGCAGCTTTCTCGTTCGGAAAACTATGTTGGAAATATGTTCATCGAGATTCAGCTGTGTTACCAATGCACTTCTTATTCAGTTATTAATGTGAGTTTAGGAAGTAAATTCTTGCTGAGGGTGGGACTAATTTCGGCAGACATGTCTCCAGAAAACATCCAGCCACGTTTCTCAGCATTGAAATCCAAGTCCCAGAGCTAACCTGTGTTCTTCGTTATGCATTTGCTAAGCAGATGACAAAGGTTTTGAGTCTTACGTGCAGTAACGAGTGCATTACTTTCTTCTTTATTTGTTTACTCATTTCATGTTGGTTTTTCTGTTACGCCTGCACGTAAACACGTCATTTTGATATACTTGAACTATTACGAGTTTACCTAGTCGGAAAGTGAGAGCGACCATAGAGGATCCGGCAACACGACATGCTACTCTAATCCAATTATCCCAACCCCCATTTTGAGTAGAAATAAGAAGCCTTGAGTGTGAAGTAGAACATGTATTCTACAAGCATCCAGAAAGTACGAGGTCCGAATCCGGAAGAGAATCAGGATCCTGGACTAGGGATCCGGGACCGAGCGCTGGTCCTGGTCGTGGTCATAAAACGTTACAGATAATGCTTATTTATACAGTTAGGTCGAATAGGAATTAGTATAGATGTCTGTGACATGGACAGTTAAGACGACCAATAGGAAGAAACATTTGAAGTGACATGATAGTCAGAACAACCAATAAGAAACAACATTTGACATGACATTGACAGTTCGGATGACCATAAAATTGACCAGTAGAAATTAACTAATAGGAATCGACCAATAATTCTCTTAGGATTTTGGATGAATATCCAAACATTTTCACACCTTCAAGTAACACGTAGTTTTGGTACAGAATGCTGAAGTTCTTAGATATGCAATTAGCCCGTTTTAGCTTAGAAAGCTGAGCCATGGTATTAGGGGTTATATAAGGAGTCTCTGTTTTGGGAGACGATTTGGAGGGGATAGTCGTGTCTACTGCATATTTAATGATGACACTGAAAATATATAGTGCTTCAGAAAGTTACAGACTAGTAAAGAACTCATGTTAGGATATTCATCCAATATCCTAAGAGAATTATTGGTCAAATCCTATCGGTCGATTTCTATTGGTCAGAATTATGGTCGTTTTAATTGTTAAAGTCAAATACTTCGATGTTGTGTCATATTGGTCATCCGAACTGTCAATGTCATGTCAAATGTTGTTTCTTATTGGTTGTTCTGACTATCATGTCACTTCAAATGTTTCTTCCTATTGGTCGTCTTAACTGTCCATGTCACAAACATCTATACTAATTCCTATTCGACCTAACTGTATAAATAAGCATTATCTGTAACGTTTTATGACCACGACCAGGACCAGCGCTCGGTCCCGGATCCCTAGTCCAGGATCCTGATTCTCTTCCGGATTCGGACCTCGTACTTTCTGGATGCTTGTAGAATACATGTTCTACTTCACACTCAAGGCTTCTTATTTCTACTCAAAATGGGGGTTGGGATAATTGGATTAGAGTAGCATGTTGTGTTGCCGGATCCTCTATCGTCGCTCCCACTTTCCGACTAGGTAAACTCGTAATAGTTCAAGTATATCAAAATGACGTGTTTACGTGCAGGCGTAACAACTCAGCCCAGTAGAATTGCTGAATTAGAAACCGGAAGCTGTTACAATCAGCGTGCTCATAGTCTCTACGCTGATAACACATTACTGTTTTAGATTTGTTGCGCTTACCAAGAAAAGGAAGTAGGGAAGTAGGAATGAGGACTTTATAACCTGAAGGAATGATAGCTGCAAAGATTGATTGTCATCCATTAGCTTTAAACACTATTATTTTCTGTCCTGCTGCTGCTCCCTTTCTCCTTCTTTCCGATTTTCGCATCTCATCCTATGCTATAAATCGTAGCCTCGATATTGCCGGAGTTTTTTCACCCAGCAGTCTGTAGACATATTATCTGCAGAATGCTATGAAATAAATAATGAACATTTAACTCGGCAGCTTTTGTTATATTCAGATGTGGATCTAACTTTTACTGATTCTCGACTAGCAGTCGCTCGTCGCAGAGCAGATACATAACTCGCGCCAATTATCTTATTTACATTCCAGTCTGAAACACTATTAACAATTTTTACGTCAAAAATACCAGCTTTTATGTCTATGACCAGTGTATGTTTTTGATTTTTTTACTTAACTGAAAAACAGTTTATCGTAAATGCATTGGAATCTTTAACATTTTGATCTAGGAAATAGCCAAATTTTTAGGTCGAGAAAAGTTTCAAGGATATGACAAGCATTCATTTCACCATTATCTGACCTGTTTAAGCATTCATTAGAGTCAGACCAAGCTCCAGTCAAATAGAAAAAAGCACCTATTCATCCAATCTTCAAAGAAGAAAACACGACAAATCCATTCTGTTACAGACCAGACACATTCCTGCCAATATTATTGAAAGTAATTGCTGGTCCAGTGTGTGAGGAAATGATGGTGTACATCGTTAAGAACGGCATTCTCCAGGAAGCCCAACGCCTTTGTAGAAAAGGCAGATCATTTGCATCAAATGTACTCATAGATCGGGACAGCTGAATAACTTGCTGGGACCGAAAAAAACACCTCTACCAAAAAGAGAAATAAATCCCCAGGACTGAGTCAGGAGCTGAGCAACAAAATGAGTGAAAGCTTTAAAGAATAAGCTGTAGGAAGACACTCTAACATTTGAGAATAAATATTATTATTATCATCCACTTGGAACAGCTGTGCATGATGCATGTCACAAAACTTGCCCACTGTTATCATAGTCATTTATTCAGATCATTAACTTATTCTGGCTCGTTTGCTTTATCTGCTTCCTCTTCGTTACTTATTCTATCCTCCCACACAATCTTCGCTACCAGCTGAATATATTACTCATACATTTACCTCTAAAATCTCAATTCCGCCTTGTTATCCTCCGTATTACAGACAAATCATTCGCAGTATGGTAATGTGATAATGTTCGGTATTAATCAACTCTACCGGCATGAGAAAAATGCACTTATTTAAATCAGTGGACATACAAACTCATGTAGGACTGTCAAACGACTAAAATGAGAACAATCGACTAGCTAGACCACCATCCAATGAACATTACTGAATACCTAGAACCGTATGGAAAAACCGAGAAGCGAACGGAACGAAATTAACTGGTTCCTACTAGCATGTGAAAAATATATTGGTTATTAGGAATCCTAGTGGATTCAGAACATTTTTCATTTTAAATTACCAATATTTTTTTACTCATTAAACGTACTCAGGCTTCTACCTAGAAGCATGAGTTATAATATTTTACTAGAGACGGGAGCCTATAAAATGAAAGCATTTTTTACTCTGTCAACTAATATTTGAACCATTTGAATTTCCTAACGACCTTAAAAGGTCAACGCATAGTTTGCTTCTCATAACTTGAAGGCGTTGATGCCAGTGGGTCGTAAGTTTCGTTGATTGTTATACGTACATGGCTTAATATAGTTGCCTTTAATTTCTGATTATTATGTCATGCCTTATGGTGCAAATTTCTAAACATTTGTTTGGGCTTTAATGTATTTGATGACTGGGAGCTTGGAAATATTTTACTCGTGCTCTAATATTCTGATAGTTTATTAACGAAAGCGTCGTTTGTAGCCGATTTCCGTTGGAGGTTTTTAGTTAAATCGCTGATCCGTTTGGTCCTACGTGCTCTTCATATAGTTTCACGAGTCTGGTTTATTGCACAAATCCATGTGACCTGGAAGTATCCTTCCTGCAGTACCAGAAACAGCTTAGTGTTTTATTTGGGATAACCTTGAAACTAAAAAAAAGTTTCAGAATTTGTTTACTTATTGGAACAATCGCTGATGTATGTCCCAGAGAATGAATCTTTCTAACTCTTACAAAATACGAAGAATCCGTTTATGGAAAATATATAGAATATCTGGTAAAAAATGGGAGGAGAGCGTGTCATAATCTTTCTCCATGCCTTTTGTGGTGTAATTGTTGTGGGTTCGGAGTATCTGTTTATTTGCTCCTCATTATGTACTATTCGTCTTCATTCTCAAAATGTTCACCCACAATGTTATCCTCTTAGCCTAAATGTTTCTTGGGTTTCACGTGCCAGAAATAAAGCAAGTGCTTTAAGACAGTCTACTGCTTTTAAAAAAGCAAATTTGAAGTGTCGTTTAACAATCTTCTAATGGCATTGGCTAACAGGATATGAAATCTTAGTTTGCAAAAAGAATAATTACATATAGATTCTCGTCACTTGACTTCATTGTTATTGGACGTTCTGTTATTAGTAATGGACATCAGTAAGTAAAGTTATCGTCAACATGTAGCGCGTTCTTTAGTAGGAATGTATCCTGATTGTTAACTCTATTATATGGTTAGCCCTACGACATACACCTAATTTGTCTCAATGTATAACATATAAACGAACAGGTAAATTCACTGTAACAGAACACTTTAATAAGAAGTATTTTCATTATATGTTAAGTATGAGTGAATCTCTGATATGAAAATTTTGTCATTTTTCTTCTAACCAATCTAATAGCGATGCGTATTTCAAGTACTAATTGTATTATGACAATAATGTACCTTGTTGAACGGCATGCACCAAATAAACCCGAACTTATGATTCATTGCATAGCATAGAATTGAATTTTAATTAGCTACGTAGGATCTAAGAGAGAAACCGGTTTACGTATTCAACTGTCGTTTGAGTGAGCTTTATCGAAAGGTAGATACCTTATAGTTGAAAATCAAAATGATTGTAGTTAGGAATTAAAATCTTAGGTGACATGGATTGAGATCAATCTTAGCAATATCAGTGTATTCATTCTCGCTCCTCCTGAGAATCGGAGAATTTAACTCAACTGTTTGGGAACTATTTAATGATTTTAGTAGGGTATTTCAACAGCGTAAAACATTTGGGTTATTTATGATAAAGTAAAGTTCTAACTTGGTACGTGGATAAATTTTGGAAACTCGTCAGGGCCAGAGAGTTGAAACAGGGATCAAAATTTATCAATAACCATGGCTAAACAAACTCATGAGCGGCAATGTGAATTAGAGAGGGTCACTTGGTTTTGCCGTTGACAAATAATTTCGGTTGATTATTTGATAAATTAAAGTATCAGTTCTTATTTTTTACTGCATATTTATCTTTGACGACCTGTTGCTAACTTCTATTTAAATCAAAAACTTGCTGATTAAGTCAGTCAGTCAGTTACAACCTAGAACTTCGTACGTACGTACATCAGTTAATGTTGCCATGCCACATTAGCACAGAGATGTAATTTTCAATTCAAATCCAACAGTAGTAGAGGTAGTAAAGGTATTAGCAGTAGTCGGAGAGGTTAGGATTACAATATATTATTCAAAAAGTAGAATCTAGTGAAATAGATTTAAAAAGATAAAGATAAGGTAATGAAGAAGTAAAAAGTTTAGGGTTTGAGAGAACGCAAAGAATGAATGCACCTGCGCCATTGCAAACGATTTTGAGCCATGTCATTCAAGGTCTCTAACCATCGATTATTATCATCTCGCGAACATCAACCAGGTAGTCTACACCTACCGACATGGCTCAGTCCAGTTGTAAAGGCAACCTGTTATCCCAGACATCTAGATAATCAATCAGTTTTGATTTTAACTAGTACATTCGGGGTGAGAGTCTTTGAGATGTTAAATAGTTGCTGAAAAACAATGTGAATGCTATGATATAGGTAGAAATGTGTATTCGGTTATTGGTATTATCCATATCTATGTAATAAAGTTGCTCTTTTCATTGTTAAATTATATATTAGTAAGAGTTCGTAAGTGACTCTGAGAAGTAGTTGATAACAGATTTAACATTTTTTTAGTCGTTAAGTTAAAAACTGCTTATTACGGCATGTATGTATATCGACTAGAATTCATATTGGTGAAGGGAAAGAAAATACATTGAAAAGTTTTGCATACTAAAAAATGAGCATGATAACATCAGCATTAGTAAATACTGATAAACTCCTGAAATAATGATCAAACTCACTATTTGAAGAACAAAGACGAATAGTCCTATGCAACTATAAGTAAATTCAAACTTCAATGAAGTATTGCTATTACTTTGTAGACCTCATGAAAATAATATGTCATACAATAATCACATATTAGTGTAATGATTAGTTTGATATTCTAATCATTTCAAAAGCATAGCTGAAGTCACTTTCTACAATTTTAAAGTTTGTAAATAAAACTAAATTCAAAAATACTCTATTAACAGCACTTGAAACTCATTAATGTACTCTTTTAAGCGGATAGATTTCCTATCTAATTTGATTGTTTCCATTATTTTGCTTTATATCAGTTGGTTCCAGAGGAACATTTTTCGTTGATCCACTGACATATTGATTGTTAAGACCATCATGCGCAGGTATTTTTTACGCCGTTCGTTTTGGCGAAAAAATAACCTATTACTTTTGGGATTAGTATGTTTCGGACTTATGTTCATTCTATGGATAAACACAAATAATCTTGATCATAATAAGTTGACTGCAGATTCTGCCTATCTACCTGGCCAAAAACGCATAGATCAGATTTTAGCACGTCCACCAGATCAACAGCTTACAAATCATGAAAAAGTCGAAAATCAACATAAAGCTCAAAAGGACAATTCAGTTATCGAGAATCATCCAAACGCACCTCAATTTCCAAATGCCAATCCTCATCCTCCTATTGATAAAGATCCAGGTAAGTAGTCTACGTAAAATACACTACATTCAATTCCTATTGAATT
This sequence comes from Schistosoma turkestanicum, assembly GCA_944470395.2. Taxonomy (NCBI): domain Eukaryota; kingdom Metazoa; phylum Platyhelminthes; class Trematoda; order Strigeidida; family Schistosomatidae; genus Schistosoma; species Schistosoma turkestanicum. The sequence continues at coordinate 72,148,184 of OX103971.1, read as the reverse complement.
AAAGAGATTCATGACAATACAGTGTAGATTATTTTTTCGAGTAATCGATTAATATAAGGCCACTATTGAAAACGTGGAAACACTGGATGACCGTTTCGTCCTAGTATAGGATAGAACACACTGCTGAAAAGACCCATTCCTGGACAAAACGGCTGTCCAGGCTTCCAATAGTCATCTGACATGGACATTGGCTAATGACTTCAATGAAAATCAACAGTCTTTACCAATCCTAAATGTGAGAATTTCAATATGAGTCTATCAGTTTTTATTTTATCAGATTATAAAAATAAAATTATTTCTTCATAAAATCTAAAATGAAATTAATGCAATGAACTACTAAGCATATTCCATGAAATTTTCTTTCTTCATATTTACACTAGAATTTCTTTTTTTTGCAAACTTTTCATTTCAATGAGAAGTGTTCAATTTGTCCTGGAAAATTGTACTCATAAAGTTTCTCAGAAATAGTTCCGTTACTACAAGATAGAAGAGATACCTCTTTTATTATAGAATAAAAAAAAATACACTGTATAAATTGTAATCTAGACTGCTAATTCACAAGTAATAGAAGAAACAACATATAGTTTTAATCTGTGATAAAGTTTATTGAAACAGAGAAATACATCTCTCTCTCTTATATTTAGGGGCACTAAATAATTCTAACTGAATTGTTTTACTTGACAAACAAAAAAAAACATGGTTCAATGGTTTAATGAGCGCGCGCACGCACACACACATACACAAGCAAAATGTTTTATTTGTTTTTCACGGTCACTATAAGATATAATCTCAATGTTGAATTACTGATAAATAGTGAATTAATTACACATAGTGCACACAAATGTTTATAAAAAGATGAAGAGGAAGTGTTTAAGATGGAAAAAAAGAGTGGATTTTTTAGAAACAGGGTTGTTCATAAATTTTATTTATTGAAGTATAAGATCAGTTCACGATATTGGGTACTTACTAGCTGTAACATCCATTTTTTTTGTAGGGTTTGTTTGTGAAAATCCTTCCATGTATACATTTGTAATTTGTCCTTACTGATTCCTTCAATTGTATATTTTGTTAAACTGTTCAATTTCATTTGAGATGATAATATTTGTATTTTATTATAGTTTCTATTTCTTTTGCCTTCACTGAGTTTCCATGTTTCCTTCTGAACTGCATTTATGTTGTTTAAGCTGATACTTATCCATATTGATTTGTTCCTCCCTTGATTGTGTTGCTTGCTTTGACTGGAATTGTGCATTTCCATTGTGAATTGAAGCACTCTTCCAGAATAGGAAACACTGTGTTATAAAGCAACCAAATGTTATCCTTTGAACGAATCTGATCTATTCATAAGGGATAGAATAGCATTTATTTGTTTCTGTTGATTTGATTAATTGAACTATTGTTGGTGGAATAACTGAGCGGTAATATTTGTTTAGGTGTACTGATGTATATTTATATTTATGATGAATATTAGAAACCGTTATTTACCCAAATCACTTGTTTTGAATTCAACAGGACAGTTATTCCTCAATCCAAACCTAAGTTTGGATCCTACACTAGCTATAGGACATAAGATATCATGAAGTCACTGACAAGTGGACTGAGTCATGTTGATAGATGTAGACTACCTGGTTGGGGTCCGCGAGACGAAAGTCACCAATGGTTAGAGACCTTGAACTAAATGGCTCAAAATCGTTTGCAATGGCGCAAGTGCATCCATTCGTTGAGCTCTCTCAAATCCTAATCTTCTGGATTCGTCAGCACCTCTACCTTTGTCTTTCTAACCTTATCTTACTGTATTATACTTCTTGAATAATATCTTCGAACCCTACTCTTCTTCATTATCATTAATACCTCTACCCTCTTTATCACTATGGGATTTGTTTGACATTAGCGTCTCTGTGCTCATGTGGTACGGCAACATGAACCTATGTACACACGTACGAAGTTCTACGTTGCAACTAACTAACTAAACTAAAGATATCACTTGATGATTTGAAACTATGTATGGCACATGAAATTGTCGAATCTTTTATAATAATATTTAGCATTCAGCAAGCAGTGTTAAATTATTTTGATTCATTCAAAACTTCAATATTTTTGAGTGATATTAAAAAAATCATTCTTTACATTGTATTCGTTTTGAATAGATATCGATTAAACATTTCATTAATGTTCATTGAATCTGTACTATATCATAAGCAATAGTTTTTTTTTTCTAATTTTTAAACATTTTACATTCAACATTCTTTAGATTGGTCAATAGAAATGATTTATATAATTTTGATAAAAATAGTGAAAACTAAACATAATCATTTAGGTGACAATAGAGACAACTGTTTAGTCTTATCAAGGAAATCAGCAGTATTCGGAATTCAACTATTTGACGAGACTATCTCGGAAAATGATGGAATTATTATTGATTCTCAATCCGGGCGATTATATATCGATGAGCAGAACACTACGGACGAATCAATTCAATTGGTCTTCAGCCATACTTCGGTTGCTCACGATCTCCAGTCAACCCTAAAATGGCGAATTGGTATAAGTCCTCAGAATCTTTATGAAGTTGAAAAAGCCATAAAAAATCTGAAGCGAGAGAGAGAAGCGGGCTCTGACAGGCTAACTTCTGAGATTTCTATAGAAGATGGTGGTCAAGTTCTAGCAGTTAGATTGACTGAAATTTTCATGACCTTTTTTCTCAATTAAATTTATTTCACTGTGATATACTTATCGAATTATATCTTTAAATCTCAATCTTTCCAATTACTGCTAATACTACTACAAATTGCTACCTCTACTACTATGGAGTTTGAACTGACAATTCCATCTCTTTGTACTTATTTGATATGGCAACTTGAACTGATCAACGTACATACAAAGTTCTACATTGTAATTAACTTGCAATCAGTTGGCTGTTTTTGTACGTTATATATAACTGGCAGTAATCAGATCAACACAATTAATCTTTACATTCACCTAACTGATTTGTTACTCTCTATCACATAGAAGAATAGTTAGAGCTGTGAAGACAATAAAAAAAACAATATATAAATATTTTTTTATGATTATTTAAAAATAAATTCCAACTGATCTAACTCGACTAAATTTTTTTAGGTTGTATAATAATAATAATAATAATAATAATAATAACCAATAATGATCTTATTGTTGTATAAGTTTTATTGTCTATCACAAAAAAACTAGCCTTATTGAATAGAAGTGCATGTTATTGTCATTCAGTTAGTTACAAGGTTGAACTTCATATGTACATACATCAGTTCAGTTTGCCATACCACATTAGCACACAGAGATGCAACTGTCAGTTCCAATCCCATAGTGGGGTAGAGATAGTAGAAGTATTAGTGATAATGGAGAAGAATAAGGTTCGAAGTATAATTCAGTGAGATAAATTTGGAAAGAGAAAGATAGATGTGATGAAGAATTTAAAAGATTACAATTTGAGAGAGCCATTGAAAAAGCTTTTGAGCCATGTCATTCAAGGTCGCTAACCATCGGTGACTTTCGTCTCGCGGACTCCTTAACCAGGTAGCCTACATCTACCAACATGACTCAGTTCACTTGTCAGTGACTTCATGGATTTCTTCCATGTTTTGGTTTGACCGCCCCAAACATATTATTGTAGAATAAAATAATCATTCAAGAAAAAAATCTTTTCTTTTCAATCTAATATTATTCTTTTATTGTTTGAATAGGTCATGAAGAAGATGTCAAACATCAAGCTGTCGATGATAATATCAACGCAAATCATTTACCTGATATTGAACCGGCTGTTCATGAGCCTGAAGAAAATAATGTTCTTGTACGACCTGAAGATAAAGACAATTCTATAATACACGACAACAATGAATTGAATAAAAACAATCATTCAAACATATCATCAGCTATTGCTAAGTTAGGTTTATTTCCTAGTTCTCCTCCTACAAAAAGCGATGAATATTCAAAAGGTCCTGGTAAGTAATGTATTTATCAAGTCGATGCATAATGGTAGTTATAAAACTTCATCTCATCATTCACCTGGATTCTTCAAACAAAATTGTTTTAAAAAAAAATTATAAGGTCTGTTTTTTTAGCATTCATTACCAACTAGACATTTTCACAGTTGTTTTAAGCTGCTGAGTCAGTCTACAAAATAAAAGTGCAAAGGAGACAGGAATTTTGGATATGTTTACAAAGACTTGTTTTCTGTTGTTGTTGTTGTTGGTGGTTATATTCGTGGTCAACCAACATGCGTGCAGCACACACACGTTGCTGCTTTTTACACAACACAAGGATTCATGCAACTGCCGAAACATGATCAACTTTGCCCTAAAGCGAACATAAATGTTGTCTAGTTTCTCATGCAGGTCAATCGGACATCTAGTCAGTGTACACATAAACAGTCATCCCTTTACGGCTGCTTATGAATCAGCTCGATCTCTCCAACCATGCCATTACCCAAAATCACCAGTCGGAAAGGGCAGAAAAGCGGGTGGTCCCATCTAGATCTGGCACCCTGTATAGGTTACTGAGCCGACCAGCAGTGTACTAACCGGCAGGCATTCCAACCAACAGGTCTCCAACTCCCTCACTCACAGGACAATCGACCGGAGTCCCTATAACCCCGAATAAAGCCAAGGATCGATTATCTTGCAAGGTCAAACCTTTTATACTGACCGAAAACGTCCATCTATCATATTTCTTCTACTCTTTCAATCGATAACATACACTCGGATCCGACACTCTTGTTTCCAAAAATAACTTCTGGACTACACTTTGACCACATATTACATAGAATCCATGTTACAAGTAGTAGTAGTAGGAGCAGTAGCATACACCACACCTTGTAAGCGATCAATTTTATTACTTTTCCCGAAACATTCAAATCTCTAATTGATTTCCGTCATATTTGGAAAGAAACTTTCATTGATTGGATGATTACTTCACTGAATAACATTTGTTGTTGTGAATAACGTATTTATTTTTGAATCATTGATATGAATATATATTACAATATAAAATATTGTCCACCATTTTATGTCACTGCTTAATTACTATTATTAGTGAATAATTTCACTTGATATTTTCATATTTCATTATTTTTATTTTATTTCTAATTTAATAAACATGTAAAAGGTTTGTATGGGAATAAGGTTTTTGTAACTATACTTTTATTTTTCTAAATTAAAAATACATATTCACTAAAATCCTCTACTTTTAATGTTTTATCATCATATTTAGTATGGGGAGTCTGTTGAGATTTTTCAGAAGATGGATTGGGAACTCAGTCAGTTAGCTATAACATAGAATGATGTATATATGTACATCAGTTCACCGCCTCTAGCTTTCTTTCAGCTTTACCCCTACACCGTAAAGCATAGCTCGACAAGGCAGTCGGTGGTTAGGCATTCGTAGCACCTGTCCCAACCTCCTCAACTGATAGAGACTCATTACTTCATCTATTGATCTGCCACCTTTACGTAGTATAATTTTCCTAACACCAGCATTGCTTACTCGGTGGTCCCAGGATGTATGGGCAATGTTACGAAGACACCTATGATCAGATACTAGTAACCTACGACTACCTTCTACTCTTAGTGGCTATGTTTCACACCCGTGTAGTAGGATGGTGCGAACTGCTGCACAGTGAACTCGTCCTTTGGTTGGTAGACGGATATCTCACATATGCGATAAGTGACACAAGTTGGCAAAGTTTGTCGAGCCTTTTGTATCCGTGCTGAGATTTTGTCAGTAACCAGGTCATCAGTACTGATGAGACTCTCAAGGTGGTTGAGACGGTTGAACATTGCGGACTGATTTTAGTTAAGTAACTATTCGAAACCCTAAGGTACTGTGTAGTTAATTTGTCTACAACTGAACGAATTCACTTCACCATCAGGGATCGAGACAAGGACTTTAGGTTTCAAAATGAACGCTTTAAATGGTTGTCGATTTAAAGTTTCTTGGAATATATTATTCATCGTAGACAATATACAATTTGTTGTCAAAGAAGTTGATTTTAACTTACATTATCTTAGGGTACCATACTCACGGTCACACTCATATTTACAGAATTTTACTCTGTTTAGGCTCTTGCGTATCCTATAATATAAAGATTCCTAGGCTAGAACAAGACAATTGTCATTTGCTCACTGTTTCTCAGTCATTTTTTGCTAATATTGTTTCAATGTGAAAACTCTAAAAAATCTAATCTACCTTGTTTTTCTACGTTTTAATATCTCTAACTAAACAATAATTAATTCAATTATTCATCTTTTTTCTTTATCGTTGATCATTTTGGATAATACGAAATTTTAACCTGTTCAATGACCAATAATCATAACATCTTGGATATAAAAGGTGAAGGAGGTGAGGCATATACAATAAACGAAGACAGTTTATCACCATCTGAAAAGCAGATTTATGACAAAGGATGGAAAGACAATGCCTTTAATCAGTATGCTAGTGATCGAATAAGTGTAAGACGCTATTTACCAGACTATAGAAAAGGAACGTAAGTCATCGTTGAAATTATGCTCGTTGTTTTTCTTTCTATGTACACAAATTCTGGTAATTTAACCATTTTTGTAGTTTTTTTTCGAATTTTGACAATTTAAGTTGGTTAACTAAGTTAAAATCAAATCCAAAATATTGGAAATAGCAAAGTTTCTAAGAGAGAGTGGACCAACATTTGAAGAGTGTTGGCTATCTTTGTTGTACTACCAACATGTGACTATAAGCTACTCAGTTATATCTTCAACTTCTACTCTAGTTAAGATGCTTCAAACTATCAGACGTCATCACTATCTGATGAATATGATTGCATCGTATCTATTTATCATATGTGATGAAAAAAATAACATTAGGATTAAAACGTTGCTGTTTGTTTGGAAAAAGAAATCATTGGATGTAAGTAATTATCATAAAAAACCATGAGAAAAAAATTCAACGAAGTTGCAGGCTAATCATTAAATCACACTTGATGAGAATCACATTTTATAATGTCTTAAGTTCAAAAGGTAGACCATTCGATTGCGTCACTATAGGATTGTGGAGACTGTTCAGTTGCATTGAAATCGTGAACTGACAATTTTTGACCATCATTGAAAACGTGGAAGCACTGGACGGTTGTTTCGTCCTAGTATGGAAATCATCAGCAGTGCAAATCCGCAACCTCACAAGAGGGAATCGAACTCAGATCCTTCTGTCTCGTGCGTAAATGTTAGACTTCTTGACCACTGACCGGGCATCTAACGATGTAAATATCTAGCTTCAGTCAATTCACTACCATCATATTTGATCTTCGTTGGATAACAGTCTCATCCGCGACAGGGTTGGTATTCACTGGTCACGTTTTCTGACCAGAACTCCGAGAATTCGCCCACGAAGCTAGTAGCCAGTGAGCACATGATAATTGTCACCATAGGCTTGTAAAGATTGTTGAGTTTCATTAAGATCATGGATCGATGAATGTTAGACTAGCTTTAGAAACCTGAAATCACAGGATGATGGTCGCGGAATATTGTTGGCTGGTTCATGTTGGACATTATCACCGTTGAAAACCGACCCAATGGTCTAGAAGTTAAGAGTTTGCGTGTTAGGTCAGAGCTTCTGGATTGGATTACCGCTTGCGGAGTTATGGATACTCAATACTGTTGAGTTCCATATTAGGATGAACCGGTCATTCAGTGCTCGCAGGTTTCCAATGATGGTTTAACTCTAATTATCCCATTACGATTCTTTAGTTTAAAATTATTATATCCATCACATAGCTGGATGTACTCATTTCAATACTATGTGTAAAGATTATCATTTTCTATTTCTTGATACTGCTTAACTAATCGGCTATTTTGTGTGGTAATGTTTTTTGCAGTTAAGTATGCTTTATGATGAAAGTAAAAATATTTTTTAAAGAACCAATCTGATCGTCTTATTAAATAAGATATTATTAGGAGGAGTGGATAGTGGCTAGGATTGGAATCTGGGACGAATGTTTTGTCTTATTTACGATTCGTCAGCTGGATGTGCTGACAGTTCAGAGTTGATATCCACTCCGGAATTTGAATCTAGTACCGTTCGCTTCAAACGCCAATGAGTTATCCACTTAGAGACTGATCTACTACAAACCTAATTAACAATTGGAATATTTCAACAACCAATACAAATAAATTAATCTTCAACCCTTTGAACAAATAAGTGGCTATCTGAACTTTCAGTAGCTAAATGAATAACACAATGTCACTTGAAGCGAACTGTACTGGTTTCTGGTCTTGGAGTAAACATCATCTCTGAGATGTGGGCTGATGAGACCAAAACAAAACGAAACGCGCGTCCTGAATTCCACTGTAAACCATTATCCACTTCTGCTTGTAGCGCTTATGACTCAGTGACAATATCGAGGCAATATCCGCACGCAATGCACACTCGCCAAAGAGACTGATCAATTGTAATCCTAAACATCGATGAAAAGATTCAAACGACTAATACAAATGAATTAAAACTTTAAGAAAGATTTACAATATGAGGTCTACTTCACTCAACTTATTATATATCTTATGCATAGTTAACTTAGCGATGCTAAAATACCCATCTACTCACAAACTATGAAACCAGTGATTTATCGATCTGCAATTAAATTCTAACTATATAATTTTTACTCTTTTGAAGTTCAGTTTACTATTGACCAGTAATTCGATTTAAAAAAAAAATTACTGCCTCCATTAATATTTATACAATCAACTATAGAGTAATATTAAAATGATATTCATATTCATAAGCTACCGATTTCAATATTCCAAAATACCATCAACTTATACATTTTCTACTTTTTTTTAACTAACTGACTGACTATTTGAAATGAAGCGGTAATATATCTAATTCGATTAATTTACGTCTTTTTTTTCTAGTTGTTGTTGTTGCTGGTACAAATTGTCTAACCCTTGAATCAATGCATAGTTTCGAATTTTTTTTATACCCGTATATAAATAATAAATAAGTGTTTAGTGGATAAGTTATATACCTATATATATATATATATATATATAAGAGATGAAGACAAACATTCATTCATCTATCTTGAAATATCAATGATTATTATTATTATTGGCATTATTAACTGACAGAATAATACACTCACTACGTATGATGTTAATATTGATAAATTTCAGTATGAAAATACACTATGAATTATTGGATTAGTGAATAATAAATATTTAACTTATTAAATATTACACATTTTTGAAACCATGAATCGATCAGTGTTAGACCACCATTAGAAACCTGGAAGCACTGGACGGCCGTTTCGTCCTGGTATGGGACTCCTCAGCAGTGCGCATCCACGACTCCTGCATCCCGCAGGATTCGAACCCAGGATCTTCGGTATTGGGCGCGAACGCCCTAACCGTTAGACCACTGAGCCGGTATCTAGCAACAATAAAGTGTATCATTCATTTATGTGATCAACTAGCTACTAACTACACATGATCTATATATGCATCAACTTATAATGTTCTTATCAAATTCTCTTATGGCCTTCATTAATCTACTTCACTGTGTTTTTATGGTGTCTGTTGTTTTTGTGAACATGACACATTTTGTTTTTAGTTTTTATTCTGTTTATTGTCGTAATGAACAACGTTTTTTGTATTTTGTTATTTAAAACAAAATTTACTATTGTAGGTGTAAAGTTGACAAATATGCAAGTGATCTACCATCAGCATCTGTGATAATATGTTTTCATAATGAAGCATGGTCAGCATTATTACGTTCAGTGCATTCAGTGATTGATCGATCACCGCCAAATATGCTACATGAAATTATATTGGTTGATGATTATTCTGATCATCGTAAGTTGTATATATAATTCTCATTTTAATGTTGAGTTGATGATTAAAGTAGTTGAATAAGATATTTATATGAAAGTTTGTAGTGTAATTTTTTCATATTAATATTTTTACGTGATGAGATTTCTTTTTTCTGGTATTAATATTAACTATTTAAAGTTCTTTAATGACTGATACAATGGTATGACATACGTGCCAAGTTTTATGTTCTAGCTAACTGACTGATTAATAGAAACATGTTCAAGGTAATTATTCATTTAATAAAACTATTGCTTCAAAGTGCTCTAGTATGGTCGAGAGTGATTAGAGTTCGCTCCCTCTCTCTCTCTCTCTCGGAATGTGAACATCTAGTCATGCATGTACAGCATGTACTCACTGTCTTTACGTGACAGGGTTGGTATTTACAAAATCGAGTGGATGAAAAGCGAATGTTCAGCACTTAAAAGGATCCTTCTTACCTACCTAATTCTAAACGAGTAGTGCACACGGGCTCACTACTGACTAGCTTCGTGAGGGGATTCTAGAAATTCTAGTTAGAAAACGTAACTAGTGGAGTTCAACCCTGTTAGGTGTATGCAGTAGTTAGAGAAGACAAAGGGTGACATTGCGCAAAATACTTAGATTGATCAGAGATGGGCATTGACATCGTTGGATTCCGGCTCAGTGTTCTAGAGGTTAAGCGTTCATGTGCGAGGTCGAAGGTCCTGGGTTCAATCCCCGCGAGCCTGGGTGGTGCATGAACAATTCTTATGAGTCCCGTTCTAGGACGAAACGGCCGTTTAGTGCTCCTAGGTTTCTAAATGTGGTCTAACAATGATTAATTCATGAATCCTTGGTTTTATTGATGCGTAGGGTGTTTTGGAAATGGTGGATGCTTCGTTATCTTTAAATCACCAACTTATCTTAGCTAGACTGCCACTGGAAACCTTCAAACAACAGGTGGCCGCCTCGTCCCAATATGGTGGATGCTACTCACAAGATGACATATAAATACTGTGCAGCATAGCATTTCCTAGAAATTGCTACCATTGAGCTTTGTCTGAGGACCGAAATGTATAGTGTAATTAGACTGTATTGAAGACCAGAAGACATGTAAGAGAAGATAGTCAGATGACTAAGTGTACACGTATGTAAATCTGATTTCTCTAAATATATATATATATATATATATATATATATATATATTCCATTTAGTCGTGAGGTTTTCGTACATTTCACCACTATATGACTTCTTATTAGTGAACATACTCGAGCCTACATCCGTTAGTTAAACTCAGTACTTCCAGTCTGACACACGTTTGCCTTACCTTTAGACTACTGAGCTGGCATCGACCGATTTTTTAATGTTTAACCTCATATACAATCAACTATGTTGGTCAACAATTTTTCATTACCTGCCTTGAATAACTTTCTAATAATTAATATAATCGAACTTCACTAATCATGGCACCATAATCAAACTCTAATATTTTTCAAACTTAAAACTAATTTCTAGTAAGTGTGTATGATTATTATTGGAAATAGTTGGTGGGGATTTGTAAAAATATTAGGAATGTCTTGTTTTAAGTATAAAATTAGGGAGATCGATTAGTTATACAATAAATTCTGTTATATAATTTACAATTCTCCTGATTAATCCATATTTTTAAACTGCACCATGTCAAAAAAACTTAACCTAATAATTACGAAATAGGTTTATTTTTTTCAATAAATATATATATATTATTCTTGGTATCATAGACAATAAATTTTTTTCCAATGTACCAGTTTTTGTACACAAAATTATAACTTTCAAAACATAATTTGGCAATAGGATGAATACAATACTTTTTTTTTATTAACGGGCACATATTTACTTTATTGATATTTAATAGAAGATCATCAATAAATTACATTTCGGTAAACTTGTGTTTTTTTTTTCTATGCCAAATATGTTTTATTTTATGAAATAAATACACAGTAGAAATGGTGGAGAAAACTTGTAGCTTAGGTGGATGATTGTGGTGGTGTTTTGTTCTCTGAGCTGATAGTCCATAGCAAGTACTTTCTGGCCCACTGTGAACGATCGTCTTTTTGCCCCATGGTGTCGATTGAACTGCTTCTCCATCGACAGGTTTCGCTGAGGCTCAAGAGCTGGTGTAGGACGGATGACATCAAAATGTGTTCGTAATTTTCTACCAAGTAGAGCTTCCGCAGGTGAGACTCCGTCAATCGTCTGAGGGTTCGGTGTAGAGCGATAAATAAGCAGGAACCTCTCTAAGATCTCTTCGGTGGTCCCCTCCCCTTTGGATTTTTTTAGAGCATTTTTAAATGTGCTCACAAAGCGTTCTACTTGACCATTTGATTGCGGATGGAATGGAGGTGTTCGGACGTGATAGATTCCATTCTGCCGGCAAAATTGCGAGAAGACTGCGGACGTAAACTGTGTCCCGTTGTCAGTAACTATCAATTCCGGGACTCCGAAACGACTGAATAGTTTACGTAATTTACTGACTGTGCAGCTTGCAGTTGGGTGTTTCATGAAGAAAATTTCTGGCCACTTACTGTATGCATCAACTACCAGAAGGTAAGTTTGTCCATGAAGTGGGCCAGCAAAGTCCAAATGTATACGCTGCCACGGTGACTGTGGTATTGGCCATGATTGCAACTCTGCTTTGCGCGGTGCTTTTGTTGCTAATGCACATTTGGTACACGAACGGGATAGCTGCTCTAGCTGGGTGTCTAAGTGCGGCCAGTATACATAACTTCGTGCTAGAGCTTTCATGCGATTTATTCCAGGATGTCCGACGTGCAACTGTTTTAGCACTGCTGGTTGTAGCTTCGCTGGAATTATGACTCGTTCGGCAAACAGCAGGCAGTCGTCGATGATTGAAAGAGAGACTCTACGCTGGTAAAACTGTTGAAGCTCTGAAGAGTTGATCTTCGAAGGCCAACCTTCCAGGTGAAACTTTCTAACTTCTTGTAGAAGTGGGTCTCGAAGAGTTTCTTCTCTGACTTACTCTGACGACACTGGAGTGTTTCGAATGGCATCTGCTACTACACTCCTTATTTCTGGGTCTACTGCTGTTGAGGCAATGATTATGTCCTCTGGTTCAGGATGCTGAACTCCAATTAATCGAGAGAGAGCGTCCGCTTGACCGATAGTATTTGTCGACTGATACTTGATATTGAAATCATAACTCAAGAGCATCGTTGCCCAGTGCTGTAATCTATTAGCCGTATAGACAGGGATTCCTTTCTTAGAACCAAAGATTGCAATCAAAGGTTTGTGATCTGTCAGTAGCGTAAACTTACGACCATAGAGCATTTTATGAAATCTTTTGACAGCGAAAATAATTGCAAGAGCTTCTTTCTCAATTTGACTGTAATTTCGCTCGGCTGAGGTGAGTGATCTGGCAGCATGGGCAATTGTTTTCTCTGATTTATCCGGAAACACATGAGATATTACTGCTCCAACACAGTAGAAAATAAATTATATCTGTAAATCAGTCAATTTTTTATTTAAAATATGTAGAACTTGGTGTGAGTGTATAATCAGTTCAAGTTATGCTATACGTCATAAGCTTGAACAGATATAATTGTCAAATGAAATCTCGTTGTAGTGGAGGTAAAAACAGTAAGGATTAAAGATAATATTCACGAAAATAGTCCAATAAAGGAAAACACGTGTTGAATTTAGCGGAAGACAAGCAATTGATACACCTGTACCATTACAAAACTATTTTGAGCTATGTCATTCATAGTTCCCCAAACACTGGTTACGATTATCACCAAGTAGTCTACACCTTCAGTTTTCAATTATTGCATAAACTGATATCATGTTTTGGTTTGGCAGTTCCGTGAATTTTTTTCAACCTACTCCTACACTAGACAACTTCGCCCATTTATTAGAATCAAGCATACAGCTATGTAGTAAATTCATCCTTTGGTTGACAAACAGATATATCTTTACCTACACCGTAATGGACACAAGCTTTTCAACGACCATTCAAGCCTTCTTCATTCGTGTCGAGATTGATAAAAAAAATGTGGTATTTGCATGACGATTCATATCAAAAGTATTATATGTTCTACGTATTGTTGTTATACACCTCATAAGATCAATTTCATCCATTCTCTGTGTGTGTGTGTGTGTATGCGTGTTTATGCGTGCGTAATGTTGTAGCCTTTTTTTCTTCTATTTTGAAGAGTGTTTTAGTAAGTACATCAATATCGTACGATATTACAATAAAAATAATTCTGTTTACAAAATTGATTTGTGTCGTTTAGTCTAAAAAAAATATATATATCTGATTACATTTTCATAAAGCCGAATAATTTTGTTTCTTTTTGCCGTTTTTAATACTAAGAAGAAAAGAACGCACAAAAAGAATGAGGAAAGTTGATAGTTAGGAGAGAGAAAAATAGTCCTGTCTATAATAATTGTTGATTGTAATACATTCAATAGTTATTATGGTTTTGATCATAATTAAAAAGCCTTTTGATTCGTTAGACATGTTGATTGCGGCAATTATTAATGAGATTCATAAGGCATGTTTCGTTTAACCTTCCTTCCCCTTGAATGTTCATTTTTACAATGGTTTTGATGGCTGTGTAATGTTCGTCTTTGGACGACTCACTACTTTATTGGCCCTACGATCTGACTCTGATATTTATAAGCAATTAAAAATATACTATGAAATAAATCTCTCCTTTGGTTTCCGTTGATTATACTTTGTCAAACCATGTTTGTGCGACGGCGGTAATTAGAAGCCGAATATGGATTCAGTTGGATGAGTTTCATTCAAGCAATCGTTCATGCGTTCATTTAGGCAGACAGACATGAAAATGGAAAACATGTTAGCAGAGCGAAGCGGAGTGAAGAAGGCCGGTTGGCTAACTCAATGTAATGAGGCATTAGTAAGCATTTATCTTAGAACAAAATTCAGACATGCGATAAACGAAGTAGGCGGCACATAAACACACTCGAATAAAAACGACCAAGATATGAGCAAATAATAGACAAGGTCAAAAGACAGGTGAATATTGGCGCAGGCAGAAAAGGTTAATTAGTTTGTCCAAAATTTGGGTCAAGCCATGTGGGCTCAACATATTAGGACACACGCTCCATGGTGCTCGAACCTTGTATTTTACATTTCAAATGTCCGACATCTTATCTACATAGCCACAGAGTCCATTTAACCCCTTTACGAGGAAAACAGCTATCATTTTTATATCGTCATTAGTAAGGGTTGATATTCAGAATTGGATTTTAATTAGTCTTTGTTGGCAACTTGTGTGATGAAATAGCTGTATCATAGCAATCCTCACAGGATTCATATATTATTTACTTACGCCTGTTACCCCTAATGGAACATAGGCCGCCTACCAGTTTTCTCCAACCAACTCTGTACTGGACAGGATTCATATATACTAACAAATATTGATTTGTATTCAGTCTTGAGTAATAATAGCAGGATAATACAGACCATTTCTAACAATGATCACTTAGTTATAACAGTTGAAATTCAAGTATAGAGCTATGGTCCTGATAATCATTTAACCTGCTACAGTTAAACTGGCCTTCATCTAGAAATGATTGGCTCTAACGCTAACTGGCGAACATGCAATAGTACACCGAGGTACACACTAATATATGTTGTGTACACTAGTACAAGATGAGAGTATTGCGGAACAATATTTCGATGAAATAGTCACATCAAAAGACGGGACTTTGATTCGTAGTTAAACTATAGGAAAGCACCTAACTGCATCACAAGACAAGTCCTCACGTGGAACCTTAAAAGTCAACGGAAAAGAGGAAGGCCAAGGAACACATTACGTTGAAAAACGGAGACAGACATGAGAATAATTAACCGAACTTGAACAGAACTGGAAAGGGAAGCCCGGGACAGAGTAGGTTGGAGAGTACTGGTCAGCAGCCTATGTTCGATTGGGGAGGGTGACAGGCGTGAGTAAAAAGGTAACTGCCTACTCCACGACACCATACAGATAATCAAATTTCATACGTTTAGATTCATTTGCAAGATCAATTTCGAGAGTGTAGGTTCATTATTATCCACATACAATTGTTAGTGCACTTTACTACTGCTGAGAACTTTCAACAAACTTAAATGAAACCAGTTATTCAATAACACTTTCCATTAGTTCTTCGTGCAATATTGATCCACATAGAAAAATGAAAATAACTGAATTAATTCTTAGCTAATCCATTCGTCAAAATATGATATGTACTTGTATTAAATGTGTGACGCTGTTTCTGTATTTTTTTGTATAAACTATACGAATGAAATTTTTTTTAAAAAAAACACGACTGATTAATATGTCAGATCTTAATTTAGTGAGATCATGGATCGATCAGTATTAGACAATCATTTAAAATCTGGACTCATTGTACACGGCTGTTTCGTCCTAGTATGACCTCACAAACGGGAATCGAACCCAGGATCTTCGATCTCATGTGCAAACACTTAACTTTTAGACCACTGCACCGGGGCATTCAATGGTTTTAATGTTTGACTTCAATCAATCTAGAAAATTTCGCGACTACTATCGATTGTCTTCCGTGGATAGGCTGCCTTACATGTGCCACAATTGATGACCACTAGTCATTTCTTCTCCCTCGAAATCTGATAATTCGCTCACGAAGCTAGTAACCAGTAATAATTGTCATGATAGGGTTGTAAAGATTGTTGAGTTTCATTAAAATCAATGTTTGATCACTATTAAAAACCTCAAGGCACTGGACGGCCATTTCATCCTAATCTGCAATCAATTTAGCCATATAACTATCCGTCCACATACTATAAACAAACCCAACTATGAGAAATTCACATTAAAATAAATATTTTTGTTAAAAATGATGTTTTTTTTAAAACTTTATATTTCTTTGAACAATCAGAATAACAACGATTATGACACTTTGTACTATTGATCTTTATGCGGTGTGAAAAAGTTTGCATTCTATTATATTAACACTTTTTTGGATAATAATAATAATAATAATTATTATTATTGTTAGTCAATGACCTGTACAATGTCTTATTGATAAATATTTCAATTTTTTGTTCTATGAGTTTATCACATAAAATTATTGAACTATTGACGTAAATCATTAAAACAAATAAAATCTATTGGCACCTACATTTTTTTTAAGAAAGGAAAAAATAATTTGTATTCTTCAAAAAATGAAATAAAAATATTAACTGTAAGAAAGGAAATTAATAATTAAGGATGCTATGCATATTTAGGTGTTTTTATTTGGTATTTATAAAGAACAAGACAAGGTTGTTATGAAAGATAATAAAATATATTCTGTTTGTAAGGTTTAGGTGTTTCGTTCTCTGAGCCGGATGTTTTGGTTGTGGAGCTTTAATTGTTCTTCTCCTGAACAACATCATCAATAGTAGCACAAACTTCAGATATCAGTGACGTATTCGAATTTCGCCTTGTTTGACCCGTAGTTTCTTCTGTGAACCTTGATCGTGATTGGTTGTTAAAGACATTAAACCCGTCGTTGTTTGCACCTTTGTTTTGATTGCTTGCCCTTTGATATATTTCTCGATCCTATGTCACCTTGGATTTTTCTGATTGGTTGATATGTTGGGTTAATGTCGATGTGTTTGTCAATTGCTAATTGACCTGAGTTCCAAGCTTCTAAAAATTCTGCAGTGTTTTTCGTGCTCCATCTGTCCAGTATTTCCATATTAGTCCAATCAAACGTATGTCCATGGTTGTCCGTATGTATTGATATAAGCGAAGAAATGTCGTGACGACACTTGACTTCTACCTGAAGTTTGTGCTGATGATGTTGTTCAGAAGAACAATCAAAACATTTAGCTCAATGAACGAAACACCACCATAATCATCCACCTGAGCTACAAATTTTCTCCACCATCTGTTTGTAATGTTATTATTAAGTTGAATGATTTATGATTGAGCAGTACATATTTTTTTTTGGCTAATGAAACGTTAAAAATTTACTTCTACCTAAAGAAATGACATACACACACATACACTGTTGATAATGTTGTCCATAATGAGATAATAAAATGTTATGTAGTAGTTATATCAACCAGTTCAAAATAAGCCAACGTTATCACCATTTTGTTTTATTTGGCTAATTACATCTGTTCACTACGTGTCAGTCAGTTACAATGTAAAACTTCTTACATACATACATTAGTTTCAATTGTCATACCACATTAGCACACAGATATCTTTACGTTAATTCAAATGCTATAGTATTAGGAGTAGTAGAAGTATAACTGGTTATGGAGAAGATTAGGGTTTGAAAATTTCATCCGAGAAGCATAATCGAGTAGAGTTAATTTAAAAAAAGAGGGAAAAAAGATCATAATAAATTCAGAATATTTGAATTTGAGAGGACACAAAGAATGGATGCATCTGCGAGATTACAAACGATTTTCAGCCATATCATACAATGTCCCTAACTACCGGTAACCGTTGTCTTGCGGAACCAAATCAGGTAGCCTACACCCACTAACATGGCTCTAATCACTTGCCAGTGACTTCATAGATTTGTGGCATGTTTGGTCTGGTCGCTCGTAGCTTTCTTTCAACCTACTTCTACAACACAAAACATAGCTCGTCGACGCAGTCGGTCGATGAGCATTCGTAACACACGTCCCAGCCACCTCAACTGATGAATATTCACCACTTTATCAATTGATCTGCCATTCTTACCTAGTACCTGTTTCCTAACAACTTCAATGGAAATGGGATATTCGAATGCATTCAACTATACCTAATAACTTGCTCTGTCAACTGTGGGTTGAATTGATTAGTTAACTTCTCTTTTTTTGTTGTGACATCATACCCCAGTCATTATATCAGGATAGAATACATAACTATGATAAAAATATGAATTTCTACGAGTATTTTATATTTTCATTCAATTCCAAATTATTTGCATAATCCTATTGTTTATATTTTGACTTAAATTTGATCGATCTTGGTTGACACACAGTCTCATCCTATGCAGATTGCTTTGATATAATCATATTAATACAATTTTACACAGAACAAATAAAATGTAGGTAACAGTAAAACCCAAAACTTCACATTTCACTCTATATTCAATACTTAACTTACTTACTGAATATACTTTCGCCTGTTAGCCCAAATAGAGCATAGGCCGCACACCAGTTTTCTTCAACCAACTCTGTCCTGGGCTTCCTTTTCCAAATATGTCCAATTTTCGTTCATTCCTCTCATATCTTTCTCTATTTCTCGGCGTAGTGTGTTCCTTGGCCTTCCTCTTTTCCTATGGCTTGAGGGTTCCATGTGATGGCTTGTCTTGTTAGGCAGTTAGGTGCTTTTCGTAGTGTGTGTCCTGTCCACTTCCACCGATTCTTCCTGATTTCCTCCTTCACTGTAATCTGGTTTGATCTCTCTCACAGTAGGTTGTTGCTGATGGTGTTTGGCCAACGAATGCGAAGTATTTTGCGTAGACAACTGTTAATAAACACTTGTATCTTATGGATGATGGCTTTGTAGTTCTCCAAGTTTCCGGTCCATGCAGTAGAATTGTCTTGATATTAGTATTGGAAATCCTGATTTTGGTGTTGATTGATATTTGTTTGGAGTTCCAGACATTTTTCAATTGTAGAAACGCAGCCCTTCCTTTGCCGATCCGCGCCCTCACATATGCATCGGATCCACCTTGATTGTCGATGATGCTGCCAAGATATGTAGAGGTGGTAACGTCCTCCAAGGAATCTCCATCAAGAGTGATTTGGTTGGTGCGTGTTGTGTTGCATTGGAGAATTTCGCATTTTCCTTTATGTATGTTGAGACCTACTGCTGCTGAGGCTGCTACTACACTTGTCGTCTTCTCTTGCATTTGTTGTTGCGTGTGCGATACAAGAGCCAGGTCATTTGCGAAGTCCAGATCATCCAGCTGCGTCCTAACTGTCCAGTTGATACCGTGCTTCCCTCCAGATGCTGACGTCATCACAATCCAGTCGATCACCAGGAGAAGGAAAAAGGGTGAGAATAAGCAACCTTGCCTGACACCGGTCTTCACCTCGAAAGAATCTGTTAGCTGTCCTTCATGTATGATTTTGCAGTTGAATCCATCATAAAAATTCCGTATGATGTTGACTATTTTCTCAGGCACACCGTAGTGTCGAAGAAGCCTCCATAGTGTTTTCCTATCCACTCTGTCGAATGCCTTCTTATAGTCGATGAAGTCGATGTAGAGTGGTGAGTTCCATTCAATTGATTGTTCCACAATGATCCATGATGTAGCAATTCGGTCAGTACATGATCGATTTATCCAGCTGACAAGTTCGAAAAAGGACGAAACTGTAGTCCTAATGTACACTGCAACTCATATTTTATCTATTTGTTTATTCTGTTATTACTTTTTAATAATAAATTACAATAATATAATTTTTATTATGTATAACAGTAATGAATTAGTTATTATGGCATTGAACATTTAATTAGTAGTAGTATTATAATGTCCTATTTATTATTCATTTCCGATTCTAATTTGGATAGCTATTTAATTATTTGACTCTGTATTTTAGTCATAGTGTTTTATGATTTTTGTTTGTTTATCAAAAAATACACTTGAAGTCATTGTTAACTATTTCACGAATGATAACCTTGAAATTAGTCAATTTTTGCACATTAAGGCCATTTATTAGTTTATCGAATAAGTTATTTTGATAATTGATGGTTAGTAAGACAAAATATTGGTCAATCAATAAATATACATATATTTGATATAGGCCAGTTCTCTGAGCTGGATGTTTATTAGTTCTTCTGACCAACACATACATGCACATACACACTTTTTTGGTGAACTATTCGAAATGATTCATACACACACATACACATCCACACATACTAATATATATATATGTATGACTAACAGCTTGTCTTGTCAACCTTGATCTTGATTGGTTATTGTTTAACTCTTTTAATCTTATTATTATTATTATTATTATCTGCCGATATGTTTTGATTGTATCTTCTTAAATAGATAGATGTCATATATTTTTTCTATGAACTATTGACAATTAACTTTTTGGCAAACTGTTATAGTTAAATTGTGATGCAGTTATAACATGTTTATACATGTAGTTCTAATTTTTTTTTTTTGCATCGAATAGTGATCAACTTTTTTTTTTCTTACAAGTTTATGTATTAAGTATTTAAATGATCGAAGTTTATTCATTCATTTTCAAACATTTTCAAATAGTCTAACCAGAACAATCGAGACATCGTGTGAATACATTCACAAGAAGATAAAATCAATTGACCTTATTGGTTTTAAAAGGATTGAAAGAAAACCATTAAAAAAAAATACAGTTAAAGCAGAATAATATGCATGTAACACATTTATTTTGTGGTTTCTCAACTACTTATTATCATATATGTATGATAAAATGTTGCATAACGAATAAGAATGAGAAAGATTTTGAATACATATCAATATATATATACATGAGAACAAGTTTGAGGTCAATTTGTAGATGGAACTAAGATCACTGATTAAGCAAAAGTTTAGCAAAAATAATTAGGTTGGTTGTGTGATAATACGTAGTCAAAGCTGTAAATTTATGTAAGTTATTGATTACTGTCTGTTTCCGAACATAAAAATAATCGGGTTTGAGATTCTTAATTGCTACTATTTTGGTTAATCAAAGAGATATAGTGTTGTTTTATCTGTTGGTTGAGAATTTTCATTGCTATACTAAGTATCAATAAAATGCTGAGTTATTATACGATTTAGAGTCACTGTATCTCTCAGTTTCATGTTCGTTGGAATGTACTCGGAAGTCGGAGCATGTATTTTTTTTCCTTATTCTTCTAATGTATATACTTTGGCACTAACTTGTAAATTGGTAAAAGCACTTTTTTTTTCACCGTGTCATATTCAACATATAAGTTAGGTTTTATATACTTCTCAATAAAATTTCTATGGGGAATGCATTTTTGAGTAGACAGATTTTAATGAAAGTAACTACCTGTTCATCACTTTTCTTTGAACACATTTCACCAGTGCGGTCAAAAAATGTTTGTGCAATCAACATTTTGTAACTCATTCGATAGAAGTTCCTGTAGTTTAAATAAACTACACTCTATATATTTTTATGATAGATTTGTTGTTGTGATTTGCTTTCTGAAGTTCATTTTTATTCAAACATATAAAAAATTGAATTTACCTTGTACTTCATGTCACATTGTAAAAACTATTCTATGGTGTTCTCATATTTTTAGACAAATAGAATGAGTATATGGATTGTTTCTATTTATTAAAAACAAGAAATACGTCATTAACAGATCTGTAGTAGAATGCAGATCCTTAATGTTGGTCAGATAAAACAATATCTTTATAATATTTATTAAGTTTAGTTCAAATTGAAATGCTCCGCAGGATTATATATATATCCAAAAACACTTTTCTAGTCATCTCTTGTAGAACTATATAGTTTTGTTTCGTTGTCACCGATGTTTATTTTAATTTTCATTAGGAAACAGAAAATTAAGGAAAAAAGTGTATTGGTTAGGGTAGCTTAGATTATTTTGTAGTTGAGGATAAGAACTGCAACTAACCACTCAGAAAGTTCGACTGAACTTTACAAATAAAATATAATTCACCTTATTACACATTCTGCCGGCGAACCATGAAACAGTACCAGCATCTTTGGGATGCGATTTTGCCTGTCGAGATACAGGATGTTGCTTCAAGATTGGCTTGCGACAGCACCTGAACCAGTGATAGGGAGTAAAGCAGTCGACTGCATGGACCGCTTCACTTACCTTAGGAGTCTCATTAGTTCTGATGGCCAGGTGACTGACAAAATCTCAGCACGGATACAGAAGGCTCAATTGGCTTTCACCAACATGCGTCACTTATGGCGTAGACGAGATACCCG
The DNA here is from genome assembly GCA_944470395.2 of Schistosoma turkestanicum. NCBI lineage: Eukaryota > Metazoa > Platyhelminthes > Trematoda > Strigeidida > Schistosomatidae > Schistosoma > Schistosoma turkestanicum. The sequence goes on along the minus strand of OX103971.1, from coordinate 72,125,431 downwards.
TCTGCTAACCAAAGGACGAGTGTATTGCGCAGTAGTTCGCTCCGTCCTACTATATGGCTATGAAACATGGCCAGTGAGAGTAGAAGATGTAAACAATGCTGTTGTTATGAACCGGGTAGTAGGTTAGGATGGCAGATCAATGAATGAAGTATTGAAACTTCATCAGTTGAGGTGGTTGGGACACGTGTTACGAATGCGCAACCACCAATTGCCTCGTCGAGCTATGTTTTGTGCTGTAGAAGTAGGTTGGGAGAAAGGTAGAGTCAGCCAAACAAAAACATGGCGGAAATCCATGAAGTCAGTCACAAATGGATTTAGCCATGTTATTATATGTAGACTACCTGGTTAGGCTCCGCGAGATGATAGTAATCGATAGTTAGAGGCATGGCTCAAAATCGTTCTCAGCTGCGCCGGTGCATCCACTCTTTGTGTTCTCTCAAATTCTTATCTTTAGAATTCCTCATAACCTTTAATTCTCTTTCTAAATTTATCTCACTGAATTATACCTGTCGAATGAAACCTTCGAACCTTAATCTTCTCCGTTTTCGCTAATACTTCTACTATCCTTACTACTATGGAATTTGAATTGACCATTGAGAATCTGTGCTAATGTGGTATGGCACCTTGAACTGATGTACGTACGTACGTACGTACAAAGTTCTATGTTGTAACTGACTGGCTGAATCGGTTAGCTATCTTGGCTCAGGTGTTTCAAAGCTTCAAGTAAAATGTGTTGAGTTCAAATTTCAATGTAACTATCAATATTGGTTTGCTAGGTACAACTAGCTGACAAATTCCGAACAAAATGAAATAGATGTCCTGAATTTTACTATTTTATCACTTGCCAACTTTACTACAATTATACATGTATTCATTATGCATACATATATTTAACCTTGTTTTTCCACTGATAATCATTTGTAGTAAAATTAAATTATACCCAATTCATTTTTGACTTTCATCGATACATTTCATCATCTTCATTTACATAATAAACATTCTCCCTTCATTGTATTTTTCAATTGAATTTTTTTCAAAAATTCTTTCTCTTATAACAAGTATTCAATGTTTATGTTCTCTCTTGGTTGATGATGACCCAAATAATAGTTGATCAGTTTTTATTGACAAATTTATCAACCACAGAAGAAAAAAAAACACAACAACAACAATAGAATACAGTTCACTGCTTCTGCATTACATATATATATATATTTACTATCTTTTATATTCACGTTGTAGTCATTGAACATTCAGGTCATTTCCAGCATTTAGTCTATTATTTTTTTTTAGCTTGTTTCATCAAATATTTATACGTATACATGTCAGAAATATTGTTTTATTCATTCAAATGTGTATGTCAGTATGTAGGTATGTGTATACACATGTGTATATTTAAATGAAATAGTTTTGTAGAAATTCACAATTCACTGATAACTCCTCTACTTTTCTGCTGTTTCGAGTGCTACTGCGATTAATTAGCTTGTAAATATACGTCTATGTCATGGTTAAAAATATCTTATGATAATAAAAAACAAATGTTTCTGAAAACATTTCAATAAAAGTATCGAATACTTTTAAGTAAAAAATGGATGGTGGTAATTAACAGTGGAATGTTAAAATACACATTTCATTTTGTTTTGAACTCATCAGTTGGATGTATCTATCTCTCAGAGTTTATTCCGAAAGTTATGGCAATTGCAATGCACAGGATATACTGGTTTAGAGTCTGGTGAGGTGTCGGGAAAGGCTAATATAGGTGGTGGTGTGGTTAGCCGTGCCTTTAATGTATCAAATGCATGTTGACACTCTCTGGTCCATAGAAATTTCCGTCCTTTATGTGTCAATCCGTGTAAAGATGCTGCCAATGATGTAAAGTAACGAACAAAACGTCTGTAATAGGATGCGAGACCCAGGAAGCTGCGAACGTCATCAGGTGTTTTTGGTTGCGGCCAAGTAACAATGGCACGCGTCTTCTCATTATCTGTACTCACGCCATCTGCGGTGATACGATGTCCTAAGAATACTACTTCCTTCTGCAAGAGACGGCATTTGGATGATTTTACTTTTAGGTTATGTTGTCTAAGACGCTGCAGAACAGCTTTCAGGTTAGCATTGTGTTGTTCGGGTGTGCTACCGTATACAATAATATCATCAAGGTAAATCAAACATTTGTGGGGCGCTATATCTTGTAATACTGTTTGCATTAGTCTTTGAAAAGTAGCCGGAGGGTTCGTTAATCCGAAGGGCATTACCTGGAATTCATATAAACCATTTGGTACTATAAATGCAGTTTTCTTCCTATCCTGCGGTCGAACTTCTACTTGCCAGTACCCGGATGCTAGATCTAAGGTGGAAAACCAACAAGCACCGTTTAGGGCGTCCAGTCTAGCATCAATGCGCGAAAGTGGAAAAGAATCTCGTTTAGTTATGGCATTAAGGCGTCGGTAGTCTACACATAGTCGGAGAGAGGAGTCCTTCTTCTTTACAAGAACAATAGGAGACGCCCAGGGAGATGATGAAGGGACTATGATCTTTTTGTCTAACATATCCTTTATCATCGACTCTAGTTGTGGTCGGTAGTGTATGGGTACTCTGCGAGGAGGTTGTCGGAGGGGCATATGGTCCCCTGTGAAAATAGAGTGTTGCACTGTATTCGTACGATTTCCAGAAATGCTTTCCTCGAACACAGAACTAAACTGTCGGAGCACAGCCACGGTTGCCCGACGATCAATTTCCTGTATCATTTGGTTGCTTTCCACCTGACGTTACTAACTCTGAAATTCCAATGTGAGCTACAGGCTTATTCGCCCCTGCAAACTGGTGTAAGTGTACCGTAGCCTCGCCAATTTTTGCTTCTGCCTTATCCATAAAT
>OX103971.1:72102772-72122062 GCA_944470395.2 Schistosoma turkestanicum | reverse complement strand
CGTAACTGACTGAGACCATAGTTTCATGTCAGCATATTTATTCTAATAACTACGTAATAAAAGATATTTTTAATCTAAGAATACAAAATGGCTAAATAGTAGAATAAACACTATAAAAGAATAAGTCAGTCAGTCAGTTGCAACGTAGAACTTCGTACGTATGTACATAAGTTCATGTTGCCATACCACATTATTAGCACAGAGACGCAAATGTCAAATCAAATCCCATGGTGATAAAGATGGTAGAGGTATTAATGTTATAATAAAGAAGACTAGGGTTTAAGATATTATTCAAAAAATATAATTCAGTGAGATAAGGTTAGAAAGACAAAGGTAGGGGTGCTGGCTAATCCAGAAGATTAGGATTTGAGAGAGCTCAAAGAGTGGATGCACCTGCGCCATTGCAAACGATTTTGAGCCATGTCGTTCAAGGTCTCTAACCATTGATGACTTTCGTCTCGCGGACCCCAACCAGGTAGTCTACATCTACCAACATGACTCAGTCCACTTGTCAGGAACTTCATGGATTTCTGCCATGTTTTGGTCTGGCCGCCCCTAGCTTTCTTCCAACCTACTCCTACACCACAAAACATAGCTCGTCGAGGCAGTCGGTGGTTAGGCATACGTAACACATGTCCCAACCACCTCAACTGATGAAGTTTCACCACTTCATCGATTGATCTGCCATCCTTACCTAGTACCCGTTTCCTAACGACAGCATTGCTTACTCGGCTGTCCCACGATATACGAGCAATGCTTCTTAAACATCTATGATCGAATACTAGTAACCTACGAACATCTTCTACTCTTAACGGCCATGTTTCACAGCCATATAAGAGAACGGAACGAACTGCTGCGCAGTACACCCGCCCTTTGGTTAGCGAACGGATATCACGCCTACGCCATAAGTGACGCAGGTTGGCAAAAGCCAATCGAGCTTTCTGTATCCGAGCTGAGATTTCGTCAGTCACCAGACCGTCAGCACTGATGAGACTCCCCAGATAAGTGAAGTGATCTACACGCTCGACTACTTCCCTCCCTATCACTAGTTCAGGTGCCGAAGCAACCCAGTCTTGAAGCAACATTTTGCATTTCGAGGGGGAAAACCGCATCCCCAACATGCTCGCATTTTTGCTTATGGTAGTCAGAAGACTCTGCATTTTGTCAGCGTCTTCACCGAATAGAACTATGTCATCGGCATATTCTAGATCATTAAGCGACTTTCCTGGTAGAAGGTCAACCCCTGAAAAATCTGACGAGCTTAATGTTAACTCTAACAGGATGTCTACGACAAAGTTGAACAAGAATGGAGAGAGTGGACAGCCCTGACGGACACCACTTGATGTAGAGAATTCAGATAACAGTTCGCCATATGCTCTCACTCGACCAGTAGTGTTCGAGTAGAGAGCTTGTATGAGGTTAGTGTACTTCTTTGGTACACCTTTCAATGACAGACACTGCCACAGAACCTCACGATCTACTGAGTCAAATGCCGCCTTAAGGTCAAGGAACACGACTATTGTCGGACGTCTAAATGTGTGTCTGTGTTCCAGGACCTGTCGTAGTGTGAAGATGTGGTCTATCCAACCACGTCCAGGTCGAAAACCAGCCTGGTTTTCTCGAGTCTGCTCTTCGCGAGCTCTAGTTAGACGTCTAAGTATAATCGAGGCTAACAATTTAGAAACTATATTAGTTAAACTTATTCCCCTGTGATTGTCACAAGAGGACTTCTGTCCTTTCTTGTAGATTGGGACAATTAGCGACTGAGACCAGTCAGATGGGATTACGTCCATTTCCCAGATTCTACCTAGGATCTCGGTCAGTTTAACCGTTAAAACTGGACCACCATCCTTAAACATCTCAGGGGTAAGCCTATCGGGACCTGCCGCTCTACCTCTCCTTAGATTTCCTATAGCTTTCTCAACTTCATGTAAACTGGGAGGACTTAAATCGATTTGCCATTCAGGATGACTGGAGATCGTGGGCTGGATCCCTGTAGATAGTCGCTTGTGCGCCGTCCGACTCAACGGGACAGTAAGGACTCGGAAAGATAGGGACACTCGCCGTTGCCTCTTCGTCATATCAGCCTACGCCCCCACTGACTGCAGCCCAGATGATGTAAAAGATGAGTTTTACAGAAAGCTTTCGGATCCTGTATGCGCGTTTCCGAGACGCAGCATACATCGATGGAACGAGATTCTAAAGTCCTAGCTAATGATGCCTGTTGCCCTATTTGACACAATGTCCGTACATTGAATGCTCCAACATGTAGTTTGGAACGGGGTTTAAGGAGACCAGGAACGACGTTTCGCAAACTCGCATCGTTTGCATCAGCTGTGCACTGTAATAAATGAATGTGAGAAGATTTAGTCGTGGAGATAAGAGAGGTATTAGGGAATGTAGGAAGGATTTGATTTTGACCAATTTGGTCTCGTGTGCTGTTGCGGGTATGAGGGCGGTTGTCACTTCCCGGCTGCCCACACCATGGAAGGTTGTTTCTTGACGAACCTGAAAAGGAAGATGGATTAGTGTTGGTGCGTGACCGCAGAGTCCAAGGGACAACTGCTTGAGGCCGGTCACGCACGGCCTTTTTATGAGAGGTATTTAGAGGATTAGCTCCGTTCTTAAAGGCCCTTAGTGGGCACCCTTACCCAAGGAGACGGAAATCCGTGAGGTAGGGGAGGTGTGACATTTTTAGGGCCGACCTTTTCTAACCCTTCCTTCCTTGTGAGAAGGCAGCATCGCTGCAGATGCTGGTTGTCCGAGGGAAACACCTTACTGCTGTCACACCCCTCTGCAGTAGTCAGCAGTACGACTTCGCCCTCAGACCTTGGGTAGCTGCTTTTAGTCTCATCGTTCTCCAATCGACCTGCCTGGCATGGTAGGACCTGCAGGAACATGTGTTCCAGCCAGTATAGCTCGGTTGGGTCATCACGATAGGCAAGCCCGACCACCACGTCAAGGTAGCAGCTTCGGTCGGGTAAAAGAATAAATCTAATTAAGAATAACGAATTGATGTTTTATAAAGTTGACAGTTTGGTTGAATAAGTAATTCAACTAACATGTAAACATCTAATCAAAATGAAACCCTTCAAAATCACAATAACTTCCAATTTTCCCAATAATAAACTATAAGCTCCTTGAAAATGAATGATAAACTGTACAATTTTATCGAAAATGAAGTTTACTAAAAAAAGAAGGAAACCTTAATTTCAAGGAAGTTCATCTCCGTTATATAAGAATTGAATCACAAAACTAAAACAAGACCTTCAATGACCCCTACAGTAAACCACTTGTGAGAATAATCTAAGCAATTTTGTTGTATGACCTCAACGAATTCAATTAGGGAGTAATGGCGAAGAAATAGCTCCAATTACTCTACTGATATCTTGAGTATCACGACACTGTAACCTATTTGGTGACAAACGTTCAGTATTTCATCATTATTTTCATACAGTTATAGGACACAGTGACAATTTGCATTTGTGATTGGTAAGTAAATCACAACATAAAATTAAAGAAAGTCAAACATGATAATGACAGTTTTCAGCAATTGCTAGCGTTTAATATTACAGAGAAATCGGACAGGTGAATGGATTACTGACAAAGTAACTAGGCAGTTAAGCGATAAAGCTAAATCAACACAAGTTCGAATAACTGGAAAAGTAAACACAGTTTTGTGATTGATTTTCAGATAAACATTTTATGTAACAGTTTATCATCCAATTTTTGCTGTGAGATTTCTAAAAAACCCAAGAAACAAGAGTGGTACTAAATTCTGCTGAAATGAACTATTCAAATGTTAACCAGTTCCATTGAACACTTATCAAACTTTACTAATTGCTATCACATTTCATAATTATTTTTCAAATTATTATCGATCCACTGCATTTGCAATACATGTGATTCAACTGCCAACTAACGAAACAACAAATACAGTTAGTTGAATAATAATTGTAGGTAAACTCAAGATGAAAATACAACAACAACACCGTAACATCATAGTCGACTATGGCTAATCACATCAGACAAATTCTATATTGTTCTTTGCTTTTCCCGATTTCCTCTACATTATACGATCAAAGTACACAAATCAACGAAAACGGAAATACCAATCAACACAAACACAATACAACTAGCTAACTAACCGCCTACATACAAACTAATTCACATGTCATAATTATATTGTGACTTTGATTAGTTGTAAATAGAAATCTATAACTTGAATAAAAACATGAATTTTATAGTTGACATTCAGATAATTACTCAACAATAACTATGTCGATATACTTTGCGAAATATAAATACATCATTACTGAAATACATAGGTTGTATTCTTGGAACAAGCTACTAACTGATAATAGGAGCTAACTTGGCACCAACAGATCTTAAATTCGAAACACACTTCAATGAATTCGATTGAAAAGGCCAGTGTAACGTCACCAATTGTCAAACAATAATGAAATAGTAGCTTAACTTATTAACAGGTATAATGAAAAGACTAATTTGTTCGTCTGCTCCATGAGAATCGACTTCCGTTTTATTGTGAATGAATTGTCTAGATAATACTGTTAATAATTCTGTCAGGATGAGTAATTGATATGACGAAGGAGTAAATGTAACAGTACCCCATATTTATGATAATTCATACACCAATCTCAGATGCATTATATACAGTCGAGGTTGGTGTACAAATCGGTGATAAGTTACTAACTAGTGAGTGATCGCAATGTAAATAATCGTTGCTTCTTGTTTCATCTAACAAAGTTGTCATGATATTTTAATAAATAAAATACAGATATGAATGCAACCTCATTACCAATAAGAATTAGAAAAGGAATAAAAAGAAAACAACAGTATATCACTGAGATCAAACAGTTCCAATGTTTCAATGATAGTCTAAGTGTCATCACGAACAGAATATCAAGAACTTTGATATTAGTTTCGTGAAAGAATATAGCAGGTTTTTGCGTAGTGTCCGCTCACATTCTGAATGATTCACTGTTCAGATTTGGATTCAACTTTATGTAAATAAGAGATAAACTTTAAAGTGGTGATAATGAAAGTTGTTTATGCAAACAAAAATAATACGAAACAATTACAATATTCACTTACTTTAAATGACAATTCTAAATTTTCACCTCCCCAAACTTCCATACCAGGATCATACCTACCAAGATGATCGAAATATTCACGACTTATAGCAAATAAACCACCGGCCATTGTTGGTGATCTGAATAATAAAAATTTATCAAATAATGAAAATGAATTAATGCAAGGTCAGTAAGTATCGTACACAAAAAATGCAGTATTGAACAAAATATTTGTTTTCTTATCAACAAGGTCAACTCATGACTTTTGCAGTCGATCAAATCTAAAGTGAGCAAAGAATTCACTAAGATTATACTATGTGACCTAGTGACAACTTAAGCTAAAATATTACATACTGTTTACTGACGACTGATAGAAATAGAACTTATAATGGTATTATATAAATATCATTGAGTTTAAGTGTGATTTTTCAGTGTGCACCTGTCGATTCATTAACATTTCTTCAGTTTGTAATGTAATGATGAATCTCATACCAGGACGAAACGGCCGTCCAGTGTTTCCACATTCTTAATGGTGGTCTAACACTGATTGATTAATGATTTCAATTGTATAAAAACACTAATCTCCATAACTCTAATTGAAAATATCGTAAAATGTGCTCACTAGTGACTAGCTTCGTGAGGAAATTCTCAGAGTTCTAGTTGGGAAGACGTGACCAGTGAAGTTCAAACTTGTCGGGTGTAGGCAGTAACTACCAAGGACAAACGGGTGAGGTCGCGCAAAATCCCTAGATCAATCAGAGTTAGACATTAATACCGCTGGATGCCAGCCCAGTCAGTCAGTCAGTCAGATGCAACGTAGAACTTCGTACGTATGTACATCAGTTCATGTCGCCATACCACATCAGCACAGAGATATAATTGTCAATTCAAATCCAATAGTAGAAGAGGTAGTAGAGGTATTAGAAGTAATCGGAGGGGTTAGAATTAGAAGATATTATTCACGAAGTATGATTCAATGAGATAAGTTTAGAAAGTCAAAACTAGAGGGGTAGAAGAATCCAGAAGATTAGGATTTGAGAGAACACAAAGAATAAATGCACCAGCGCCATTGCGAACGATTTTGAGCCATGTCATTCAAGGTCTCTAGCCATCGATTATTATCATCTCACGGACCCCAAGCAGGTAGTCGACAATTACCGACATGGCTAAGTCCACTAGTCAATGACTTCATGGATTTCTGCCATGTTTTGGTCTGGCAGCTCCTAGCTTTCTTCCAACCTACTCCTACTCCTACACCACAAAACAAAGCTCGTCGAGGCAGTCGGTGGTTAGGCATACGTAATACATGTCCCAACCACCTCAACTGATGAAGTTTCACCACTTCATCGATTGATCTGCCATTCTTACCTAGTACCCGTTTCCTAATAACAGCGTTGCTCACTCGGGTGTCCCACGATATACGAGCAATGCTTCGAAGACACCTATGATCGAAAACCAATAACCGACGAGTATCTTCTACTCTCATTGGCCATGTTTCACAGCCATAAAGTAAGACGGAGTGAACCACTGCGCAGTACACTCGTCCTTTAGTCAGCAAACGGATATCTCGCCTACGCCATAAGTGACGCAGGTTGGCAAAGGCCAATCGAGCTTTCTGTATCCGAGCTGAGATTTCGTCAGTCACCAGGCCATCGGCGCTGATGAGACTCCCAAGATAAGCGAAGCGGTCTACACGTTCGACCACTTCACTCCCTATCATTAGTTCAGGTGCCGATGAAACCCAATCTTGAAGCAAGATTTTGTATTTCGAGGGTGAAAACCGCATCCCGGACATGCTTGCATTGTTGCTTAGGGTAGTCAAAAGACTCTGCAATTTGTCAGCGTCTTCACCAAGTTGGACTATGTCATCGGCATATTCTAAGTCAATAAGCGAGCCACCTGGTAACAGGTCTACTCCAGAAAATTCAGACGAGGATAAGGTTACCCAGTGGTTCAATGATTAGGCGTTCGCGCACAATACCGAAGGTCCCCGGTTCAGATCATGCGAGGTGCAATAATCGTGGATGTGCACTGCTGATGAGTCCCATACCAGGACGAAACGGCCGTCCAGTGCTTCTAGGTTTCTAATGATGATCAATCAATGATTGATTGATGTTTTCAAATGTGTAACAACACTAATCTCCATAAGTCTAATTGAAAATATTGAAGAATCAATATTTAACAGTCCTTCCATAAGTACATACATACATACATACATACACATATACATATGTAAATATTTATTTTTAGTACAATTCAATATAGATTTTAAGCAATTGATTGCATAATCATGATAAATTTAATCTAATTATATAAATTTTCAGATTACACAAAACTAATAATAATAATAATAATTAATAACAAAAAGTACCAACATTGGGATTACACATGTAACCGAAAAAAAGACAGTGAATGATCATCATTCAAGATAAATATACATTAGAAGATTCACATCAACCTAATTACAAATGCATAAAAAAAATTAAATGTAAGAAATAGTGTTTTATAATTATATGATTAAAGTGTGATTATATATGTAAAACTGCTGTAGTACATTCAAGAAATATAACTAAATCTTCAATATGTTTGCGCTTTCTTTTCCTAAATACATAAACAAACATTGGTTTATATTTAACACTAAATAAATCACTGTGTTGGTTGTGATAATATACACTCTCTGGTTTCTTGAACTTAAGTCCCCCCCACTAGTAACGAGTAAGTAGAGAGTAAAGATACTAAATAAACTACAGTGAATAAAATGATATGTAATGGGATAGCGATTTCATGAGAACGTTTAAAAAATCAATATGTCATCTCAATTGATCACACAAACACGCACAAACACACATACACATGAATACATGTTTTGGATTGTTATACAAGTGTAAATAATAGCGACAAGTGTCAATTGAATGTTCAGTCGATACAACTATTGTAGTAGGAGATGCAATAATAAAACAATAACAACATACGAATTGGAATGCAGTACTGTTCAGGAAAGCAATATATATGAAATATATGACTAATAAACCATTATAAATATGCATATATTGCAACGGAATTAGTTATCAAGGAAATATGATAAGCACTAAGAAAAATATTAGATAGTGGATAGTAGAAACCTCTAATGCATACATACAGTTCGGTTTGTTTGGGACTTACAAGGTGGATGAATTTATATGCAAATATTGATGTTTACAATAAGAATCAAACTCAAAAGGTTTTGTGTTTCATACACAAACGTGTTATCTACTAAGCCAGACTGTTCATCAAACAACACATTGCCATATCATGTTTGAGTATCGGTGTAAACATCGGTACTAGAATGTAAATTGATTCAGCTGATAAGTTCCATATTAGAAGAAAAAGAGTGTCTTGGATCCTATGATCTGATCTGGAGTTTTGTATATGAAACAACCAATCAGAATATAGAAAATAACTTTGAACTTTTGTTCTAAATTAAAACACTTTTAACTTATATCATGTAAAGCAAACAGAAGGAACGCCTTCAATGAAGTGCTCAAAAAATTTAAAGTAAAAATAGAAGATTAACTTCTTGATATCAAACAGTAACAATGAAAGTGGTAAATGTATCAAACATTCATTTCTTTTTATATAGATTGCTTAGAACATATAAATCATTTATACCCCTAAATTCAGACTTTAAACAATAAATACTATTCATAATATAAACCCTAAAATTCTTAATGTTAGATCCCGATTCACAAAACTTTATAACCTAACAAGAATATGTAACATGAAACTTGTTAATTCTAAGTTATAATACCATTAGCTAAGAGAAAAGTGTGAAGTTTTGCTATAAGAATAGACAGTTCACTTACATTAGAATAAATTTATAAGACATTGAATTTTCATTTTGTAAACAGAATCATTTTAAGGAAAATAATTAAATAAATTATTTTTTTCAAAATTAAATAAAATTTGTTCATGCTTTTTGTGTAACGTAAATTGTTTATTTTTACTTAAACTATTTATTTCCCATAGGCTTAATTTTTGATTGGTAAAAAGATTTGTTAATTTTTAAAATTCTTCCCTAAACCAAAGCACTCTTTAACTGACATGCATTTGAAGAAAAAGCGGCTATATTAAGACAGTCTGCTCAGAAAAATAAGAAGTTTCGTTCTTTGAACTGGATATTTTGTTTGCGCAGCTTTCATTGTTCCAATGAACATCATCAGCACAAACTTCAGGTAGAAAAAAAGACTAAGTATTCGAATTTCTCCGCAAATGACTCGCAACTTATTCTGTTGACCTTGATCTTGATTGGTTGTCATTGACCTTTAACCTGTCGTCGTCTGTATTTTTTTATTTTGATTGTATTCCTATTGGTCTTCTGTTTGTCTAGGATTTTTTTCATTGGTTAATAAATTGGGTCAATGTAAATAGGTTTGTTGAATGCTGATCTCACAAACTAAAATGATGTCATAAAACTGTTTTCATAAGCCTCCCATTATCCACCTTTTTTTTACATTACAGTGCGTATAAACATTACTCGAATAAACAAGGAAGAAAAATCTTAACGTATAGATGATTCGTTATAACTAGACAAGTGAATCACTTGTTTCTTTAAGGGTAAATCAAATTAACTGAGTATGCATGTATGCAGCATACAGAAAAAGTATTTTATTTACACTAAGCTGAATAATCAAAATAATACTCAGAGTATGTAGAGTAAGCTATCAATAATCTCATGAAATATAACTGTAATTAAATGTAAAACAATGTTATTCATGTCATACTGTGGTGTATTGTAAACACAAGTGTATGAATATTGTACACGATATATATTAGTGAATAGAGTAAAAATGACAAGTAATCAATAATCTGAATTATTTACATTTATATATATATATATATATATATATATATATATATATATATATATATATATATATATATATATATAAATACTAATATTAATACATTCAAAATACATTAAAATTCATTTCAAAATTGATTGTAATATAAGCTTAAAATTGTTTTGTATTATAAAGAGTTCACATTAGTAATGATTAATTTTTTTTTCAAAAAAAAAACGTTTAGAAATATTAATGGCGATTGTGCAATTCCTTTTATTTTCAATTACAAATCTTATAGTGCATGTACAGTAACACCAAAGTTAAAATTTCCAATATCAACTTTAAAACAGCAGTTTTATTGTATGGAACAGAAACTTGGAGAATCACGAAAGCGATGATGATGATGATGCACATGATATAGTAGTTCTTAGTGGTTGAGTTGGATTCCAAAAATAGGGGTCACTAATTTAGTTGCCCGCAATCTGTCTCCAGTTTGGACAAATAGTTGAGTATTCGGTGAAATTAATCTTCTCTTCAATTTCCGTTTGTGCAAAGGTTGTAATAAGGAGTCAATTAAATATTTTCACACAATCGAAAGACAAGTGAATAATGAATCGGCTAGAAAAGGTTAACTAGTTTGTCCGAAAGCTCAGACACCCTTCAAGGTGTTTATTAACAGTCATTCATACAAGATGCACCATTCCCGTTGATCAGACACTATCAACAACAACAACCTACCGTAGGTGAGAACAAACCAGATTTCAACTAAGGTTAAAAAATTGAGAAATACCGCCAGAAGTGGATAGGGAACACATTGAGGAAAGCATTGAACTGAGTCATGAGGCAAACCCTAACTTAAAATCCTCAAGACTGACTGACTGAAAAGGCCAAATAAAAAGCGAAAAAAAAACAAAGGAAACATTGCGTCGAGAACGAGTAGCGATTGGAAACATTTGGAGAAGAGAGCCACCAAGGTAAGAGTTGGTTGGAAAATCAGGGTTGGCGAGCTAAGCTCCGTGAGGAGTAACAAATGTAAATAAGTAACACTTTTTCCGTACAAACCTATGTAGGTAACCGAACAGTTGAAATAGTCCTTAATTTTTTAGAGCAACTACTATCTTACAGATATATATAAATATTTAAAATTCATGAAACAATTCATGAAACACCATTGGAGATACATAAATCAACAACTAACTTATGAACACTTTGATAAATCAAATTTTAAATATAGGAGTCTATTTTTATATGTTAATCAAATGTTGTAAAATTTGAAATCTTTGATTAAAAATAAAATAAAATACTCTAGTTAGCTACAATAAGCACATAGATAATATTATAAATTATTTACAATGAAAAGATAACAGTGAAAAGAAAACGTAGAATTTTACAAATAAACACATTAACAACTAACAATGAACTGAATAAGTAAACATGATTGTCAATATAAGATTGTGAAAGTTGTTTGTTTAGTTACATTGAAAATCATGAACTGATCAATGTTAAATCACTATTGGAAACCTGTAATCATAATGGACTAACACTATTATTATTATTTTGTTTGTTACATGTTATGTTTTGGTTAAGAAAAAAAAAACTTTTTGTAACTTATTGTCGTTACAATATCAAGTGTGAATATTGAAAAATTTCAGTTCATTTTTTGTACAGGACAGTTTTACTCATTTTTAAGTAATCTGAGTTTTTGAAGAACTGTGGTGTGAGCTGCTTATAAGTAGTATATGACGTGAGTGTCAACGTAATGTCTGGCAGCATAATATGGGGAAAGATCAAGAAAGGAAGAGTTAGAAAACAATGGAATTTGTATGAAACGCATCAACAGTGACAATGGATTGATGTTTTGCAACAGGAACAGTCCAGTTCGGTAGGATGGAGTGATAATTTGCAAATGAACGATTTACGATATGGTTTTCCGATTTTACTGAGTAACTCTGTAATTTTCGCTAAGTACAATTCGGTTGCCCCACCTGTGTTATGGTTCACTACAGAATAATTTTGGTATCATCATACAGATTAGAGTCGTAATAAAACTCACTGAGTCAATGATTTGGTAGTAGTCTGATCCTAATGATTTTTTATATCCATGTTAGAATGGTTTGAAATTGAGATGTTTGAATTTTTTTTTAGTTAGTTTTGTGATATAAACAACTTAATCTGATGTAATGCATGTACCGCATCAATAAGTTTCAAGTATCATTTGGTTTATTGTCTGATTAGTTCAATGAATCAGTCTTTCCATTGTGAAAAAAGTCTAGTTTTTTTTTGGGATTTAACTCTATCGGATTCAGGTTAGAAGTACATCAACTTTGTAATAAAAAATAATGACTAATAGTCATGTCAATAAGTACATTATCATAATATGACGTGGCATAATACAACAGGAGACAGACAGACAGATATAAAGCAGAATTTCGTACGTAAGTATATCAGTTCAGGTTGCCATACCCCATCAGCACAGAGACGCAACTGTCAGTTCAAATCCAACAGTGATAGCAATAATAGAAGCATTAGCAGTAATTGAGAAGATTAGGGAGCTAAGATATGATTCGAGAAGTATAATTCAGTAAGATAAGTATAGAAGGAGAAAGGTAGAAATTATGAGGAATGCAGAAGCTTAGAATTTCATAGAACACAAAGAGTGGATGCACTTGCGCCATTGCAAACGATTTTGAGCAGGTGGCGAAGTCGTACTGCTGACTGCAGAAGGGTGTGACAGCTGTAAGGTGTTTCTCTCAGACAACCAGCATCTGCAGCGATGCTGCCTTCTTACAAGGAAGGAAGAGTTAGAAAAGGTCGACCCTAAAAATGTCACACCTAACCCTACCTCACGGATTTCCGTCTCCGGGTGCCCACTAAGGACCTTTAAGTACGGAGCTAATCCACAAAATACCTTCCATAAAAAGGCCGTGAGTGACCGGCCTCAAGAAGTTGTCCATTGGACTCTGCGGTCACGCTCCCAGGTCTCCAAGACCAACACTAATCTACCTTCCGCCCTCATACCCGTACCAGCACACGAGACCATATTGGTCAAAATCAAATCCTTCCTACTAATATAACAGGAAGTCACACAACAGCCTTGGGTACAGTAAATTTATTTGATAATTAAACGTTTCGATACCATTGAACAATAAATAAATAAAATAATGGAAATCAGTCACTATTGTGATATTCGACGTTTCAGTGTAATATATTGATAACATAAACTTCCTATGTACGAGTATAAGCCATGCAGTTGACTGAGTATGAAGCTTTATGGATTAAAATTGAATTAGGAAAATATTCTTATACTTATTTATAAATGTATACTATTTTAACTTATAATATTAATCCAAAGTAATCGATTAACGGCTCATTGGTTCTTTGAAAATAGTGCTAAATAATGACCAATGGCGTGTGTTTATTCTGTGCCCTAATATATGATTGATTGGTCATACTTAACAATCACATATACAAGGATGTTGTACACTTGAACATACATTGTTTAAAATTTCTTGAACAGAAAAAAGTATGATCCATTTGACGTAGACTAATCACAGTAAGCTAAGGAGAAATCGGTTTATAAAACAGTCAAGCTAATTACAACTAAGTAAACGAATACAAATAGTTCAACAGAATTGTTACATAATGTTATTGAGTTGACTATTTAAAATACTTGAAAACTAGGATGCACTGGACAGTTGTTTTGTTCTAGTATGGAGCAACTCAAAAATGTTCATATACAACCCTAATCGGTACTACAAACCGAGAACTTTCTCACACATAAACAGCATAACCTATAGGCCACTGAACTGGCGCGTTCGATGATGTCTAATTTCCATCAGTTTGTGCAATCATTATTTTTAGTGAAATTATGAATCGATCAATGTTAGATCACCATTAGAAACCTAGAAGCATTTACCGCCCATTAAATCGTAGCACGAGAATAATCAGTAGTGTGCATCCACGACCGTCGCACCCCAGAGTTGAACGTAGGCCCTTCGGTTTCGTTTACGAATGCTTAACCTCTAGACCAATTGAGCCAGCATCCAACGGTGTTAATCAAAACTTTAATCAATCCACCATATTGCACAACCTCATCCATTGTCTTCTGTGAATAACTGCCTGATAAATGACACTACTGTAATCCACTGATCACGGCTTCTCACTAGAACTCTGAGAATTCGCTCATGAAGCTATATTCACTACTGAACACATGATAGTTATCATTATAGTGTTGTAGAAATTGGTGAGTTCTATTGCAATCATGAATTGATCATTGTTAAACAACCATTAGAAATCTAGAAGCACTGGATGGGCGTGTCGTCCTAGTATAAAACTTATCCACGACCTCCGCACGTACTTTCACATTTCTAATGGTGGTCTAACAATGATCAATTATTGATTGTAATGTAACTCAACCCTTGAAAGAGAAATATTCTTATGTTGTCAAATTATTATTGACAAAATTTAATTCGTACGAAATCTATGATCTCACTAATATCTAGAGTATATAGAACGTGTAATATAAACTACACAAATGAATGACGGCTCATATTTCAAACAATAAGACAAGAATACAACTAAACATTAAACATTTGAGATAGATCCATGATGAACTAGTCAATATTTAACAGAAAAAAAAATATACATCTGTTTGTATGAAAAGATAATCAGAAAATTTCCATTCAACTAAAATAACAGTCTTATTTAAAAAGCGAATCATGTCAATGCATAATACATAGTCAATAGAAGTAAATAGAATGTGGATGAGTACTTCATTAATGGAAATACTGAACAGTTATTTATGTTCTTAATATTAAATTAATCTAATAGAGACGAGTTTTTTAAAAAGACGCCGTAGTTAATTCATCAAATATATTAATTCAATTTATTTACAACTCAAATAGTCTGCCACCTACTTATCACGAACTTCTGATTCCATACTTTACATCTGATGACTACTTATCAAAACACCCAACCACCCCAATACTTGTGTAGTGTGCATTAATATTTTGAGTCAGTTGACCTATTGTTCTCCAATTATTATTACTCACACGTCCATCAACCTTGTCAGTGAATCACTCGATTGATTTTAGTTGTGTGTGTCTGTCAATGAGTTTACGTGTGTGTATCTTACTGCACTCATCACCATATGTCTAGTTTATTTTGGCCTGGCCATCAATACTGTCACATCGACTGGAATTGGCACAATCGCCTTCTCCGTTTTGCGTTACCTTGCTTCTTTGGCTTTTAATACGCTTTTCACAGACGGAATGTATGGGGAATAAGTTGATATCAGATTATTCATGTTGTGTTTTTGAATTACCGCTGTTGTAATAACGTAATTTATTTGCATTAGCTATAATTAACTGAAGTCAGAGAGATCCTGAGCCATTAAACTTGTCAAATCTGTCAATCAGTTAAGTTAATAACAGAGAAGACACTAAAGTGCAGTGAGAATTGTATTTGATAAGCGAAAAGTCAAATGAAGAGAGAGATTGTGTTTTAATATTTAAATCAATTAAGTATTTATTTTTTAAACATAAAGGCAAAAAAAAACTTTGAATGAAATTTATTACAGTTTTGCTATTGAAGAAATTGTACAAATGAAATGTGTGTGTCAGAGAAACAACAGAGACAGAATTCATTGTGACTGTTGATAGGTATGATAAAGCAGATAATGTTTAAACATGGAAAACCCGAAGTTACTGCTTAGCTGAACAAAAAACTATACATATTCAGCATGTCATTTCAAAACGAAATCTTTTTTACTTGAATAGATTTTTGGAGATTGTAGACGTTTCAAAGTTTGTAAATCATAAAATGATCTTAGCTCAGACACCATTAAAAACCTGTAACGACTGGACGGCCGTTTCATTCTAATATTGAACTCTTCAGGATCGCACATCTGTGACTCCGCATCCATAAACCGGATTCATGAACATTTATCTCATTTTGAAGTACCTTTCGCCTGTGACCTCTAGTGGGGCATAGGCTACCGAAAAGGATTCTTCAACCAACTCCTTCCGTGGCCTTCTTTCCCGATTGTTCGCAAATGTTAATTGTTCATTGTGTTCATTGGAATTTAATTTTTCCTTGACCTTAAGGGTTCCTAGTTAGGGCTTGCCTCGTAGTTCACTTGAGAGATTCCTACGATATGTGTCCTATTAATCTTCAGCACTTTTTCCTAATTTCTTCCTCAGCTGGAATCTCGTTTGTCCTCTTTCATTGTAGATTATTGGCGATGATGTCTGACCGACGGGAATAGCGTATCTTGTGTCAACAACTGTCAAAAACACCTATATCTTTAGTATGATTGCATTCATGGTTCTCCAAGTTTCCGCTATTTTGACCTTCCTACTGAAATTTTTAGCTTTGTTGTTGGCTGATAGCTTTTTTTCTTTTTTTTGAGTTCTTCAATCGTAGAAATACTAACTTTGCTTTACTGATTCCTGTGGTTTTGAATAAGTTGGTTATAATATTAGTAAAATTAGTTTTTATTGACTGGTCATATCTAAAGACAGGAACGACAGAACAATAGACTGTATCATATATATTGTAATATAAAGTACATATATATGTCTACTAGCAAGCATTGTTCTTTTGTTAAATACAAACGAATGTAAACCGATTCAGGTCGAATGTTAAACAAGAAGTAAATTCAACAGAAATGCAACTATGAAAACATTGATGATGATGATGCAAATAGGGTTATTTAAATCAGAAAAAGGGTGTACATGAATCATTTACCTGATAGGTGAATATGGTGCACCAGGTCGATTTCTATCACGTTCAGTAAGCTCATGCCATCGAAATGTTAAACTCCAATCAAATCCACCAACTTGAACATGGCTAGCACTAAGAAAATGAAATTTTAAAGTTTTATCACTTATAGTCGATATTACAGGGACTACAACAATTGAAGAATTGAAAGCAATACGTTCTAAAAGTGGTTCAAGCCATCCTACAAAGAAAATAAATACAAGAAATAAAGATTAAATATTGTCGTAGATGAAGGTTAATTAGTCAGAATTGAAATAAACAATTTTAATGAATGTTTAATGTTTGGAAAACTATTCATTCGTAATGACTAACTATACAACTTAGAAATGTGGTTTTTGCGAAATGAAAAAACCTGTGAAAAATTAACACCATATAAATGTATCATAACTGACTTACGCCAGTCAACCCCAATGGAGCACAGATCGCCTACACGTATTCTCCAACCTACTCTACTTGAGGCTTCCCTTTCCAGTCTTGACCATTCTGCTTCTCATGTCTGTCTCCATTTGTTCCTTGACCTTCCTCTTTTCCATTAGCGTTGAGGTTTCCATTTGACGGCATGTCTTTTGATGCTGTTCGGTGCCTTCGGCAATGTGTTCTATCCGCTTTCACCGCTTCTTCCTGATTTCCTCCTCCACTGAAATCTGCTTTGTTCTATCACCAAGTAGGTTGTCGTTGATGGTGTCTGGCAAAAGGAGACGAAATATTTTACGTAGACAAAAGTTAATAAACATTATTATCTTTTGGATGATGGTTTTGGTAGTTCTACAAGTTTTCGATCCATACGGTAGAACTGTCTTGACATTTGTACTGAAAATACTGAGTTTGGTGTTCAATGATGGTTGTTTGGAGTTCCAGATGTTGTTTAATTATGGAAATGCAGCCCTTGCTTTCCCGATTCGCTCCTTCATACCTGCATAGGATCCACCTTGCATGTCGATGATGCTGCCACGATATGTAAAGATTTTCACGTCCACCAAGGCATTCCCGTCAAAAGAGATTCGGTTGGCACATGTAGCGTTGTATCGCAGAATCTTGTTTTTCCCTTTGCGTAAGTACAGACCGATTGATGGTACTACTACACTGGTCATCTTCTCCTGCATTTATTGTTTTATGTGCGACAGAAGAGCCAGATCATAACTCACTACTAATAAACAATTATCAACACATTTTTTTGTGAAAAAACGTATTTAAATATCCCGCAATACAATTTAGATTTATCTTTAATAACTGTAAACAAAACAATTCTAAGAAATATATTTAGTTCATTTTACGGAATCATTATTTCTCGAAAGTGATTTTTATTTATCAATTAGTTGAATAAGAAACAAACACTTATTTAAACAAGAAACATAGAGCACCACGGCACCATTGAACAATGAATGCATTGATATAAAATAAACAAATATGAATTGTACTGCATAATTGCAACAAACTTATTCAACAAAGTACTATGAATGAATTTAGAATAATGTAAACCATAAAGTCGCTTCTATCATGTATCATTTAAAGTGGGCAAGAAAGCACAAAAGTTATAAACATGTGATGAAATTGTATTTGTAAACACTACCAAAATGTGCTAAAGTTATGTAAGTGATGATAGAAAAGTCAATCGACCAGCTACAATGAAACTACTAGATTTTCGATTCACACTTTATTTATGAGTGATTATTGCGACAAATAATGTATAATAGTGCATTCAATCTGATTGCCTTATATTCCAAATACGTGTATGTGTGTGCTTATATGCTTTGAAGTAGTTCGGATGAACAGTAGCATACACAAAACTCGACTAATCATGACGACCGATAAGGATTTATTCGCATGGACAGAGAAGTATCAGAAAAAGTCAAACATGTGTATACTGAAGATTTAAAATATTTACTACCAGAATTGATATATTTGCAAAGAACCCCTTTTATAATGAACAGTTCTCGACCAGAAATCAATATTATTCTATGAGATAAGTGAATTTTTTTTAAATGATCTAAAAAGAGGCGAAAACTAATCGTGTTCTTTCGAAAACCTTTGACAAGCTCAATAAAGTTGTTGATTGCAAGACAAACTAATCGAATACACAATATTTATTCATTCACTAAATAGTCATAAAATTAACGATACCAAACCGATGAGAAATTGAGACAATAACTGAGCATAAAAATAACACACCAGAATAATGTATGATGAATAAACTTCATCTAAACAACGGAAGAACACATTCATCATTATTTAGTTCATTTGTAGTTATGATGAATGAATTGGCTTATTAACGTATTAAAAACTTGACACTGTCAGTTAAAAGAAACAACATTCAAAATATTTTTCAAAAAGAAATTGGAATTTTGTAAATGAAATGTAGCAGTCAATATGATTGTAATACTAATTTATAGAACGTATAGAGATTAGCGGAAATACAATAGGATGGATAGATGAATGATTGACTTCATTTTATTTTTAACGGATGGCGATTGATTTGATGAAGTTTAAAAAATGATAAATTTTAGTATGTTATAACAATGGTTTTATGGAATGCTTTACTTTCTGTAGTATTTCACAATCACGCGTTATTGAGATCTGATAGGTGACGGACTTTATAT
>OX103971.1:71974912-72102273 GCA_944470395.2 Schistosoma turkestanicum | reverse complement strand
CATTTGTGTAGTTTATATTACACATTCTATATACTCGAGATATTAGTGAGATCATAGTATTTTTTACGAATTAAATTTTGTCAATAATAATTTGACAACATAAGAATATTTCTCATTGAAGGGTTGAGTTACATTACAATCAATAATTGATCATTGTTAGACCACCATTAGAAATCTGAAAGTACGTGCGGAGATCGTGGATAAGTTTTATACTAGGACGACACGCCCATCCTGTGCTTCTAGATATCTAATGGTTGTTCAACAATGATCAATTCATGATTGCAATAGAACTCACCAATTTCTACAACACTATAATAACTATCATGTGTTCAGTAGTGAATATAGCTTCATGAGCGAATTCTCAGAGTTCTAGTGAGAAGCCGTGACCAGTGGAGTACAGTAGTGTCATGTATCAGGCAGTTATTCACAGAAGACAATGGATGAGGTTGCGCAATATGGTGGATTGATTAAAGTTTTGATTAACACTGTTGGATGCCTGCTCATTAGTCTAGAGGTTAAGCAGTCGTAAACGAAACCGAAGGGCCTACGTTCAACTTTGGGGTGCGACGGTGGTGGATGCACACTACTGATGATTCTCGTGCTACGATTTATTGGTCGATAAATGCTTCTAGGTTTCTAATGGTGATCTGGCACTGATCGATTCATAATTTCACTAAAAATAATGATTGCACAAACTGTTGGAAATTAGATAAATGCATCATCGAACGCGCCGGTTTAGTGGCCTAGAGTTTATGCTGTTTATGTGTGAGAAAGTTCTGGGTTTGTGGTACCGATTAGGGTTGTAGATGAACATTTTTGAGTTGCTCCATACTAGAACAAAACAACTGTCCAGTGCATCCTAGTTTTCAAACATTTTAAATAGTCAACTCAGTAACATTATGTAACAATCCTGTTGAACTATTTGTATTCGTTTACTTAGTTGTAATTAGTTTAACTGTTTTATAAACTGATTTCTCCTTAGCTTACTGTGATTAGTCTACATCGAATGGATCATACTTTTTTCTGTTCAAGAAATTTTAAGCGACGTATGTTCAAGTGTACAACATCCTTGTATATGTGATTGTTAAGTATGACCAATCATATATTAGGGCACAGAATAAACACACACCATTGGTCACATTATTTAGCACCATTTTCAAAGAACCAATGAGCCGTTGATCGATTACTTTAGATTAATATTATAAGTTAAAATAGTATACATTTATAAATAAGTATAACAATATTTTCCTAATTCAATTTTAATCAATAAAGCTTCGTACTCAATCAACTGCATGGCTTATACTCGTACATAGCAAGTTTATGTTATCAATATATCACACTCAGACGTCGCAGACGTCACAACAGTGAAACATTTCCATTACTTTACTGATTTATTGTTCACTGGTATCGAAACCTTTAATTATCAAATAAATTTACTGTACCCAAGGCTGTTGTGTGACTTCCTGTTATATTAGTAGGAAGGATTTGATTTTGACCAATTTGGTCTCGTGTGCTGGTACGGGTATGAGGGCGGTTGTCACTTCCCGGCTGCCCACACTGTGGAAGATTGTTTCTTGAGGGACCTGAAAAGGAAGGTAGATTAGTGTTGGTCTTGGAGACCTGGGAGCGTGACCGCAGAGTCCAATGGACAACTGCTTAAGGGCCGGTCACGCACGGCCTTTTTATGAAAGGATTTTTGAGTATTAGCTCCGTTCTTAAAGGCCCTTAGTGGGCACCCTTACCGCCGGAGACGGAAATCCGTGAGGTAGGGTTAGGTGTGACATTTTTATGGTCGACCTTTTCTAACCCTTCCTTACTTGTGAGAAGGCAGCATCGCTGCAGATGCTGGTTGTCCTAGGGAAACACCTTACTGCTGTCACACCCCTCTACAGTCAGCAGTACGACTTCGCCACCTGCTCAAAATCGTTTGCAATGGTGCAGGTGCATCCACTCTTTGTGTTCTATGAAATTCTAAGCTTCTGCATTCCTCTTAATCTCTACCTTTCTCCTTCTATACTTATCTTACTGAATTATACTTCTCGAATCATATCTTCGCTCCCTAATCTTCTCCATTACTGCTAATACTTCTATAATTGCTATCGCTCTTGGATTTGAACTGTCAGTTTCGTCTCTGTGCTGATGGGGCATGGCAACCTGAACTGATGTACTTAGGTACGAAGTTCTGCGTTATATCTGTTTGTCTGTCTCCTGTTATATTATGTCACGTCATATTATGATAATGTACTTATTGACATGACTATTAGTCATTATTTTTTATTACAAAGTTGATGTACTTCTAACCTGAATCAGATAGAGTTAAATCCAAAAAGAAAACTAGACTTTTATCACAAACGAAAGACTGATTCATTGAACTAATCAGACAATAAACCAAATGATACTTGAAACTTATTGATGCGGTACATGCATTATATCAGATTAGGTTGTTTATGTCACAAAACTAACTGAAAAAAAAAACTCAAAAATCTCAATTTCAAGCCATTCTAACATGGATATAAAAAATCATTAGGATCAGACTACTACCAAATCATTGACTCAGTGAGTTTTATTACGATTCTAATCTGTATGATGATACCAAAATTGTTCTGTAGTAAACCATAACACAGGTGGGGCAACCGAATTGTACTTAGCGAAAATTACAGAGTTACTCAGTAAAATAGGAAAACCATATCGTAAATCGTTCATTTGCAAATTATCAGTCCATCCTACTGAACTGGACTGTTCCTGTTGCGAAACATCAATCCATTGTCACTACTATTCATGTGTTTCATACAAATTTCATTGTTTTCTAACTCTTCCTTTCTTGATCTTTCCCCATATTATGCTGCCAGACATTACGTTGACACTCACGTCATATACTACTTATAAGTAGCTCACACCACAGTTCTTCAAAAAACTCAGATTAGTTAAAAATGAGTAAAACTATCCTGTACAAAAAATGCACTGAACTTTTTCAATATTCACACTTGATATTGTTTTTTTTTCTTAACCATAACATAACATGTAACAAACAAAATAATAATAATAATAGTGTTAGTCCATTATGATTACAGGTTTCCAATAGTGATTTAACATTGATCAGTTCATGATTTTCAATGTAACTAAACAAACAACTTTCACAATCTTATATTGACAATCGTGTTTACTTATTCAGTTCATTGTTAGTTGTTAATGTGTTTAATGTGTAAAATTCTACGTTTTCTTTTCACTGTTATCTTTTCATTGTAAATAATTTATAATATTATCTATGTGCTTATTGTAGCTAACTAGAGTATTTTATTTTATTTTTAATCAAAGATTTCAAATTTTACAACATTTGATTAACATATGAAAATAGACTCCTATATTTAGTTGATTTATGTATCTCCAATGGTGTTTCATGAATTTTAAATATTTATATATATCTGTAAGATAGTAGTTGCTCTAAAGAATTAAGGACTATTTCAACTGTTGACCATCATAATACCTACTTAGTTTTGTACCGAAAAAGCGTTACTTACTTACTTACATTTGTTACTCCTCACAGAGCTAGATTAGCTCGCCAACTCTGATTCTCCAACCAACTCTTACCTTGGTGGCTCTCTTCTCCAGATGTTTCCAATCGCTATTCGTTCTCGACGCAATGTTTCCATTGTTTTGTTTTTTTTCGCTTTTTATTTGGCCTTTTCAGTCAGTCAGTCAGTCTTGAGGATTTTAAGTTAAGGTTTGCCTCATGACTCAGTTCAATGCTTTCCTCAATGTGTTCCCTATCCACTTCTGGCGGTATTTCTCAATTGTTTAACCTTAGTTGAAATCTGGTTTGTTCTCTTCTACGGTAGGTTTTTGTTGATAGTGTCGCATGGCGCATCTTGTATGAATGACTGTTAATAAACACTTTGAAGGGTGTCTCAGCTTTCGAACAAACTAGTTAACCTTTTCTAACCGATTCATTATTCACTCGTCTTTCGATTGTGTGAAAATATTTAATTGACTCCTTATTACCACCGTTGCACAAACCGAAATTGAAGAGAAGATTAATTTCACCGAATACTCAACTATTCGTCCAAACAAACTGGAGTCAGATTGCTGGCAACTAAATTAGTGACCCCTATTTTTTGAATCCAACTCAACCACTAAGAACTACTATATCATGTGCATCATCATCATAGCTTTCGTGATTCTCCAAGTTTCTGTTCCATGCAATAAAACTACAGTTTTTAAAGTTGATATTGGAAATTTTAACTTTGGTGTTACTGTACATGTACTATAAGATTTGTAATTGAAAATAAAAGGAATTGCACTAGTGACTAGCTTCGTGAGGAAATTCTCGGAGTTCTAGTTGAGAAGACGTGACCAATGGAGTTCAACCCTGTCGGGTGTAGGCAGTAACTACCAAAGACAAATGGGTGAGGTCACGCAAAAATCCATAGATCAATCAGAGTTAGACATTAACACCGTTGGATGCCGGCCCAGTGGTCCGATGGTAAGGCGTTCGCTTACAATGCCAAAGGTCCCGGGTTCGAATCCTGCGAGGAGCAGGAGTCGTGGATGCGCACTGCCACTGATGAGTCCACTACCAGGACGAAACGGCCGTCCAGTGCTTCCAGGTTTCTAATGGTGGTCTAACAATGATTGATTGATGATTTCAAATGTGTAAAAAATCGCAAACCTCCAAAACTGTGCCCCAAAATTGCACAATTGCCATTAGTATTTTTAAAAATTTTTTTTTGAAAAAAAAATATTAATCATTACTAATGTGAACTCATTATAATACAAAACAATTTTAAGCTTATATTACAATCAATTTTGAAATGAATTTTATTGTATTTTGAATGTATTAATTTTAGTATTTATATATATATATATGTAAATGTAAATAATTCAGGTTATTGATTACTTGTCATTTTTACTCTATTCACTAATATATATATCGTGTACAATATTTATACACTTGTGTTTACAATACACCACAGTATGACATGTTTAACATTGTTTTACATTTAATTACAGTTATATTTCATGAGATTATTGGTAGCTTACTCTTATATACTCTGAGTATTATTTTGATTATTCAGCTTAGTGTAAGTAAAATACTTTTTCTGTATGCTGCATACATGCATATTCAGTTAATTTGATTTACCCTTAAAAAAACAAGTGATTCCTTTGTCCAGTTATAAAGAATTATCTATACGTTAAGATTTTTCTTCCTTGTTTATTCGAGTAATGTTTATACGCACTGTAATGTAAAAAAAACGTGGATAATGTGAGGCTTATGAAAACAGTTTTATGACATCATTTTAGTTTGTGAGATCAGCATTCAACAAACCTATCTACATTGACCCAATTTATATTAACCTATGAAAAAAATCCAAGACAAACATAAGACCAATAGGAATACAATCAAAATAAAAAAATACAGACGACGACAGGTTAAAGGTCAATGACAACCAATCAAGATCAAGGTCAACAGAATGAGTTACGAGTCTTTTGCGGAGAAATTCGAATACTTAGTCTTTTTTTCTACCTGAAGTTTGTGCTGATGATGTTCATTGGAACAATGAAAGCTGCGCAAACAAAACATCCAGTTCAAAGAACGAAACTTCTTATTTTTCTTAGCAGACTGTCTTAATATAGCTGCTTTTTCTCTAAGGGCATGTCAGTTAAAGAGTGCTTTGGTTAAGGGAAGAATTTTAAAAATTAACGAATTTTCTTACCGATCAAAAATTAAGCTTATGGGAAATAAATAGTTTAAGTAAAAATAAACAATATACGTTACACAAAAAGCATGAACAAATTTTATTTAATTTTGAAAAAAATAATCTATTTAATTATTTTCTTTAAGATGATTCTGTTTACAAAATGAAAATTCAATGTCTTATAAATTTATTCTAATGTAAGTGAACTGTTTATTCTTATAGCAAAATTATACAAATATGAATAAAAACACATTTCTAGAAGTCTTCAGACTTTTCTCTTAGCTAATGGTGTTATAACTTAGAATTAACAAGTTTCATGTTACATATTCTTGTTAGGTTATAAAGTTTTTATGAATCAGGATCTAACATTACGAATTCAGGGTTTATATTATGAATAGTATTTATTGTTTAAAGTCTGAATTTAGGGGTATAAATGATTTATATGTTTTAAGCAATCTACATAAAAAGAAATGAATGTTTGATACATTTACCACTGTCATTGTTACTGTTTGATATCAAGAAGTTAATCTTTTATTTTTACTTTAAATTTTTTGAGCACTTCATTGAAGGCGTTCCTTCTGTTTGCTTTACATGATATAAGTTAAAAGTGTTTTAATTTAGAACAAAAGTTGAAAGTTATTTTCTATATTCCGATTGGTTGTTTCATGTACAAAACTCCAGATCAGATCATAGGATCCAAGACACTCTTTTCCTTCTATATGGAATATATCAGCTGAATCAATTTACATTCTAGTATCGATGTTCATACTTATACTTTAACATGATATGGCAATGTGTTGTTTGATGAACAGTCTGGCTCAGTAGATAACGCGTTTGTGTATGAAACACAAAACCTTTTGACTTTGATTCTTATTGTCAACATCAATATTTGCATATAAATTCATCCACTTTGTGAGTCCCAAACAAACCGAACTGTATGTATGCATTAGACGTTTCTACTATCCACTATCTAATATTTTTCTTAGTGCTTATCATATTTCCTTGTTAACTAATTCCGTTGCAATATATGCATATTTATAATGGTTTATTAGTCATATATTTCATATTTATTGCTTTCCTGAACATTACTGCATTCCAATTCGTATGTTGTTATTGTTTTATTATTGCATCTCCTACTACAATAGTTGTATCGACTGAACATTCAACTGACACTTGTCCCTATTATTTACACTTGTATAACAATCTAAAACATGTATTCATGTGTATGTGTGTTTGTGCGTGTTTGTGTGATCAAATGAGATGACATATTGATTTTATAAACGTTCTCATGAAATCACTATCCCATTAGATATCATTTTATTCACTGTAGTTTATTTGATATCTTTACTCTCTACTTACTCGTTATTAGTGGGGGGAGAGTTAAGTTCAAGAAACCAGAGAGTGTATATTATCACAACCAACACAGTTATTTATTTAGTGTTAAATATAAACCAATGTTTCTTTATGTATTTAGGAAAAGAAAGCGCGAACATATTGAAGATTAGCTATATTTCTTGAATCCCGACCGTAGCTGCTACCTTGACGTGGTGGTCGGGCTTGCCTATCGTGATGACCCAACCGAGCTATACTGGCTGGAACATATGTTCCTGCAGGTCCTACCATGCCAGGCAGGTCGATTGGAGAACGATGAGACTAAAAGCAGCTACCCAAGGTCTCATCAGTCTCATCAGTGCCGATGGCCTGGTGACTGACGAAATCTCAGCTCGGATACAGAAGGCTCGATTGGCTTTTGCCAACCTGCGTCACTTATGGCGTAGGCGAGATATCCGTTCTCTAATCAAAGGACGAGTGTACTGTGCAGCAGTTCGCTCCGTTCTCCTATATGGCTGTGGAACATGGCCAGTGAGAGTAGAAGATATTCGTAGGTTACTGGTTTTCGATCATCGGTGTCTTCGAAGCATTGCTCGTATACCGTGGGACTACCGAGTAAGCAATGCTGTCGTTAGGAAACGAGTACTAGATAAGGATGGCAGATCAATAGATGAAGTGGTGAAACTTCATCAGTTGAGGTGGTTGGGACATGTGTTGCGTATGCCGAACCACCGACTGCCTTGACGAACTTTGTTTTGTAGTGTAGGAGTAGGTTGGAAGAAAGTTAGGGGCGGCCAGACCAAAACATGGCACAAATCCATGAAGTCATTGACAAGTGGACTTAGCCATGTCGGTAATTGTCGACTACCTGGTTAGGGTCCGCGAGATGATAATAATCGATGGTTAGAGACCTTGAATGACATGGCTCAAAACCGTCTGCAATGGGGCCGGTGCATTTATTCTTTGTGTTCTCTCAAATTCTAATCTTCTGGATTCTTCAACACCTCTAGTTTTGACTCTCTAAACTTTTCTCACTGAATCATACTTCTTGAATAGTATCTTCCAACCTTAACCTCTCCGATTATTTCTAATTCCCTTACTACATCTACTACTATTGGATTTGATTTGACATTTGCGTCTCTGTGCTGATGTCGTATGGCAACATGAACTGATGTACTTACGTACCAAGTTCTACGTTGCATCTAACTGAAACTAACTAATATTTCTTGAATGTACTACAACAATTTTACATATATAATTACACTTTTATCATTTAAATTATAATACACTATTTCTTAGATTTAATTTGTTTTTGCATTTGTAATTAGGTTGATGTAAATCTTCTAATGTTTATTTATCTTGAATAATGATCATTTATTGTCTTTTTTCCGGTTACATGTAACTAAATGTGTAATCGCAATGTTGGTATTTTTGGTTATTAATTATTATTATTATTATTATTAGTTTTGTGTAATCTGAAAATTTATATAATCAGATTAAATTTATTATGATTATGCAATCAATTGCTTAAAATCTATATTGAACTGTACTAAAAATAAATATTTACATATGTATATGTGTATGTATGTATGTATGTACTTATGGAAGGATTGTTAAATATTGATTCTTCAATATTTTCAATTAGATTTATGGAGATTAGTGGTTTAACACATTTGAAATCATCAATCAATAATTGATTGATCACCATTAGAAACCTAGAAGCACTGGATGGCCGTTTCGTCCTGGTATGGGACTTATCAGCAGTGCACATCCACGACTATTGCACGTCGCAGGATC
This sequence comes from Schistosoma turkestanicum, assembly GCA_944470395.2. Lineage (NCBI taxonomy): Eukaryota > Metazoa > Platyhelminthes > Trematoda > Strigeidida > Schistosomatidae > Schistosoma > Schistosoma turkestanicum. Next base: position 72,093,451 of record OX103971.1, on the reverse strand, counting down.
TGAACCGGGGACCTACGGTCTTGTGCGCGAACGCCTAATCATTGAACCACTGGGCTGGCATCCAGCGGTGTTAATGTCTAACTCTGATTGATCTAGGGATTTTGCGCGACCTTACCAATTTGTCTTTGGTAGTTACTGCCTACACCCGATAAGTTTGAACTTAACCGGTCACGTCTTCTCACTAGAACTCCGAGAATTTCCTCACGAAGCTAGTCACTAGTGAGAACATTTTACGATATTTTCAATTAGAGTTATGGAGATTAGTGTTTTTATACAAATGAAATCATCAATCAATTAGTGTTAGACCACCATTAAAAAACCTAGAAGCACTGGACGGCCGTTTCGTCCTGGTATGGGACTAATCATTACATTACAAACTGAAGAAATATTTATGAATCGATAGGTGCACACTGATAAATCACACTTAAACTCAATGATATTTATATAATACCATCATAAGTTCTATTTCTGTCAGTCATCAGTAAACAGTATGTAATATTTTAGCTTAAGTTGTCATTAGGTCACATAGTTTAATTTCGGTGATTTCTTTACTCACGTTAGATTTGATTGACTGCACAAGTCATGAGTTGACCTTGTTGATAAGAAAACAAATATTTTGTGCAGTACTGCATTATTTCTGTACGATATCTGTGTATACTTACTGACCTTGCATTCATTCATTTTCATCATACGATGAATTTTTTATTCTTCTTCAGATCACCAACAATGGCCGGTGGTTTATTTGCTATAAGTCGTGAATATTTCGATCATCTTGGTAGGTATGATCCTGGTATGGAAGTTTGGGGAGGTGAAAATTTGGAACTGTCATTTAAAGTGAGTGAATATTGTAATTGTTTCGTATTATTTTTGTTTGAATAAACAACTTTCAATGTCACCACTTTAAAGTTTATCTCTTATATACATACAGTTGAATCAATATCTGAACAGTGAATCATTCAGAATGTGAGCGTACACTACTCAAAAAACATGCTATATTCTTTCACGAAACTGATATCAAAGTTCTTGATATTTTTGTTTTCATGATGACACATAGACTATTTCCCCTCATTGAATGAAACATTGGAACTGTTTGATCTCAGTGATATACTGTTGTTTTCTTTTTATTCCTTTTCTAATTCTAATTGGTAATGAGGTTGCATTCACATCTGTATTTTATTTATTAAAATATCATTTCAACTTTGTTAGATGAAATAAGAAGTAACGATTATTTAAATTGTGATCGGTTACTAGTTAGTAACTTATCACCGATTTGTACACCAATCTCGACTGTATGGTACATCTGAGATTGCTGTATGAATTATCATAAATATGGGGTATTGTTACATTTACTCCTTCGTCTCATATCCATTACTTATCCTGACTGGATTATTAACAGTATTATCTAGACAATTCATTCACAATAAGGGAAGTCAATTCTCATCGAGCAGACGAACAAATTAGTCTGTTAATATCCGTGTTAATAAGTTAGGCTACTATTTTAATACTGTTTGACAATTGATGACGTTCATTGAAGTGTGTTTCGAATTTAAGATCTGTTGGTGCCAAGTTAGCTCTTATTATCAGTTAATAGCTTGTTCCAAGAATACAACCTATGTATTTCAGTAATGATGTATTTATATTTCGCAAAGTATATCGACATAGTTATTGTTGAGTAATTATCTGAATGTCAACTATAAAATTCATGTTTTTATTCAAGTTATAGATTTCTATTTACGATTAATCAAAGTCACAATATAATTATGACATGTGAATTAGTTTGTTTGTAGGCGGTTAGTTAGTTAGTTAGTTGTATTGTGTTTGTGTTGATTGGTATTTCCGTTTTCGTTTATTTGTGTACTTTGATCGTATAATGTAGAGGAAATCGGGAAAAGCAAAGAACAATATAGAATTTGTTTGATGTGATTAGCCATAGTCGACTATGATGTTACGGTGTTGTTGTTGTATTTTCATCTTGAGTTTTTACCTACAATTATTATTCAACTAACTGTATTTGTTGTTTCGTTAGTTGGCAGTTGAATCACATGTATTGCAAATGCAGTGGATCGATAATAATTTGAAAAATAATTATGAAATGTGATAGCAATTAGAAAAGTTTGATAAGTGTTCAATGGAACCGGTTAACATTTGAATAGTTCATTTTAGTAGAATGTCATACTACTCTTGTTTCTGGGGGTTTTTAGGATTTCAATAGTTAATCATAGTAAACTCCGTTTTCGATAAAATTGTACAGTTTATCATTCTTCTTTCAAGGAGCTTATAGTTTATTATTGGGAAAATTGGAAGTTATTGTGATTTTGATGGGTTTCATTTTGATTAGATGTTTACATGTTATTTTCATTCCTCACGAAGCTAGTCACTAGTGAGCACAGGTAATTTTCATTACAGGGGTTGTGAAGATTGGTAAGTTACGCATTTTTGAAACCGTGAATCGATCAATGTTAGACCACCATTAGAAACCTGGAAGCACTGGACGGCCGTTTCGTCCTGGTATGGGACTCCTCAGCAGTGCGCATCCACGACTCCTGCATCCCGCAGGATTCGAACCCAGGACCTTCCGTATTGTGCGTGAACGCTCTAACCGTTAGACCACTGAATCCTGCGGGATGCAGGAGTCATGGATGCGCACTGCTGAGGAGTCCCATACCTGGACGAAACCGCCGTCCAGTGCTTCCAGGTTTCTAATGGTGGTCTAACATAGATCGATTCATGGTTTCAAAAAATGTGTAGTTTACATGATAGCTGAATCACTTATTCAACCAGACTGTCAACTTTATAAAACATGAATTCGTTATTCTTAATTAGATTTATTCTTTTATAGTGTTTATTCTACTATTTGGCCATTTTGTATGCTTAGATTAAAAATATATTTTATTACGTAGTTATTAGAATAAATATGCTGACATGAAACTATGGTCTCAGTCAGTTACAACGTTGAACTTTGTACGTATGTACATCAGCTCTCAGTGCCATAACATATTAACACAGAGATGTAATTGTCACTTCAAATGCCATAGTGGCCAGAGATAGTAGAAGTTTTAGCGGTAACGAAGAAGATTAAGTCTCTGTGCGGAATGATCTTTCAGTATGCCTCATTAGCTTCTTTGTTAATCCTAGCAATTGAATCTTCTTTATGTGTGCGTGTGTCCTATCCACTTCCATCGTTTCTTCTTGATTTCTTCTTATTCTCTCCCATAATAGATTGTTGCTGATGGTGTCTGGTCAACTCATCCGAAATATTTTGTGTAGGCAACTGTTGATAAACACGTGTATTTTCCTGATGATGGCTTTGGCAGTTCTCCAAGTTTCTTCCATGTACAGTAGAAGTGTCTTGACATTTGTTTTGAAAATTTTGATTTTCTTGTTGATTGACAGTTGTTTTGAATTCCAGATGTTGTTGAATTGGAGAAATGCAGCCCTTCCTTTGCCGATTCACGCCTTCACATCTGCATCAGATCTACCTTGATTGTCGATGATGTTGCCCAGATATTTAAAGGTTTTAAGGTCCTCCAAGGTATCCCCATCAAGAGAGAGAATCTTGCTTTTCCATTTTTGTATGTTGAGACCTGCTGCTGCTGAGGCTGCTACTACACTTGTCGTCTTCTCTTGCATTTATTGTTGCATGTGCGATAGAAGAGCCAGATCGTCCACCTGCATCTGGGCTTTTGACTGTATTTCGTACTTCCCTCCAGATGACTTTTTCATAGTCCAGTCGACCAGCAGGAGAAAGAAAAAGGGTGAGAGTAAGCAACCTTGCCTGACATCGGTCTTCACCTCGAAAGAGTCTGTTAGCTGTCCTTCGTGTACGATTTTGCAGTTGAATCCATCATAAGAATTCCGTATGATGTTAACTATTTTCTCAGGCACACCGTAGTGTCGAAGAAGCCTCCACAGTGTTTTCCTATCCACGCTATCGAATGCTTTCTCGTAGTCGATGAAGTTGATGTAGAGTGGTGAATTCCATTCTATTGATTGTTACACGATGATCGGTAATGTTGCAGTTTGGTCGTTTCACTATCGATCCTTACAAAATCCAGTCTGTCGATCTTGAAGTTGGGTGTATACTTGCTGAGATCGTCTTTCTTAACTATCTTGACGAGGTGTTAAGCTTTCCAGTCTCTAAGTATTTGTTCTACTTTACAAATCCTCGTCCGTGTGTTCTCACGTCCTTCATTGTCCTTCTCAACTTTTCATCGATGCAGATATGGTTGATTTGGTTCTCTCAAGTGAAACCCTTATCGTTTTGTTGCTGCGTTTATGTGGTAAAATGGTTATGTCTATGATCAGTTTGTTGAAGACACATAGGTTTGTAAATCTCTTACCATTTTCTTTCCTCTCTGTATGCGTATTCAGCGGTTTCTATTTCAACCTAGGCATTCAGGTCTCCCATCAGAATGATGAAGTACTTTGTTGGTCATTTATCGACGATTGACTGCAACCTTCCATAGAAGTAGTCTTTATCATCCTCACTGTTATGGCTGGTGCGTGCATAGCGCTGAATGATGTTCATTTTAATGCCCTCATTTTGTTTTGAAGGTTGTTAAGACGATCCTGTATCTGTGAAATTCTCATCCTATAAGTGCTTTCTGTGCATCTTTGAATATAATAAGTGTGTTTGTATATTTGAGGCATTTTTTCTAATAATAATTGGCTAGAGTACAACATCATCTTTCCTTAAGCCAATCTTTTTTGTCCAGCCTGCATCGAATGTGCTTCACTGATTCCAAGCACTGTCAGGTTGTATCCTTTAATTACCTCAGCAATTTGGATGACTCTTCCGGTTTCACACATAGTACAAATATTCCTTTTACTCAACATAATGGTTGTTTTGGTTGTCAGAATGAAGTATCGGCCTCATGACTTCCGAAGAAACTCGGCTTTCATCATGAGACGTCATAACTCTTTTAAATTAAGACATTCGAACTCCCACGGCAGAGTTAAAATGGTTTGAACAATTTTTTCTGATTAGCATATTTTTATCAAGTTAGTTTTCTACGGGATGGGGTCTCTAACCTCATGCCCGATCCTTCTCCACCTTATCTGGGCAGATTGGGCCCCTGATGCGCTCCAAATGGAGTTAATGATAATTTGTATAGGTTTTATTATTAAAATTGTCATATATGGAATAACTATTCAATCATTTACTCTTTTTTCATATAATACACTATTTAGATTTGGATGTGTGGTGGTAGTCTAGAAACTGTAGTCTGCAGTGTTGTTGGACATATTTTCCGTAGTCGTTCACCATACAGCTGGGCTGTTCGTGTAAAAGATCCTTTAAAAAGAAATCTTCTACGTTTAGCTGATGTTTGGCTTGATGATTATAAACGCTTTTATCATGCTCGTATTGGATTTAAAACTGTAAGCTTATCGTTCTGACAATGTATTTGTTTTGAATAACTAAGTTTAACATAATATACAGAGAAATTCTTAAATATATTTTTTCAATAATGATAATCATGAGGTATTGTGACACTGTCTGTCTTTGGAAAATGTTTCGAAGAAGTACATTAACCTTATACAGGCTCTCTACTCGAAAAGTACTGTTCGAGTAAGAGATTATGGCGAACTGTCATTGGCATTTATTACTTCAAGTGATGTTCGTCAGAACTGTCTACTTCCTTCATTGTTGATTGAATTTGTGATTGACATGCTTTCAACATACGACATTTTCATCATCCACGATGCTTTAGTTATTTTACCGTTTCAGTCTATATGCATAAATCATCAAAATAAACATACTCACAGAAGAATAATATTCAGTGAATATAACTTTTATTTCCCAAATTTCTGTCTAATCTAATAATGCTGGAAATATTCTCACTAACTTGCTTACTTACTCTTCTTACGCCTAAGGGAGCATAGCCCATCGACCAGTGAATTATTTTTCTAGTTAGCGTGTTTTTATTGAGTTGGAGTTTTAAGGAATGGGGTCACAAACCACATGCCTAACTGTCCTCCTTTCTCTAGACTTACGACTGGGAGTGACTTTAGAAGAGCTCCACGGGGAGCTGTATGTTCGTAGTAATGTAATTTTTATCAGGTTATATCTTTTGTATTTTTGATCTGTTTATAACAATGCTTTACAGACTTTTTTTTATTCTAGAGTAAAACATTTTGATTTGTAAGAGAACATGTGTAAACACATTGTATCGTGTTTAGTAGTGATCAATTGAGTAATAAGTATTGCTTACTTTCTGTATTTCATTTCAATATAGACTGATTTTGGAAATGTTTCAGATCGGAAAGCATTACGTGAGAAATTGAAATGCCACTCCTTTGAATGGTATTTAAACAATATTTATCCTGAATTGTTTGTTCCGTCAAAAGCTCTTGCTTCTGGTGATGTAAGTTTTGATTGTGTGGTATCTATATATTGTTTCTATTTTCCACGAAAATTCATACTTGTTAAACATGATTCATTCTTGATATTCTGTTTCGAAGTTTAATTACGTTATGAAAACTGATTGTCTACTGAATAATGACCACTGTCATTAGAGAACTTGATCGATGCAATCGTAGAGCTTCGTGAATTGAACGAAGTTAGACATCAACGCCATTAGATGCCGACTCAGCGGTCAACAGCTTAGATGTTCGCACGCGAAATATAAGGGGGCTTGTGTATGTGCACTGTTGATGAGTCCCATACTAAGATGAAACGGCTGTTCAATAGTTCCAAGTTTCCACTGATAATCTAACATTGATCGATCCATCATTTTAATGGAATGTTTTGATTTTTCACAGTCTGCTTAATCTGACTTGTTTTATCATATTTGAACAATGTTTGTTTTTGTATTACACTTATGAGGGCGAGAAATTTATCAATAAAAAGGATCTACAATTAACTGAAGTTTTTATTTCCCTTCACTAATTCGTTTTACACCATATCTATTCGCCTTGTTCAATTATATCAATAATAAATCATCTATGTTGAACTTTTATTAACTTGGTTTTTTTTTACAAAACTAAATGTCTATTCACTGTGATGTCGGATATTGTCAGTGATATATACGATCATATTTATTTAAATTAGTATTATGGCGACTATTTACAACTATTTAAGTAGTATCACTGTCTCTTGAAAATGTGATGTTGTTAACTTGACAAGTTATTTTTCAACATGAATATTTATAACCTTTATTTCTTAGCATAAACTACACATATTGTGAATATTGAATAGGAATAGAATTGACCAACATTTATTGTGTCCCTTTAAGTATGAAGTCTTTCACTGCCCAAAACCATGTTCACAGCTTCTTTTCATTTCTCTTTCAATTAAGATCAACTATTTATATGAAATTCACTATGTCCAATAAAAGTACTTTAATGAAAAATCACATTACTTCAATGTACTATTGAAACCTCTGTCATGCACTCTCATAATGCGCCATGTCGCAGCTATTTGAAATCCTACCGATTGACCAAATCCATATACTCCAGTACGACCCCAAATACTGTTCCCAACTCTCCAATCTATTAGAATACAACCCCGTTAGATGAATTTGTTTATGTGGTTGAGTACAGAAGGGATGAAGGACTAATAAGCTTTACAGATAACAAATATTTATACAGTTAGGTCGAATCGGAAACAACATTGAAGTCTGTGACATTGATCGTTAGAACGTTCGTGAAATTGACCAGTAGGAACTGACCAATAGAATTAGACTTATAAAAATATTTGTTTTAGGATATTTCATCAAACTTTCTGTAATATGGTTTGCACAATTATTTATCATTTTGAAAGTAATATTTCTAAATAGCCGCCAAAGATATGTTATTATAGAATTCCAGTAGGTTGTTTGTTATAAAAATTGCCAAAAAGCAGTCAGCTTTTTTTATTTAATAGTGACATTTAAGGCTATTTAATGCGAGCAAAGAATTAGTATTCGAGTGTGATGTATATTTCGATGAAAAATTGTTTTTCGTGCTAGCTGAATGATTATAGAATATTGACAAAATGTTTGTCAATCATTCATAAAAATACACGAGTTGAATGAGACTTGATCAAAAAAAAATTGGCATAAAATACCTGGAATTATTCATCATTCTCACAATTTTCTATCACACACATCATTGTCACTACTACTCAGATTAATTTACTGTGGATCTCCTTCAAGAAATAAATAAACACACTTCTTAAATGGTGATGCTCTTATGTTTTCGGCTTTACAAATGTTATTGTCATATTTTATTCAACATGTCAAACAGAATATTACTAAAACTTTTAATATTATTATTACTATTATTCAAATGTAAAACAATTTCACGTTAACTCATACCTGCGACAAGTTAAACGATCAATCGCATGGAACATGACACATTGATTCTACTTCATTAGTACATAGAATTCACTGGTGAGAGAACAATAAAAATGAACTTGTCATTATTGTGAATCGTTAGCATTAGCTATGAATGACTGAACTAGTAATCAATTCGTTCAACTAACATCGATGTAGCAATAATATTTGACACCATAATTATGGGTCCGATAAATTGATAATCGATTCATCCTAGTTAATGATGGTGATGAGGATGTCACAGGAACTGCGGTATTCAGTTTGAAAACTTTGATATCAATCATCATTGACTTATATCAATCAGTTGAATTATCAAGTCAAAACTATACATTGGTTCAATCCAATTCAGCAATTTCATTTATGATGATCTGATGTTTCCCATAAGTGTTGTGATGAAGTTTCAGTGATTCAAACGATAAGTGAAAATATTAGATTAAAATAATTTTATTAGATATCGATCGATGGTTTAGGAGTGAATATGTCCATCGTCAGTAGCATACTAAATAGTGAAACATTTCTTTTTGAAACCTACACTCTGTAAAGAATGTGAAATCGTATTTAACAAACTGATGATTATGATAAGTTTGTGTTGTAATTAACATTATCCATTGTGTAGTATATACATCAATATATGCATAGTGTACATTATAAATTATCTCAGTTTTGTACACGAAAAATGTGTGACCAGTTTTCTTTACTATATTAATGTACTTACCAATTTATTTTATAAATATGAATGCACAATTAACCACGTGTAATGTCAAAACAAACTCGTAAACCATACTACACACAAGATTGAATACGGGGAGTATTAGTAGTAATGTTTTGACAAGGTCTATCTATTCCCCCCTAGCATACTGAATATCAAAAACTCCATTTATAGCTTAGATTTCATAACATGTAACAAAGTATTTGATGAGGTGACGATTGCAATAATTATGTCATCTATTGAATATTACCATCAATGCATAAAACTGCATTGTAAAATATTACAGTTAAGTACACGCAAAACATATGACGTGATTTTGTTATCATGTTACCGATTGCAACTCACGTCACCTTCAGATTGCGTTGAGGCTTTTGTGAGGTTGTTTTTGAATCGAATGGTAATGTCAATCTATTTTCATTACCTTTTATATGGAATAGATATTTTATTAAATGTTCTGCGGTTTTGTTTGTGACTGAATCAGTCTCGCGTTTGTCACTTCCCGGCTGCCCACACCAATGAAGGGTGTTTCTTGAAGAACCTGAAAACGAAGTTAGATTAGTGTCGGTCTTAGAGACCTGGGAGCGTGACCGCAGTGCTCAAGGGACAACTGCTTGAGGCCGGTCACGTAAGGCCTTTCTATGAAACGTTTGTTGAGTATTAGCTCCGCTCTTAAAGGTCCTTAGTGTGCATCCTTACCGCTGGAGACGGAAATCCGTGAGGTGTGACATTTTTAGGGTCGACCTTTTCTAACCTCTTCCTTCCTTGTGAGAAGGCAGCATCGCTACAGATGCTGGTTGTCCGAGGTAAACGCCATACTGCCTTCAAACCCCCTGCAGTCAAAAGTACACACAAAACATATGACTTGATTTTGTTATCATGTTACCGATTGCAACTCACGTCACCTTCGGACTGCGTTGAAGCTTTTGTGAGATTGTTTTTTAATCGAATGGTACAATCAGCTACTTCAATGAAAGAGTTCAGTGTAGATTACGGTCAACTTCTGGTTATTTGCAGATATATTTTTATTTTCACTACACTTCCTTATACTATGGAATAGCAATATGGTCTTGTATAATTCTGCTTGTAAACACACATAAGTTAATTTGTCAGTGCATAACCTTGGTGATTATGTACTGAAGCAGTCAATCACATTTTAATTACAAGTGACTTCGTATAATGTGAATGCATTATTTTGAATGAAATCCATATGTGAATTCATTGTAAATTGGTTGATCAGTGTAAAACTTACTACCATCTAACAAATTATATTCGAATACTATTGCACATTAAAACCAACTTCCATCGTATGCAGTCAGTTGTTCAATAATTGTACTTTGCAGTTACAATACACAGTTATGTTCAATCAGATTGTAAGACGTTTATTGTAAATTGGTAATACTGCCTGTTTCTAAAGTGTTATATGCAGGTATGATGAGAGCTAGAATGCACAATCCGTCAGATGCAACGTAGAACTTTATACGTAAGTACATCGGTTCATGTTGCCATACCACATCAGCACAGAGATATAATTGTCAATTCAAATCCAATAGTAGAAGAGGTAGTAAAGGTATTAGAAGTAATCGGAGAGGTTAGGATGAGAAGATATTATTCAAGAAGTATGATTAAATGAGAAAAGTTTAGAAATTCAAAACTAGAGTTGTTGAGGAATCCAGAAGATTAGGATTTGAGAGAACACAAAGAATAAATGCACCGGCGCCATTGCGAACGATTTTGAGCCATGTCATTCAAGGTCTCTAACCATCGATTATTATCATCTCGCGGACCCCAACCAGGTAGTCGACAATTACCGACATGGCTCAGTCCACTAGTCAATGACTTCATGGATTTCTGCCATGTTTTCGTTTGGCCGCCCCTAACTTTCTTCCAACCTATTCCTACACTACAAAACAAAGCTCGTCGAGGCAGTCGGTGGTTAGGCATACGTAATACATGTCCCAACCAACTCAACTGATGAAGTTTCACCACTTCATCTATTGATCTCCCATTCTTACCTAGCACCCGTGTCCTAATAACAGCGTTGCTCACTCGGGTGTCCCACGATATACGAGCAATGCTTCGAAGACACCTATGATCGAAAACCAGTAACCTACGAATATCTTCTACTCTCACTGGCCATGTTTCACAGCCCTCAAGTGGGACGAAGCGAACTGCTGTGCAGTACACTCGTCCTTTAGTCAGCAAACGGATATCTCGCCTACGCCATAAGTGACGCAGGTTGGCAAAAGCCAATCGAGCCTTCTGTATCCGTGCTGAGATTTCGTCAGTCACCAGGCCATCGGCACTGATGAGACTCCCCAGATAAGTGAAGCGGTCTACACGTTCGACTACTTCACTCCCTATCCCTAGTTCAGGTGCCGATGCAAGCCAATCTTGAAGCAACATTTTGCATTTCGAGGGTGAGAACCGCATCCCGAACATGCTTGCATTGTTACTTAGGGTAGTCAGAAGACTCTGCATTTTATCAGCGTCTTTACCAAGTAGGACAATGTCATCGGCATATTCTAAGTCGATAAGCGAGCCACCTGGTAAAAGGTCTACTCCTGAAAATTCAGACGAGGACAATGTTATGTCTAGGAGCATGTCTATGATAAAATTAAACAAGAGTGGAGAGAGTGGACGTCCCTGACGGACACCATTTGAAGTGAAGAATTCCGTTGACAGTTCACCATAAGCTCTCACTCGACCAGTGGTGTTCGAGTAGAGAGCTTGTATAAGGTTAATGTACTTCTTTGGTACACCTTTCAATGACAGACAGTGCCACAGAACCTCACGATCCACTGAGTCAAATGACGCTCTTAGGTCCAGGAAAACAACTATTGTAGGTCGCCCAAATGTGTGTCTGTGTTCCCGGACCTGTCGTAGTGTGAAAATGTGGTCTATACAGCCACGTCCAGGTGGAAAACCAGACTGGTTTTCTCCAATCTGCTCTTCACGAGCTTTCGTTAAGCGTCGAAGTATTATTGAGGCCAATATTTTAGATACTATATTAGTTAGACTTATTCCCCTGTGATTGTTACAAGAAGACTTTTGTCCTTTCTTATAGATTGGGACAATCAGTGATTGAGACCAGTCGGATGGGATTGCGTCCAGTTCCCAGATCCTACCTAAGATCTCAGTCAATCTAGCTGCTAAAACTGGACCACCATCCTTAAATATCTCAGGGGTCAGTCTATCAGGACCTGCAGTTCGTCCTCGCTTCAGATTTCCTAACGCTTTCTCAACTTCGTAAAGCCTAGGAGGACTTACGTCGATTTGCCATTCAGGATGACTGGAGATCGTGGGTAACCGAAGAGTGGCTCGAGGCCAGTTGAACTGATCCCTGAAGTGTTCTGCCCATCGATCCAGTCTCCTGGATTGAGAATAAATAATAGTCCCGTCATTTTCCGAGATAGTTTCACTTACACTAGGATTCCTAATACCGGTTTACTTGATAAGGCAGAACAACTGTTGACTGTTGCCGATCGCCACTACCTTTTCCATCGCTTTTGCTTTCTCCACCCACCACTGTTCACGGTCGTTGCGCAGGCTTTTTATCAGCCTGCGCTTAAGTTGACTTCGTTCTTCATCATGTTCAGAGCCAGGTGGGATGAGTTTTCAGGCATCCATCAGATCGGTAGATGCTACTGAGTCCCACGGCTTCATTCTAGCCTAATGGGCAACCTTACTAGCAGATATCACTGCTGTTTCTACAGCCTTTTTGATATCATTCCAACCTGCCTCCGGATGAGAATCACTTACATGGTCGCCTAACTGTCTTTCTACTTGTTCCTGAAATATATTCTTCACACTATTACCATTAATTAAAACCCTAAGAGGCTTCCTTACGGTGTCTTTCCTACGCCCAGTAAGCCTCAAACAAATACGCGCTCGCACTAGGGCATGATCTGAATCTAAACATGTGCCCCAGAACGAGCGACAGTCCTCTATCGAACCCCGGCATCGGTGGCTGATGGCGATGTGATCTAGTTGAGTCCAACGTTGAGACAACTTTGTAGGTCGCCAGGTCAAGAGATGCTTTTCCTTATGCCTAAAGTTAGTGTTTGCTAAGAATAGGCGATTGTCTGAGCATAATTGCAACAAACGGTCTCTATTGTCTGTTCTCTGAGCCTGGATTGCACAAGGTAGTTAGTGGATGAAAAATCGATGATCGACAACCTTAACTATAGATGTAGTACTTGAATTCATAAATGACCGGCAAAAAAAGTGACCGGAAGCTTTATTTTCTGCTTAAAATGAATAATTCATACTAGTAGTGAACTAATGTAACTTGTGTCTGTGTATCAATGCTTTAATATTCATATGAAAATTTCCAAATCTATTTGCTTGAACTTGATAATTTTTAAAATAGAATTCTTATTTATATTTAATGATTTGTCAATTATTTATCATACCATTTTTGTGGTTAATTTTTTTTTTAGTTCAATCAATCACTTTTGCGTGTCATAGTTTACGACATTGTTTTAAATGCCAACCTATAAATCTGTCCTTCAATTTTATAAACTGTCATTTTTAATATGAAATGTGATTTTTTTTTATTCTAATGCTCATTGAGATTTAAATTTGTTTTTTGAAGACAAATAGTAGACAGAAATCAACGAGACTGAAGTGTATTTTAATTTTATTGCAGAACTGTTACACGTGATTTCTAAATTGTACATCATATTTAATTACGGGAGAAATCCTATAATTGTCTAAAACTGAGAAGTAGATATTTTAATTAGGTGATTTGTAAGTTTTAAATTATGGTATCTTGTAGTTGATAATCAGCGATTCAAATGTTTGTGATGTACAATTTTGTCATGTATGTGCTTCATGTTTATCTTTCTTGCTGGTGAATAATCCCCCCCATCGGTCATATCATCCTGTATGTAGGCTCATTGATAACAATGACTTATATTACTGCATTGTTGAATGTCAAATATGTTGATTATATTTAATAACATTGTGTAGTCTATTGCACTGTCAGTAGGTTTGCAAAAGCTACAGTTTTCATATCACGTTACCATCCTGTGATTGTCATTCATTTACATAATTTCAACTTGACATGATAATGGCGTTAGATTAGGTATTTTGTAATTTGGTCTATACATTTTTACATTTTCCTTGTAACACTTGTTGTAGTTTATGTTGAATACGGTCAGCTTTAATATATTTTAGCATTTTATTGTGATCGAAAAGTGTTTATCATTTTCACCGGTTTATTCACTAGGATAGACAGACTTGACTTGACTAGTTTGTACGATTTAATTCCAAAGTTGTTTTCTTTTTTTCAAGAGATTTACATTTCATTAGATAATTCTATCATCATATCTAATTGAATACCAAAAAATTCTAAGCACAAAATACTATACAACAAACGTTTATTTTTTGCAGAGTTTAAAATTAAAATTGTATGTTATATGGAAAAGATATTTTGTTAAATGTGCTGTTATACTATTGAATTCATTTTATATTTTTTTAAACAAAAAAAGTTTAATTCCTCAAAAATTCTTTGTTTTTTATCCCATAATTTATGTGGTTAATCAAATAAGAAATAAGGACACTGTTCATATGATGTAATCGACTGGAATTTTACGAACACAGATGAATATTCATTGTTTGAAAGTCTTCTAAATAAAGTGTCATTTGGTATGGGCAACTATTTCATTCAACGAATATCATATCATTCATGTCTATCACATATACAGATTAATAATGTAAATGCAGTCAATTCGTACTTTTTCGCAATCTATTTATGACGTAACACTTTTTGAACAAATATTTACAAAATGTAATAACATGAAAGGTACCTTTTGCATGTAGTTTTTAATTTGTTTGTCAAACATATGACTTACTTGTCAAGATGATTAATGAAACTGTTTTTTTCTAACATTGCAGATTGAAAGTGCTGCCGGTCCTCACTGTTTAGATTCCCCGATACCTCCGAAAAAAGATCCCGACACCGCTGTAATCAAAACTTGGCCATGTCATAAACAAGGTGGCAATCAAGTAAGCCAATCCATTGATTAGTCATAGATATATTCATGAGTAAAAAAAAGATGACCTAATCTCACTAATGAATTCTTCCATTTATTCTACCTGAACACGAAAAATATTCTTTGCATTGATTTTACCTTAAAAAGTCTGTAGAGTATTTCATAAACTTTAAAAGATCACGAATCATTAAAGAGGCATAATAGATGTACTACATTTAATGTTTCAAGAACATGAGATTTGAGTGAAGGGTTTGTTTTGTAAATAAAAATGTTATATTGATTGACAAACTTGTAAATTCTCATTGATTTGTGTCAAATGTTCATTATTTATGAACGATGACATACCGAAAACTCTTTTTAAGCTGACTGGTAATAATTTCCACTCATTTCGAAAAATTTTAGTCAGCTCGATGAAGACATGCAATAAATATAGTTGGTCAGATTATAATGACATAAAAGTACATTTTCCCAAAGACAGTTAGACTCATCTTGTATACTCTTACTTATTATAAATACTCTTCTTAATTTTTCCTCAGCTCTCAACTGATCTCAGTATTCAACACTGAACAGATTAGTTATCATCCACTCGAAAGAATATTAGGCTTAACTGACGATGACTGCTACTACAACTACATTAAAATACGCGTATCATAACTTTTGAAACTAGGAAGAGGCGAAACTTCATAATCACATGAGAGTGACAAAATAAAATCAGAAAAGTGTTTATGCTTAACTTCAAATTAAGGATTTTTTTGAATTTGTGAAACTTAACTGGGATAATTATTGATTTATATTACCCCAAAATTGTAACTACTACGATTCCGATCAGTTGAATCAACCAATCAATCAATAAATCAAAACATGTAGTAGCAGTACACAATAAGATATAAATTCCAGTTGAAAATACTACGTAGAAGAACTTTTTGTTACATTGAAGAAAACTATAACAGGGCTATCACTGGCTTCTACTTTGAGTCATTCATGTCTGATCACATCTCAAACCGCCATCTGTAGTACATCAACCAGTGGATCGTGATAAACTGACAGCTTCTGTCAGTTCTACACGGAATTTTTGTTCACGCTCGGTCACTCTGTCATAAACTGGCCACTTCCTTATATTTTACACAAATACCACGGTGTGTATAGGTCTGTGAGATGATATGGGTAGCCAAACTGATTTTCACAATGCTGAGATAGAACATCCTGATGAAGTAGTTGGACAGGTGTTCAGATGTTTTACTTTTGAACTTAGCTTGATTCATTTTCTGTTTTGGTATACTTTTCTCTCTAGTTTTGGTTATTATCACCTAATAATGAAATTCGACGAGATGATTATTGTTTTGATGTTGGTGTAAAACCCAAAAGCATTAGTTTATATCGTTGTCATTCTGGACGTGGTAATCAAGAATTTTCTTATGAAAAAGTAAGTGTTCTAATTTTTATTTCTTTCAGTGAATATTATTTTTACTTTTGTAACATTATCATACTTTTATTTTATTTAAACTTATTGGTTATCTTAATATTTGTGCTTTCTGACTGGTGGTTGTCTGCTTCAAAGAAAGCTGGTTTGAACTGGCCGATGCTAATTACATCCGTTTTTTTACAAGTTTTATCTATCGTAATAGTTTTTTTCTTTACTTCTGATAATCACTTTAAATGGGTCATCGTAGGTTGGCTGTAAGGGACACTGCTTATTATCCCTTTTGACAAATTCATGGGTACTGACTGTCGCTTAGGTATGTGCACCTGATTTTGATGTCGCCTCAAATGCATGATTCCTAAATCGCTCCTTTACTGTCTTAGACATTGTACATAGTTGGCTAACTGGTAGCCGTGGAGTGGTTCCATAAACCAACTCTACTGGGAAACATAGAATATCTTGTTTAATTGTTCATTTTAGACTCTACATAACTAAAGTGAAGGTCGTTGGTTCAATCATTGTTGCTAATAATAGCTGTGAGGGAGGTTTTAAGTGGCCGATGTAGTCTCTCTACCATACCATTCGCCTTAGAGTGGTAGAATACTGTGTAGGTACGCTTGATTCCCAGGAGTTCTGTGAGTTTCCGAAGGAGCCGAATTTTGAATTGAACTCCTCTGTTGGTTTTCATTTTATCAGGCATTCCATAATAACTGACCCAATCCTTCACTAGGGTTTTGATTATTGTATCAACTGAAGTGTTTTTTTATGTACACTGCTACAAGCCATCGTATGAGTCTACCAATGCAGTTAAAAATGCAAGTAAAGCCATTCGAAATGGGCAATGGTCCCACAATATCAAAATGAATGTGCTTGAACCTGCTGTCAGGGTGACAAAAAGAACCTAATGCGGAACTAGTGTGACGATATACCTCAACTTTGTGGTATTTTATACATGTTTGTGTCCAGTTACAAACATTTTGGTTCATCCTTGGCTATACAAAACGCTCGACAGTTAGTTCGATTGTGACTTTCATGCTAGGATGCGATACATGATGCATAGCTTCGAAAAAATTTCGACTTAATGGCTTCAAAATAAACGGTTGTGGAAACGTCACATGATATTTTGACCTTGTAGAATCTAGTTTTTCCGGAAATCAAGGAGGTTCTGTTATTCAGCCTAGCTTCGAATCTGTATTTTGCGGTGATGCTAGTTTGTGATAATCGATTTCAAAGGTGCTATAAGCATATTTTACATAACTCTTATATTTTGTTTTGTTGTAACAATTCGTAACAGCTCATGTCAAAAACAAATGAATAATAAAATTGAAACGGTGAAGACAAATGTATGTTGTGTATGTTTTAAATCTTCATTTTCGTGAAACTGTATCTAAATCGTTAAATTCCTGAAATGTCGATGTGAAAATGATATTTTACACTGCCACAAAGGTTACCAGAATGTTTATTATCACGTTAATCTTCTGGAAAGTGAATGAATAACATTCTCATCTTTTCTTGAATTAGTTTCATCAGTAGCTGTTTCTTCCATACCTATTTCTGTAATCTCTTTATCCTGGTGATCGACTGGATTATGAAGATGTCAACATCTGGAGGGAAGCACGAAGTACAGTGGACAGCCAGAATGCAGCTGGACGATCTGTACTTCGCAGATGACCTGGCTCTTCTATCGCACACTCAACAACAAATGCAAGAGAAGACGACCAGTGTAGCAGCAGCCTCTGCCGCAGTAGGTCTCAACATACATGAAGGTGAAAGTAAGATTCTACGATGCAACAAAACATGCACCAACCAAATCACTCTCGATGGAGATGCCTTGGAGGATGGTAACACCTTTACATATCTGGGCAGTATCATCGACGAGAAAGGTGGATCCGATGCAGATGTGAGGGCGCGGATTGGCAAAGCAAGGGCTGCATTTCTACAATTCAACAACATCTGGAATTCAAAACAACTGTCAACCAACACCAAAATCAGGATTTTCAATACAAATGTCAAGACAGTTCTACTATATGGAGCGGAAACCAGGAGAACTACAAAAACCATCATCCACAAGATTCAAGTATTCATTAACAGTTAGTTGTTTACGCAAAATACTTAGGATTCGTTTGCAAGATGCCATCAGCAACAACCGAATAGAGGAGAGAACAAACCCGATTCCAGTGGAGGAGGAAATCGGGAAGAAACGATTGAAAAGGATAGCACACACATTAAGGAAATCACCTAAATGCATCACAAAACAAGCTATCACTCGGAACCCTCAAGGTGAAAGAAAAATAGGAAGGCCAAGAAACACACTACGCTGAAAAACGTAGACAGACATGAGAAGTTGGAAAGAAGTGGAAAGGTAATCCCAGAACAGAGTAGGTTGGAAAACACTGGTCGACGGTTTATGCTGTACTCGGTTCTAAAAGACGTAAGTAAGTAAAGTAACATTTCCGTAATCATTTTGAATGGTTGTCTCCCGTTAGTTAATTTATTGATTAATATTTAAAATTGTTCATACATTTGAAACTTTTTCGATCATAAATACTTTTACTATTATGAAACCAAAATTTAGAAAATGTAGAATTGTTTAATCAAATGAAATATATTCTTTTTTACTGCTATTACTACTACTACTACTACTACAGGACGGTACTATTCGTCATCAAGGACTGTGTTTAGAAATTAATATTGAAAACTCCAGTGTTCTACTTACTTCATGCACTGGATCATTGAAACAACAATGGAAATTCAGCAGAAAACCATATTTACCAACTGCTAATGATCATAACCAATTTTAATGTTAACTGTGAACACCATTGACTATAGGAACAATGATCAATCTCCTCTACTTGTCTTGCTTCGTATTCAACCAGTCAATGCATCATATACATATTGACATGTATATTCTTCACTAAGAAAAACATTTATTTAGTCTTTCCTCAAATATTCTCTATCAGTAAAAACAACTGCTTTTTACAACATGAAAAAACCTACTGTACTGTAACTAACTGTTTTTGTTTCTTCAAGATTTTCATATCTATGAATTAATTTGTTGTAGAAATTAATCGGTTTCAGTTTGGCGATAACATATCATTCTCATTTTTGATTTTTGATTTTACAATTCTGGTTTATCTGTGATAACATTTCTCAATCAACATTTAAAGAAAACAAAAACAATCACTTCATTGATTGTTAAACTACATTTGAATTGAATTTCACCAAATGCCTTTTTGAGTTGTTTCATGAATGAATAACACAACATTCTGAACTAACTCTGTACACTTGTATTCCAATGCTCAATACTTTCTTTTCTCAACTCTATTCTTCCTTTTGCACAAACACACACACACATCTAGGTGGTGGTTGTTGTCATTGTGTGTGTGTGATTTTCACAGTGTATTTTATAGTTTATTTTTCATGACAAGATTTCTCTTTTGTTTACACCATACAACTGTTACACATAATTAACTCTCTTCCCGTTATTATACTTTCTGTACAATTAGATATAAACATGATTGTCTTCTCAACT
Organism: Schistosoma turkestanicum; assembly: GCA_944470395.2. Taxonomy (NCBI): domain Eukaryota; kingdom Metazoa; phylum Platyhelminthes; class Trematoda; order Strigeidida; family Schistosomatidae; genus Schistosoma; species Schistosoma turkestanicum. Next base: position 72,073,479 of record OX103971.1, on the reverse strand, counting down.
TGTGATGATTGTTTTGTGTATCAAATAATTATAATAATAATAATTTATCTCATTTTATTCAATAAAACAAACTGTATGCAAGTGCCTATTTATTGAACATTGAATAATTTCTGTTGGTGAAAATCAAAGAATGTTCTGGAATATCATTACTGTCATTATTATTATTATTATGGTTATTATTTTGAGATATTTTATAAACAAACTTCTATAGAGTGAGAAATATCGTTATGCAATGTTATGAACATGATGATCTTATATTTTTACACAAGTTTTCTTTTGTTCTCTCGAATAAACAATTTTTTATGTTGATAACTTTGATAGATTATTTTTATTTTTTTTTAAATCAAATCTAATAAGAACAGTATCACATACTGGTTTAGTTACAGTAATAATTGACCATAGAGTTCAAACCAATAACATTTATACAATTCTTAGTGATGATCGAATTTGGTCAATTAAAGTTCAATGAGATCAATTGTATGGATGACTCGATATCACATGAACTAACTATATTCTAATATGAATTTGTTGACATCAATCTTCAGAAAACATCAAGTCATGTTTTTGTGCTAGTTCTATATACACATATATAGTAAATACCTACGTGAAATTGTTGCTTCAGGATGCCAAGTTCCCTATTCACTGTCGACATCTCTATTTTTCTGTTCATTTCGAGTGTGTGTCTCTTCAGAAAACTTTGTGGAGAACTCATTTCAATCAACACATCATGAATGAAGTCTAGCACTTCGTTTAGGGTGTTGTCTGTGCACATTTTCCTAGTTCTGTTTGTAGGATATCGAACAACGTACTATTCAGTTTAGCGCGTTGTTTGGAATCATTCATCACTTTTGAAGCTATTTATTGATTTGCTTATGTCTTGCAAAGTCATACTATTAATATCCGACTGGATCTCCTCTGGGGCTATTTCCAGTCCCAAGCGTGGATAAAGGACGGTTGGGCATGGGGTTATTGACCACATCGCGTAGAAAACTTACTAACTTACGTGCCTTTATGCTTTGATATTAATTTGTTGACATTAGTCTTCAGAAAACATTGAATCAAAAAAGAAATGAACAGTAAATGGAACGCTACTTTTCTTTCAGACGAATTAATCACTATTATAGGATTTCATGCATAGAATTATGCAGATTAGTGAGAGCCTTAAAAGTTATTTATTAATTGAAAGGTAAGTAAAAAATAGTTCAGTGGCTCGCGGTCTATGACTTCGATAATTATGAATAATTATTCGGGCTATGAAATAAAACGTACCTTCAATTTCCGTAGATCATATTTAGGTGAACCCAGTTTGTATTCCCGCAGACAAACATGAGAATACAAATCATACAGGCAAAGCGAAATGGAGGTCAGTGAGTCAGCTCAATGTAATGAAGCAATGACTAAGTATTTATAATCAGACGAAAATAGGCTAGACATGTATGCAGCGAAGTAAGCAGCACACACAGACACACACTGAAATAAAAACAATCAAGATATGAACGAATGATTGACAAGGTCAAAAGATGACTGAATGATGGATTGTTCAGGCAGAAAAGGCTAATTAGTTTGTCCGAAAGCTGGGACAATCCATGCAGGCACAGCATATCGGTATACACACTACAGTAGTTTTTTTCTGAGCGTTGATGAGATTTGAAATGATAGACGATGAAAAACTTTTCGCACTGATAATCGATTGGGTACAGCATAACCTATAATTTCAAGATTTGTTAATCGTTTTATTTATACATTTGACATAACTAGATATCTAAATAAAAACATATTGATATTATCTATTGGTAACTTGATATTTCATTTTATCTAAGCCAACTACATACATCGTAAATACAATGAAATGTATCAGCATACTACTTTTTTGTAGTAATCTCAGTTTACAAAACAACATTGTACCTAAATCGAAATGCAGAGCCGAGGAAATTCAAAAATCATTTATTTCAATAAAAATAAACGAACAAGTCAAGGATTCCTGTCATAGTAGATTATAGCGTAATCTATCTTCAAGATGAAATATACACGAGGATAATATTGTTATTTGACAGGAATTCAATATTTCAATTTGATATACAGTCATTATCGTATTAAAGAATACAATGACATAAAATTTTGTATATATGTGTAACTGAACAATAGCTTAATATTTCGTAGTACAGAAAACTGAACATTGAATGAAAGAGCTTAATCATTTGAAAATTGTACAAATGAAATTATAAATGAACAGAAATATGTTGATAAAAAAAACTAATTCCATGTATCTTTGTGACTAAGTGATCTCCGTATATAATGTGAAAGACTGATATAAGCAGGCTAGAGAGAAAGAGTCAAATATTCAAAGCCAATGTTAGGTTTTTGATCAAAGTTAATAATTGACTATGAACAGTTTCGATAAATTAGAAAAATCACATAATTATACATAAATTATTGTTAAGTTATTTATTTCACTCTGAATTCAATAACAAAATAACAATATCTCATGAAAGACATGACAAGTAGACACACATATACATGTTAAATGGAACTTTAAATGTGATTTCTATTTTTTAAAAGATTACAATTATGTATTATGATTATTCACAGATGGCAGATATGGTTTCCTGTTGAATTTCCATTGTTGTTCTAATGATCCAGTACATTCAGTAAGGAAAACTTTTAAATATTCGATATTGATTTCTAAACATTTACCTTGTTGACGAATAGTATTATCCTGTAGAAAAGAAAATCAATTAATCAGTGTATATTTTCCATGAGTAAAACATTGTAAAATTACTGAATGCAAAGTGAAATATGAATAGTAATAAATAATAAAAACGTCACAAACATTATTTTTTCAAAATAAGTAAACTAATATTGGGAAACTGTTACACATGCATGTCAACAGGTCATTTGATATGCTTGAACTATTATGAGTTCACCTTAGTCGGATCGACCATCGATGATCCGAAGACAGGACAGGCTACTTTAATCCGAGCATCCCCAATCCCCATTGAGTAAAAGAAGAAGACTTGATATGAAGTAGAACGTGTATTCTACAAACATCCAGAAAGTATGAGATCCGAGTCCAGAAGAGGATGGGGATCCCGGACTAAGGATCCGGGTCATAATACGTCACAGATCTATACAGGTAGGTAAAATAAGAAACAAAATTGAAGTATGTGATATCGATAGTCAGGATTACCAATAGGAAATACCATTTAAAGTGACATTGATAGTTAGGACGACAAATAGGAATTGACCAATAGAACTAGGCTTACAAATAACTCTCTTGGGATATTGGTTGAATATCCTTACAGAAACAATATATCTATTATTGATCATTCTCTTTGTCATATGTACAACTTGCCTCTAGGTAACAAGTATTATTAACTAAAGTGGATACTGGCTTGCAGTAAGATCCAGCAGGCGCGTTCAAGTCCTTCAGTGAATACCAACACTAAGATGTAAGTACATTAAGATGATGAAACGCACGACGTACATTCCACTGCTAGCCGATTACTTAAATGAAACAATACACAACACATGAATAATACAAATTAAATCTCAAATTTAATGTATAAATATGAAATATTTACTGTTTCATAAGTGAATTCCTGATATCCTTTTGAACTGTGACAACGAACTAAACCTATTCTGTTCCGATGTATACCAGAATCGAAACAATAATTATCTCGTCTAATTTCATTGTCAGGTGATAGTAACCAGAACTAGAAAATTTTTAAATGAATTAAAAAGGAAAAAAAAGGTGGTTAATTTGATTACCAAATTGAAATAAAAGAACAGTTAGCAAATCATAACAATAATTATTAACTTCATGTACATGGATGCTCATTACATAGTTTAGAGTTTGATGAATCAATCCCTAATTGTTTGAATAAGAAATTAATGTTTTGACAAAACGTCATATTAGATAGACTAAATTGTGTAAATGTTACGCTCGTCACTTGGTAAGCTTGAAGCTATTACGAGTTCATCTTAGGCGGTAAACGCGAACGAGACAATGAACCAGCGTCCAGGTAGGCTACCTTGAATCCGAAAGCGCAAAACAGAAGTGTTGATAAGCGTAGAAATTGTATTCTACAACAATAGCCAGCAAACAATGAAAAAATATATATAGACACATAGGATAATCGATATTGTAATCGAATTATTCAAATCCAAAATTATGGTCAATACAATTATCGATTAATTCAAACGAAAGTACAATGAATGAATGATGAGATGCTACAATCTCAAGGTCACCTGATCGGCCCATGAAATAAATCCAGAATAAAGATATTTATCAAGCGAGTTCTGGGGATCTAACATCCCCAACAGTAAATATTTACAGACAATGATAGTTTTGCACATGTGTCGTTTTATTCTCTACAGTACGTTAAATAATGAATTTTCTATTCAATATTATGCGGTAAATACATTTTATGATTTGATTAACTTAAACAATAAGATTAAATAATTAATATTCAATTTATTTTGAATTTATAGAGTTATATAATGACGCTATTGTTCTTCGTTTAAATGTTCAGACATTGAAATTGAAAATTGTAAATGTTTACTTTATGATATTAAATTACTAGAGTAGTTTAATTTTTATCTGTTCAATAAAATAACTTGATAAATCATTCATAATAACAGAACATTAGTGAAATATGTCAATTAAAAAAAATACTAAAATGATTATTTTTTTTTGAGTAAAATTAATTTAGCTACTTGAATTTACTTTCTTCTAGATAAAGAGATAATCACTTTGTGGTGTGAGCTACTTATAAGTAGTATATGACGTGAACGTCAACGTTATGTCTGGCAGCAGAAGATGGGGGGAAGATCAAGAAAGGAAGAGTTAGAAAACAATGGAATTTGTATGAAACAAACGCATCAACAGTGACAATGGATTGATGTTTTGCAACAGGAACAGTCCAGTTCGATATGATGAACTGATATTTTGCAAATGAACAATTTACGATATGGTTTTCCGATTTTACTGAGAGTAACTCTGTAATTTTCGTTAAATACAATTCGGTTCTCGTTCACTACAACTTTAGAATATATATTGATAATGTTTTATATCACTACATACAACTCATAAAGGATGGTGAAATAATAAAAAAAACAACTTGAAAATAAATAAAAAAAATACAAATCTCTAGTAGATTAAAGTTGATCATTTAACACCTTTGAATTGACTGATTCCAAATGACTTAATTTATGGTTTTATAACAGCTGAATTGAAATCTTATTCAGATAATCTTTGAGATGGTGGAAAAAATTTGTAATTCAGCTGGTTGTTTGTGGTGGCGTTTCGTTCTCTGAGCTGGATCTCTAGGTTGTGGAGGCTTCTTTCATTGTTCGTCTGAACAACAACAAACATCTATCCGATGAAGTTTGTGCTGCTGCTGATGATGATGTTGTTCAGCTCAGAGAATGAAGTACCACCATAACCAGACCAATCTGATAATCATGTGTAGTTAGACTGAGCGAAAATTATTTGATAATCGCTTCATAGTTGATTATATCTTAATAATGATGTCTTCAGTATTTTCTAGAAATTGACAGAATCTTAAATTGGCAAAACTGATCAATGTTTCGCATTTCAAATCTCTATATTTTGGATAAATGAGGCAAATCCTCCTGGAGCCCTTTTGGAATTATACTGCCGGTAGCAAAACCGAATAAAGTAGAAAGGTTGGACATAGATAGGGTTAGCAATCCCATCCCGAAGAAAACCGACTCGGTAAAAAAATACGTTAATCAGCAAACAAAAATCATTCAAAGTAATTAAGTAAGTAAGTAAGTAAGATTAATAAAGTAAATAAATGATAATAAATACAATTGAGATAGAATTTTTTGTTTAGAAAAAAACAAAGACAATATTATCTAGTATTTGTTAACATGTCACTTGACTAGATCCGATTACATTTGTATCAGTATTGAAATGTAGTCGACATTATATCGGATTTCGGTTAATCTTGGCTAGTTTTTTCTCTTTTCATCAACTACTTACCTACTAATAAATAGATAGATAGACATATTAATTGACTTATGTAAATAACGGACGGATAGAATATATAAAAGACAGTGAGTGTACTTAAAAGTATTGTAATTTATTGTTAGTTGTTTGATAATTCACTATTGAATTACACAATATGTGGTGATTATGCGAAACACCTGCTTATCACATAGATGTTTTGTATTTTTAATTTTTTTTAAAAATAAAAGAAATGACTGTAAGGTGTTGACAGTCCGTTCGTTTTTTGTTACTCTAACAAATAGAGATTGAATCACAAACCGTTGTTAATACAACTATACACATGTAACAACGTATAGAATATTGATTGAAGCTATAGTGATTGAGTTCGAGTCTCACTTAATAGATCAGTCACAATGAAGAAGAAGTAGAAGGAATGTATACGCAACTATGAACGAAACAATTTAAATGTAATGCAAAGTAAACAATGAATGTTTATGTATCCTTTTCGTATACACACATAAGTTGGATTTCTTTGCATTGATGCTAATTGCTTCAACTATTATAGAATAAGCAGCATAATCTGGTGCTTTCAGGTAAATCACTAGAAACTTGATTTTTCTAAAACTGGTGTGAGATGGTATACTTGATTTCAATATTATGTCCATAGTCAACTAATTTGGGGGAAAAATCGCACTGTTAGCAGATTTTGGACTACCTTTTGATCAGCATACCGGTATATGCTCATGAATGCGTAAACATGAGTACTGTTCGATACGGACAATGTAACAACTAGTCATGCGAGAACAATCAAAATGATTAAACATAGCTAAATCTGAACTTAGTGTTATTTTCTTGATTTGCTGCACAAGTATTAACTTCTATGAGCGAAATAACGTAACATGTATCTTGAAGGCAATACAAGTTGTTTAAAGGAATAAATAATTTTATTCGTTGTGTCACCTTTGAAATTAAGTTTAGGTTTGGACTTTTATGGCTATACACACTTTGGTAATAGATTGACTTATGTCTTTCTTCATAAAATTATTCGGCTATCCATGTTTATTTAGTTTGCATACTTAGAGCACAATTATCCCCATTCTATGACCCAGACATTAATCTAAATTAATTTTATGTTGCGAGCATGTGAAAGTGGATAGACTATCTCATGCAAATTTCTTTTTACTGAATCATTTAATCACTTCAAGAAAGCTGGACATGAAGCAACATTATCTTATCATCATATTTTTCTTCAAATTTGAAAGTAATCCATGGATTATTGATATGCTCGTCGATCGATATGCTTGAAACTATTACAAGTTCACCCATACTCGGTAAACAGAATGAAGATCAACAATACAGTGACTAATTCATTTGTCTCAGGCCCTGCTAGCTAGCTAGATCAAGAGGCTATGGTTAAGGCGTAGAGAATGTATGCAACAAGCATCCAGAAAATACGAGGTAGATAAGCACACAAACCAAGCTTAGTTACTACAATGGTAGAGAAACGCCCTTAGGACAGTCACAAAATAGCGTACTGAAAAAAGAACCACATCAACCAACAACAGTCAAGGATTTTCGAGTGGGAAACGTAAGCTGTCCATCAACTAAGTATCTCTTGGCGCGAAAACATAAAAATTCAAAATTTCATAAATAAATTACAAAATTAGAACCTTTTCCAAGTGAATTCTGAGGATCTAACCTCCACCAACAATTACGAATTATTTCAAAGAGTTCTTGTCGTGTTGATTACTTTTCTTTACTTTATTGAATAATAAAATGGCATTGTGTATTCATTAAAACAAATAAGAATGATTTTTCGTGAATATTTCAAGATAATGTATTGTTTGTATCAAAGTTAATTTAACAATAATAATAATAATAACTTACTTGATTACCATTCATTCTATGACATGGTAATACTTTCACAATTACAGATTTACGATCAGTTTTCTTTGGTAATGGTGCATCTAAACAGTAAGGAACAGCAGCATTTTCAATCTACAATAACAGAATAATGAGATCAATATTTCAATATCACAATAATTGAGTTAGACTACATAATTAGTATTTTCAGAGTATTATTACAATATTTGAAATATCAAGTTGAAGCAATTGTCCAGTAGTATATTAATGATTTCTCAATGGATGTTATTATGGAATGAACACTGTTTAAAAAAGAAATAGAATGATGACATAGATATGTTTATTGAGTGTAAACTTGTGGTGGTCAATGTATCACTAGTCTCGTGACGGTCTATATTCAACTTATTCTTAGACTTCGTAATTGGTTCGTACAGACGATCGATACTATTGTAGCGCCTGACAGCTTTAAATCAGAACGTGAACACGAAGTGTTGAATACGTTTATTTCGACACATCACAAAATGGACCAGCAGACCACAAACACAGAGCAGGGAAAGCACACTAGCGAGCTAGTTGGCGAATTGGTGAATGAATTCATAAGATTAAAATGGACATATATATATATATATATATATATATATATATATATATATATATATATATATATGCATAGGGAAATGGTTGAGTCATCGAAATATTTAGGAAATTAATATTAAAGCGAATGGGGTGAGGGCATAAGCAATGCTCAGTCGTACCAGCTCATATAAACCAGACAATGATAAAAGCCAATGGTACATATAAGTTGTTGCTATACAAGTAAGTGGCTTGGTTAAATAAGTTAATCGAAAAGCTTAACCAAATTAAATATAAACGAACTCAAATGTATGTGGATGCTCTACAAACTAATTTAAAGGTATGTGTTTGTTTGTATAGCATAAGCAAACCACAATCTGGACCACCAGATTGAGTTGATTCGAAATTTGTGAAATAATTTGAGAAAATCACTCATTAATAAATGAAACAGTTGATTATATGATCATGAGCATCAGTGAAAGTTGTGTATTTTTGAATTTATTTAGATCAGTGAACTCGACAACACATAAATGATCCACCTAAACTGTCAATATTCTCAAATACTGCACTAATTATTTTATAATCTAAGAAAATGATATTTTGATATACTAGAAAACATTTATTAAGGCTGAACGCTAACAAGAGGCATGTTAACTGATCTGTAGACGAAATGTGTTATATTGAGTAAATAAAACTGCTTTGTATAGTTCACCTTTTTAAAAATTTGTTGATGATCGAAATTCTGTTCATTTCTTTTTCCATGAATTATTTAATTAAATAATATTAGCTAATGCAGGATCTAGGCAACATCATTGACTAGCATGGGGGATCTGATACAGATGTGAAGGCGAGGATCGGCAAAGCTAAGACAGAATTTCTAAAATTGAACAACATCTGCAACTCAAAACAACCATCAACAAACATCAAAGCCAGAATTTTCAATACATATATCAAGTAAGTTCTACTGTATGAGGCTGAACCTTGGAAAACTACCAAAGCCATCATCTGGAAGATATGAGTATTGATTAACAGTTATCTACGGAAAATGCTATCAGCAACAACCTACTGTAGGAGAGAAAAAAACCAGATTCCAGTGGAGGGAGGAACCAGGAAGAAGCGCTGGAAATGGATAGGACACACATTGAGGAAAGTACTCAACTGTATCACAAGAGAAACCCTCACTTGGAACCCTCAAGGGGAAAGGAAAAGAGAAAGGTCAAGAAACAAATTATGTCGATAAATCGAGAACGAAATGAGGAGAATGAATAGTAATTGGAAGCCCAAGAAAGAGTAGGTTGGACAATATTGGTCGACGGCCTATGCTACGTGTGGGTGACAGGAGCAAGTAAGTGGGTATAAAACCATAAATAATAGACCATATAACTTCAAGAAAATATTACAAGTACCACGTAATTTTTCCAATTGATCAATTTTATATTAATTGATTTGAATCCGAAATTTGAATTTATCGTATATCTTCATAAACATTTGCTAATGTAAACAATTTAATTCATGTGATATAGAAATTAATACCTACCTTCAGATTTTGTATTCTGATGAAAATATTATCATCTTAACTCCGATTGGAGCCCTTTTAGGGGGCTACTCCCTGTCTGAAGCCTGGACTATGTTTATTAATTTTTTTCACAACTGTGTTCATTCACATTCATCGAATCATCATGCTTGAGTTATCTTACTAATTTGATTGTACTGAGTATATTTATTTTAAGTAGTACCGCTATAAGTCACAATGAGTTTTAATGAAAAAAAGAGTTACGAAGCCTGACTTCGAAAGCCGAGTTTTTCCCTAGGTTTCAAAGCTATGACAATCAAAGCAACAATTAATAGAGTTACACAGATTGTTTGCATAATAAAAGAGACCGAAAGAACCAAGGAAGTTGTTGATAAAATGAAAAGATACAACCTAGTGGTACTTGGAGTAAATGAGACACATTTAGATACAGGCTTGACAAAAGAGATCAACTTTAGGAGAAGTGCTGTAATACTTTGATCATGAAGAAGAAATGTCAGCCATTCAGTTACAATGAAAGAACTTCTTACATGAGCACTTAAGTTCAGGTCGCCATACCACATTAGCATAGAGACGCAAGTGTCAGTTCAAATCTCATAAGGGTATAGATAGTAGAAGAATAAGCGGTCAAGGTGAATATTAGGGACGAAGGATATTATTCACGAAGTATAGTTCAGTGAGATAACTTTAAAAGGAGAAAGATAGAGATTGCATTGATGCTCTCCAAACAATCGCAAAAGGAACTGATAGGATGAGAATATCATGGACTCAAGATCATCAAGTCATCCTTCAAAACAAAGAAAGAGGCGATTGCAATGAACTTCATCCAATGCTATGCACCTACCAACGACTACAATGAAGACGTAAGAGATCAATCAATTCTACGAGAGGCTGCAATCAATCGTCGAGAGATACTCATCAAAGGATTTGACTATTCTAATGAGAGAACTAAATGCCAAGTTTGGCATGGATAACACTGGATATGAAGACATCACGGGACGACATGGGCTAAGAGAAAGGAACGAAAATGGTGAGAGATTTGCAAACCTACGTGCCTTGAACAAAAAACTGGTTATCGGCAGTACCATAACCACACACAAACTCACACAGAATAACATGAATTCATATTTGTCTACTAAAATATAATTGTTCTTGGTTGAATATCTAGAAAACGTTGTATGCATTCTTTTGAATATTGTCCATATGAATATGAACTGTTCATAAATGTTACATTTTTTTTCGTGATTACAATCAAACTTATCAATTCGTCATCACAGTAAATATGTGTTGCTTATAGTTACTTGATTGCATCATGCATGATCTCTAGAGATTATTGCATACCCTAAATAATACATAATAACACATCCATATATGATGAGAGAGGTAATGGCAGAAAATTAATTTTTATCATAAAATCCGCAAAATAACTACATATACAGATAAAGAGATATCAAGAGATATCGAGATGATAATAATCGATGGTTAGAGACCTTGAATGACATGGCTCAAAATCGTTCGCAATGGCGCCGGTGCATTTATTCTTTGTGTTCTATCAAATCCTAATCTTCTTTCTAGATTCTTCAACTTTGTAAACTTTTCCCACTGAATCATACTTCTTGAATAATATCTTCTAATCCTAACCTCTCCGATTACTTCTAATTCCCTTACTACCTCTACTACTATTGGATTTGAATTGACAATTACATCTCTGTGTGCTAATGTGGTATGGCAACATGAACTGATGTACTTTACGTACGAAATTCTACGTTGCATCTGACTGAGTGAAAGAGATATCAGAATTATATTTTTAAAAATAAAAGGAGAGAATTTGTTTACAAAATAACAAGAAAAAAAAAACTTGGACATTTTTTTTAAAATAACACACTTAAAAATGTAAATGCGCCTAATTACTTTTTCTATAAAGTAAATTAACTGTCAACTATAATTGAGGTATAGTAACACGTAACATATCCTTCAGATAAAAAAGAAAAATTCTGCGAGAGAGACAATGTTCATTCGAAATAAAGTGAAGCGCCATTGGTCAAATTGTAATTCAAAGTATGAAAGCGCATTTAAACAAACTATCTATTCCAATAAAACAATATTAAAGCTGATCGTATTTTACATAAAATGCAACAAGTGTTACAAGGAAAATGTTAAATATTTATAGATCAAAGTATTAAAATCATTAGTCGATGCCGTTATCATGCAGAGTAGCAATTATACAAATGAATGAATGACAGTAACAAGATGCTGCTAACATAGTATTATGCATGATGTTTTTAATTGAGTGGATATATCTTGAAAAGTTTTAGCTTTCGTAAAACTACATACAAGCAGTCAATAGACCTTACACTAACTATCATTGAACATATTCAAAAAAAACACTTGATATTCAACAATGAACCTACATACATGACCACAGGAAATTTAACAGCAAGAAAGATAAAATGTCATGAAGAAATAAATAGACATGAGCCAGTTAGTCTACTTCACAAAAAGAAGTTCTTCAAAAACACAAAATATATGTAGGAATCAGAAAAAAAATCACAAACTTAACAAAGACATTCATTTTCCAAAATGACATGGTGCATGTATGAGCCAGTTAGACTGTACTATAATAAAACACATTCTTCAAAGGCACACCATCTATGTATGCATTGAAAATAACCTTTTTGAAAAAGATGTCTATTTCTAAAATGATAGTCTACAAAATTGTAGGATATTTTTACATGTTGGTTGGCATTCAAAACAATTTCGTAAACTATGACAGACAAAAGAGATTGATCGAACTAAGGAAATTAGAATCAAACTGTATCATAATAAATGACTGACAAATCATAAAATATAAACAAGAGTTCTGTCGAAAAATGCCCAAGTGTAAGCAAATAAATTTACAAATTTTTAATAAGACTAATTATATTGGATCATTAATAAACATAAATTACATTAGTTTATCACCAAGATGAATTGTATATGGACCTCGACTTTCTGGAGGGAGAACATTTTTAATTTCATCTTTATAATTTTTGTATATATAAAACTATTATTGATAACTAATAGATAGAAAATCTTACATTAATTCTCTTAGTTAAAAATTATTTGTGTGTACAACAGAAACATGTTTTCTCTTAATGGTCGACTTCAGGACCAAATAAAAATATTGATAATCTTAACTATAGAGTAATCTATTTCGGCTAATGTACAAATTTTCATAATAATACAGAGTACTTATAGCATTGCGTGACCGTTGTTGGGCTCGTGGGACGTGCGGTTCAGGAATATAAGAACGGTCTTTAAATTTAAGATGGCTGTGAATACAGCAACCCCGTTCTCCTTGAGTATAAGAGCGACGAGTGTCGAGCGAGGTCTACGGTTGTATGTGACGTGGAGGCAAGAGCGTAGTGGTCTCACAAGCTAGTTCATGCTAAAATTTTGTCTGCTATGAGGGCAACCTGGTTGAGTGGCGTGTCCTCGAGCAGAGCCGTGATCGTGGGCTGGATGTGTGCTGGTAAAGATTCAGGCCACAGTTGTCTGACTATGTCAGAGTCGGCTATCATGGGTCCTGACAAGGAGTGCAGGCGTGTGAGGTGGGGGCTCAATTCGAGATCCGCCGCATCATGAACCAGAGGCAGATGTATGCCTACGCTTTGGAATCCTTACCTAGGGACCATATCTGTATTATTTTTATTCACATAGCTTCGTATGATAATAATAAATATTATTATTATTAACATTAGATAAAATTGAAGTCCGGCAAATGTATCTTTTTTATTCGTGATTGTTTCCGATATCAATTATCATTTGCAATCCCTTTGATTACCCTTACTTATTATGAAAAAAACTAAACATTTTATTTAACTTCATGATATCATAGTTTATGGTTAACTTAATAATCATACAAAAGAGAAGCATTACAAAAAATCTTATTACACCAGTCATATCGTTTTAGCTGTCTTATATTGAACAGCGATGCTGATAATATGTTTTGAGAGATGTTTCATTGTAGTTTGATTTTTAATTGAAGAAGAATTAGTAAAACAGTGAACAGCTAAAAAGGAATCTGTCTTTTATTGTATAAGATGGCCGTCTCAAAGCGGGCACTTGATCATTGTGAAACCGCCATTAGAAACATGGAAGCACTGGATGGTCATTTCGTCCTAGCATGGGATTCGTCAGCAGTGTGCATCCACAAGCAGCAGGAGGCGCACTCTTCATTTGTCCCATACCAGGATGAAACAGCCATTCACTGCTTCCATGTTTCTAATGGTGGTTTAACAATGAATGATTGGTGATTTCGATGTGCGAAAATAATGATTTACATAACTCTAAATGAAAAACCTTTATAATTACTTCATAAATTGCAATGTTATTGACAAACCGTATTGCTTGATCGACACTTTCTCATTATTGTTACTCATTTATGTATATTGATCACGTGGTGATATCAATGAAATATAACAATACAAACAGTCAGTCAGTCAGTCACTTAGTGAGTAGTAACGTAGAACTTTATAGGTATACACATCAGTTCCAGTTGACATGTTTATACTATGTGTGCCAATAGGAATTCTCACTTTTTATTTAATTAACCATTGAAATTACATACTAGTTACAATAAAGGCATCATCCAGAAGATACAAGTGTTTATTAACAGCTGCCTACGCAAAATACTTCGAATTCGTTGGCCAAACACCATCAGCAACAACGTACTGTGGGAGAGAACAAACCAGATTCCAGTGGAAGAGGAAATCAGGAAGAAGTGGTGGAAGTGGATAGGACATACACTACGAAAAGCACCTAACTGCGTCACGAGACAAGCCCTCACATGGAACCCTCAAGGCAAAAGGAAAAGAGGAAGGCCAAGGAATACATTACGCCGTGAAATAGAGAAAGATATGAGAGGAATGAACAAACATTGGACAGAACTGGAGAGAGAAGCCCAGGACAGAGTTGGTTGGCGAAAACTGGTGGGCGGCCTATGCTGCATTGGGGGTAACAGGCGTAAGTAAGTAAGTAAGTACAATACAATTAAAATGTTTTGTCTATACATGTAATCAAACAGTATGAAGATTACTGGTGAAATTAGAAGATCATTGAAAATATGATTCTATTATTTGAACATCAATAATCTGCGTGGAAAATAGATAGCAAACAGTCAAAACTTACGTCACCAGAAGTCGTCTCGTCTTAGTATGGGACACATCGACAGTGTGCATACACAATCCCATAGACAGGAATCGAACTCAGAGCCTTAGGTTTCGCATGAGAACATCCAAGCTGTTGACTACTGAGCTGGCATCTAACGGCGTTAATGGCTAACTTCGTTCAATTCACGAAGCTACGCGATTGCATCTATCACTTACTATAATGACATTGGTCATTATTTAGTAGACAATCAGTTGTCATAACGTAATTAAACTTCGAAACAGAATATCAAGAATGAATCATGTTTAACAAGTATGAATTTTCGTGGAAAATAGAAACAATACATATCATATAATCGAAACTTACATCACCAGAAGCAAGAGCTTTTGACGGAACAAATAATTCAGGATAAATATTAGTTAAATACCAATCAAATGAATGGCATTTCAATTTCTCACGTAATGCTTTCCGATCTGAAACATTTCCAAAATCAATCTACAATGAAATGAAATACCAAACAAAAATGTAAGAACGAAAAAGAAACATTGAATACGCTGCAATGATTCACTCAAAAATTAATGATATATATCTCGTAAGAAATATATTCTACATTATACAAGTTCCAAGAAATTCATTTAAAATGTGTTAAACTGAATGGAATTTCACTGTGCACATTTAAAAGTTTAAATCGTCGACTAGTTGTTTTTTTGCATTCTTGAATCTTTCAAAAATCAAGCAAATAAACTTGATTTACATGAAAAAACACTGTTCAAACCATTCATAACACCAATGTATATATTGGAAACATATGTCGAAAGAAAAAGGATAGTTTATTACGTAATCAATCGCTATGATTAATTTACATTCTGTAAAACAAATACACTTGCTGATATAGATGGTTATAATTTCAATAAATACCAAGACCTGAAAAAATGGTTCTGTTACGTAATTAACAGCTAAGATCTAATTAGGCATATATTCTTACTGTGAAAGATTCAAACAAAGTTTGCATACTTTTTAAATCTAAATCTTCGAATCAGTTTTTTTAGTTTTGAAAAAAATACATACATACTGCATTGAATATTGAATATTAAATTTAACTTTAACTTTCATCAGAAATTAGACATTTGTTACACTACTAGATAAACCGATAAATATTTTTTCAATTTTTTTCTCTACAAAATTTCATGTACTCTTAAAATACTGTGAACAGTGTTTATGTTAGTAAGTAAGTGGGTAGGTAAGTAAGTAAGTAAGTGCATAAGTAAGTAAGTAAGTAAGTAAATAAGTAAGTAAGTAAGTAAGTAAGTAAGTAAGTAAGTAAGTAAGTAAGTAAGTAAGTAAGTAAGTAAGTTAGTTAGTTATTTAGTTAGTTAATTAGTAAGTAAATAAGTAAGTTAGTAAGTAGGTAAGTAAGTAAGTAAATTAGTAAGTATATCAGATACTTTTTAATACGATGCAGAAAATGTGTAGCTGAGTTGGACGATTTTGGAGTTTCGTTCTCTCAGATGCAACGAAATTCCATCATAAAGATTGTTTTTAAACGATTTGTCAGTTGCTTGACTGGATCGTATATGTATTCCAGTGACGTTGAGGTCAACATCACATTGGAATGAATTGGCTACCCTTAATTTTGTTTCAAACATTAGGAAATCAAAAATCTATATATGAATTTATGACATTAGAAAAATTTTACCCAAATTCAGACCAATATTGAATATTGAATAATAAAGCATACCAGTTTAAATCCCGTACGTGCATGATAAAATCGTTTATAATCATCAAGCCATACTTCAGCTAAACGAAGTAAATTCCTTCTCAATGGTTGTTTTACTTTAACTTTCCAACTATATGGTGAACGATTACGAAATATATGTCCAATATGACTACAAATGATTGTTTCTAAACTACCACCACACATCCAAATCTAAATAGTACATCAGGAACAATAATAATATAGAGAACAAAAAAAAAGTGAAGATTATTGGTATACAATAAAAACAACATACACGAAAAAAATTGACCAACAATTAAATATTATTTACCTTAATAATTTGGACTTATCAGTGAACTTGCTAAATGTTAAATGAAATGAGTGTAGTTTACTTAAACAGTATAATCCTGTATTTTTTGTAAATGTGAATATTCATTGTGGTGGGCTGAGTTATGTTCGTCATCGAGCTCATCAATTCTGTGGTAGTCGGTATTCGATATAATTACTGAACTTCGAATACTGTTCGTCCTGATGACCGTTAGTAGATTACGCCCAACGAGGTACAAATCAGAAGACGAATAAGAAGCATCGATTACGTTCACTATCGCACTACGTACAGATTACACAACCAAAGGCCACAGGAGGCGAAGACGAAAGGAAAGTGCCAAAATGTAAGCGAGAAAGCGAGCGCATGAGTGTGTCAGTGAGCTTTTCCAATGCTTCCAGATTTGTAATGGTGGTCCAACAACGGCTGATCAATGATTAAATCAAAGAAATATGTCATACAAATGGGAGCGAAAACATCGCGTGGGAACAAAAACTAAGGAGAAGTGAAACACAATAAGTATGTTAGGTTCGTCACTAGGTACGTTTGAAGCTAATACGGGTTCACCTTAGTCGATAAACGCAAACGAGAAAATGAACCAGCGTCCAGGTAGGCTATCTTGATCCGATACGACAAAAGTGGAGTCTTGATAAGCGTACAAAGTATGTTCTACAAACACCCAGCAAGCACAATGCAATCAAGCACACTAAAATACTCAGCAGCTAATCACAGCCATGGGTTTTCCTGGTGAAAAAAATGAAATCTCAAGGTCAACTGATCAGCCCATGCTCGCAAACGTGAAATCGAAAATAAGGCATTTATCAAGCGAGTTCTCGGGATCTAACGTCCCCAACAAAGTAGGAAAATAAAAATTAATCACGTGATAAGGTGTATAGTATGATGAAAGAAATAAAAAGAAGGAAACCTTAGTTTCAAGGAAGTTCATCTCCGTTATATAAAAATTGTATCACAAAACTAAAACAAGACCTTCATTGACCCCTACAGTAAACCACTTGTGAGAATAATCTAAGCAATTTTGTTGTATGACCCCTACGACTTCAATTAGGGAGTAATGGCGAAGAAATAGCTCCAATTACTCTACTGATATCTTGAATATCACAACATTATATCATATTTGATGACAAACGTTCAGTATTTCATCATTATCTTCTGCTCTAGATTATCACCAAATTTTCAAACAGTTATAGGACACAGTGACAATTTGCATTTGTAATTGGTAAGTAAATCACAACATAAAATTGAAGAAAGTCAAACATGCTAATGATAGTTATAAACAATTGCCCGCGTTTAGAATCACAGAAAACTTGGATAGGTGAATGGATAACTAACAAAGTAACTAGGCAGTTAAGTGATAAAGCTGAATCGCCAAAAGATCGTATAGCTCAAAAATTAAACACAGTTTTGTGATTGATTTTCTGATAAACATTCTATGTAACAGTTTATCATCCAATTTTTACTGTGAGATTTCTAAAAAACCTCAGAAACAAGAGTAATATTACATTCTACTAAAATGAACTATTCAAATGTTAACCGGTTCCATTGAACACTTATCAAACTTTTCTAATTGCTATGATATTTCATAATCATTTTCAAATTATTATCGATCCACTGCATATGCAATACATGTGATTCAACTGCCAACTAACGAAACAACAAATACAGTTAGTTCAATAATAATTGTAGGTAAAAACTCAAGATGAAAATACAACAACACCGTAACATAATAGTCGACTATGGCTTATCACATCAAACAAATTCAATATGGTTAGTTGCTTTTCCCAATTTCCTCTACATTATACGATCAAAGTACACAAATAAACGAAAACGGAAATACCAATCAACACAAACACAATACAACTAACTAACTAACCGCCTACAAACGAACTAATTCACATGTCATAATTATATTGTGACTTTGATTAGTTGTAAATAGAAATCTATAACTTGAATAAAAACATGAATTTTATGGTTGATATTCAGATAATTACTCAATAACTATGTCGATATACTTTGCGAAATACAAATACATCATTACTGAAATACATAGGTTGTATTCTTGGAACAAGCTACTAACTGATAATAAGAGCTAACTTGGCACCAACAGATCTTAAATTCGAAACACACTTCAATGAATTCTATTTGAAAGGCCGGTGTAACGTGATCAATCGTCAAACAGTATTAAAATAGTACCTTAACTTATTAACACGGATATTAACAGACTAATTTGTTCGTCTGCTCCATGAGAATTGACTTCCCTTATTGTAAATGAATTGTCTAGATAATACTGTTAATAATCCAGTCAGGATAAGTAATTGATATGACGAATGAGTAAATGTAACAGTACCACATACATGATAATTCATACACCAATCTCAGATGTATTATATAGTCTAGATTGGTGTACAAATCGGAGATAAGTTACTAACTAGTAACCGATCACAATTTAAATAATCGTTGCTTCTTGTTTCATCTAACAAAGTTGTCATGATATTTTAATAAATAAAATACAGATGTGAATGCAACCTCATTACCAATAAGAATTAGAAAAGGAATAAAAAGAAAACAACAGTATATCACTGAGATCAAACAGTTCCAATGTTTCAGTGATGGAAAATAGTCTAGGTGTCGTCATGAAAACAAAAATATCAAGAACTTTGATATGAGTTTCGTGAAAGAATATAGCATGTTTTTTGAGTAGTGTCCGCTCACATTCTGAGTGATTCACTGTTCAGATATTGATTCAACTTTATGTAAATAAGAGATAAACTTTAAAATGGTGATATTGAAATTTGTTTACTCAAACAAAACTAATACGAAACAATTTCAATATTCACTTACTTTAAATGACAGTTCTAAATTTTCACCTCCCCAAACTTCCATACCAGGATCATACCTGCCAAGATGATCGAAATATTCACGACTTATAGCAAATAAACCACCGGCCATAGTTGGTGATCTGAATAATAATTTATCAAATAATGAAAATGAATGAATGCAAGGTCAGTAAGTATACACAAGTATCGTACACAAATAATGCAGTCTTGCATAAAATATTTGTTTTCTTATCAACAAGGTCAACTCATGACTTTTACAGTCGATCAAATCTAAAGTGAGTAAAGAAATCATCGAGATTAAACTATGTGACCTAGTGACAACTTAAGCTAAAATATTACATACTATTTACTGACGACTGACAGAAATAGAACTTATAATGGTATTATATAAATGTCAATGAGTTTAAGTGTGATTTATCAGTGTGCACCTATCGATTCATTAACATTTCTTCAGTTTGTAATGTAATCACTTGAAGCTCCATTCAAAGCAGGGTTGAGACGCGATTTCTGACCCGGTGGAGAATCAGGAAATTGAGGAGCTAATAATCTAATCACCACTCCGGCCCCGAAATTAGAAAACAGACGGAGTAAATCCGTTTCAGTCCTCTCCACAGGTATTCCAGTGACTATGATCTCCCATCCAATTACATTTTCATTGGTAACTTCCGGATTCACTGAGCCTGGAAAACTAGCTCCATTGGAAAATGTTTGATGACGGTGTCCAGGGGTGAAACAACGACCACCCGAACTAGCGTACGTCACACGCAGTCGTTTCTGTTCGGTCTTTTAACCATGGTAAGTTTGTATTGCCAAAGCAGCATGTGGGGGTTCCACAAAATCCACGAACCCATAACACAAACTGGCACCCGTGTTTTTGTCTCGAATTAGCTTGCACTAACTGATAGGTCCAACGCTCTCATAAAAACGCTGGAGATCATTTTGATCGTAGCTCTGAGGAAGGTAGTTGATGATCAAATTGGTACGTGATTAATCCTCAGTGAAAAGAGTGCTTCCATTTCCATTCTGATTGTTATTCGCCAAATTTAAACAACCAAGAAATTTGAGACGTGACATAGTATCAATGCTGTTCATGTTTGTTCCGTTGATATTCAAGAGTGAACCGGTGACTGAGTTGTTATTCGAGTCTTGGAAAGGAAGCTAAGGAAAAACATTCGACAGATTGCTGCCCATGCATCCATTCACATGCATAATTACTGTCTCTAAGATCTGTACGGTAACGACAGCACGCAGCACTCGCTGTTATGAAAAAAACATCGTTTTGAGAATATAGAGATTAATAGTTTTATAAAAAAATGACTGAGTCTTATCAGAATTTGATTATTATTTGAAGAATGATTGAAGAATTGGTATTCACTGAAGCTTACTCCTTATGGCATATTTTCAAATTTATCTGGTTAATTCATGCAATAATAATAATAGTACTTAATGGGGATTGTTTAAAATTACAAAATTTCGGAAAAATTGAACATTTGATCAATTGTCAAATGATTGTTTAATGTTATTCCAGTTGAAATGATTTTCGTATTGTTAGATACTCTTTAAAAAACATGCCATATTATCTTAAAAGAAAAGAAAACTATACATCTGACATCGTTTATATTTACTGAATTTCATTGAAATCATGAATCTATCATTGTTTGAATAGCAACAGAAACCTGTGAACACTGAACAGCCGTTTCGTCCTAGTATGCATTTGATTTCCCCGTAAAGATGTCGTGGACATGCACTGCTGATAAGTGCTGTATTAGGACGAAACGGCCGTTATCCAATGCTTACAGGTTTTTAATAAAAGACAGACATATACAACGCAGAACTTCGTACGTACGTACATCCGTTCAGGTTGTCATACCGTATTAGTACAGAGACACAACTGTCAATTAAAATGACATAGTGGTAGCGATAGTAGAAATATTACTGGTCATGGAGAAGATTAGGATAAAATTCAGTGAGATAAAGTTAGAAAGAGAAATATAGAGGTGACGAGGAATTCAGAAGGTTCGAATTTGCGGAAACACAAAGAGTGGAATCACCTGCGCCATTGCGAACGATTTTGAGCCATGCCGAAGACTTTTGTCCCGCGGACCCCAACCAGGTAGCCTTAACCTACCAACATGACTCAGTCCATTTGTCAGTGACTTCATAGGTTTTTTCCATGTTTTGGTTTGGCCGCCCCTAGCTTTCTTCCAACTTACTCCTACACCACAAAACATCGCTCGTCGAGGCAGTCGGCGGTTGGGCATACGCAGCACATGTCCCAACCACCTCAACTGATAAAGTTTCACTACTTCATCTATTGACTCGCCATCCCTTCCTAATACTCGTTTTCTAACAACAGTCTTAATGATTTCACTAAAACTCAACAATCTCTGCAACTCTCTATAATGAAATTAATTATATGGCATTCATTAACTGTCTGATATTTAGAAAAATCACAATTTCAATTATGCTAATCAACATAATGGAACATCATGGTTAATTATTATTATTTGAATTAGCATAATCATGATATGAATGAATGAATAGATTTTTATTTTTTTATTTTTTGTCTTAATGGTTCTAATGTCAAATGATAATTATTAGACACACAGACATATTTTTATATGTCAATAGATTTACATAAAATAGTTATTATGAATTTTGATTCATTAATTATACAGAATAATTATAATGGGTAAAAAAACACGCTGAATAATGAAATGTTTATATAGCTTTTTTCAATTACAGTTATGCAGATAATGTTTCTACACATTGAAATCATTGTTAGACCATATCATTAAAAACATGGAAGCACTGAAAGACGGCCGTTTCATAATGGTATGGGACATGTCAGCAGTGTGCATCCACGATTCCTGCACCTCACCGGATTCAATGTTTATATATAATTGATATGATGAAATTACATATAACGACTAGTTCATTAAAATCATGAACTGATCAATATTAGACCACCATGGAAAACTTTGAAGAGTTAAACAGCCGTTGCGTTCTCATATAAGAGTACTCAACAGAGTGTATCTACGACGACCTTCGGTCTCGCAAGTGACTATTTATTCATTAACCTAATGTGTTGGTATTCAATGAGATTAGTGTGTAACTCCAATCAATTCACGTTATTGTGCGATCACCTTCATCATCAACCACTGTCTTCAATATCACTTTATTTAATGTTTTATTCAATAACCAAAAGAGAGATTAATAATTGAACTGCACAAAAATAAACATAGGAGTTAATAAAATAAAATAAAATACATTAAAATGTGTTACATGAAGTTTATGTGTTTAATAAGTGTATTAACATCATTTTGTTGATGGTATGAAATGTTGAGATGGTTAAGAGAATTTGTAGCTCAGGTGAATGATTGTGGAGCTTTCATTGTTCTTCTGAATAACATCATCAGGATCAGCATAAACTTCAGATAGAAGTGAAGTATTTGAATTTCTCCATGTTTGACATGTAGCTTGTTTTGTTAACTTCGATCCTGATTAGTTGCTACTGACCTTAAACCTATCGTTGTTTGCACCTTTGTTCTGATTGCATTTCCCTTTTGATCTGTTACTCGATCCTATATTTGCCTATGATCTTTCCGATTGGTTGAGAAATTGGGTCAGTGTGGATGTGTTTGTTGATTGCTGATTGACCTGAGTGCAAAGCTTCTAAAAATTCCCTAGTGTTCATTGTCCTCCCCCTATCCAGTATTCCCATATTGTTCCAATCAAATGTGTGGCCATAATTGTCGGTATGTATTGATATAAGCGAAGTGTTATCGTGGCATGTGACTGCTAAGTGGTGTTCACATAAAACAAGCTGATGCTGAGCTATAAATTTTCTCCACCACCCGAAAAGACCACAACAATCCTCATTGGCTTCCTTACAGTATTACACTTATCCATAATTGAATGTATGTCCATAATTGTCCGTATGCATTGATATAAGCGAAGAAATGTTGTGGCGTTTGACCGCTGATTGATGTTTACGTCTATTTTGTCCTATGTAGTGTTTTTGACAGTCTGAGCAATTTATTCCGTAGATGATATTTGGTTTTTCTTCCTTTGGCATCATTTGATCTACATAGGATTGATTGAAGTGATTCAGTTTATTTATGTGCTACAGCTATTCCAAATAGTCTCACTAGTTGTGCTTTAAATTCCGATATGTCTTTGATGTTAAGTAGAATGATCCGTTTATTGGTTCATCCACTTGATGATGATTTCAGCGACAAAAATAGCATACTAAAATAACGCATCAACCAATGAAAGTCAAGGATTTTTCGAGTAAGAAATGTAACCTCAAGGTCAATGGATCAGCCCATACTCGAAAACACAAAATGCAAAATTAGGACCTTTATCAAGTGAGTTCTGAGGACCTAACGTCGAAAACACATAATCAAATTTTCGCCCTGTATGAATAATTATATACATATAAATAAGATAAATTATGCAGAGAAATACATTACTCGAATACACATCAATGGATTAAGAAATGTACACCCATATGAAGAGTTCAATCAGGTCAACTAACGGTACGTGTGAAATATTCAAATCGTCTACATATTTAATACTCATATTGAACGAGAATATCAGGTATTTTAAATCAAACTAAATAATCACTATTGACACACACATACACACATCATTTCTGCAAATTACACAGTATTAATTAATAATTAAAACTAATAATTTATTCAGTGAGATAAAAGTAAATTGACACGTTTATAGTTAATTTCGGGTCCCGTAATGCTGACCTGAGAAATTAATAATGACAATAGCAATAATTAAAATACTGACTGGTTACATTTGAAACATATTAACAACAGTTTAATTATGTGATCTATTGTAATATACAATATTTGTCAAACATATATTGAACATCTCTGAAATGTGAACTTAAATGAAATCACGAGAACATTGATAATGACGATGCAAATAGGTTATTTAAATCAGAAAAAATGGTGTACATGAGTCATTTACCTGACAGGTGAATATGGTGCACCAGGTCGATTTCTATCACGTTCAGTTTGTTGATGCCATCGAAATGTTAAACTCCAATCGAATCCACCAACTTGAACACTGCTAGCACTAGGAATATGAAATTTTAAAGTTTTATCACTTATAGTTGATATTACAGGGACTACAACAATTGTAGAATTGAAAGCAATACGATCTAAAAGTGGTTCAAGCCATCCTACAAAACAAATAAATACAAGATATAAAGATTAATTATAGTCGAAGACGAAAGCTAATCAGTCAGAATTGAAATGTATAATTTTTTTGAACTTAAGTATTACTTGGCCTTCCTCCTTTCCTTTCACCTTGAGGATACCACGTGAGGGCTTGCTTTGTGATGCAGCTGGGTGCTTTCAGCAATATGTGTCCTATCCACTTCCACTGCTTCTTCCTGATTTCCTCCTCCACTGAAATCTGCTTTGTTCTATCCTCAAGTAGGTTGTCGTTGATGGTGTCTGGCAAAAGGAAACGAAATATTTTACGTAGACAAGTGTTAATAAACATTATTATCTTCTGAATGATGGCTTTCGTAGTTTTCCAAGTTTTCGCCCCATACAGTAGAATTGTCGGTTGGCACATGTAGTGCTGTATCGAAGAATCTTGCCTTTCCCCTTGTGAATGTTGAGACATGCTGCTGCTGAGGCTCCTACTACACTGGTCGTCTTCTTTTGCATTTTTTGTTGTGTGTGGGTTAGAAGAGCCAGATCATAGCGTTAGAGTAAAGCCTGATGTCGATCCAATCGAAAACAATATTGTTCGCCTATATGTGTGGTTCTAATACACAATTATCAACACTTTTTTTATGAGAAAACGTATTTAAATATTATGCAATAAAGTTTAGATTTATCTTTGATAACATTTAACAAAACAATTCTAAAAAATATATGTAGTTCATTTCACAGAATCAATAATTCTCAAAAATGAATAAATAATATTTAACAAAAAATGCTAAATAACTTTTATTTATAAATCAGTTGAATAAGGAACGAACACTTATTTAAACAATAATCATAGAGCATCACGCTACCATTGAACAATGAATGCATTGAAATAAAATAAACAAATATGAATTGTGCCGTATAATTGCAACAAACTTATTAAAGAAAGTACTCTGAATGAATTTAAACTAATGTAAACTACAAAGTCGCTTCTATCATGTACCATTTAAAGTGGGCAGGAAACACAAAAGTTGTAAACATGTGATGAAATTGTATCTGTAAACACTACCAAAATGTGCTGATAGAAAAGTCAATCGACCAGCTACAATGAAACTACTAAATTTTCGATTCACACTTTATTTATGAGTGATTATTGCGACAAATAATATATAATAATGCATTCAATGTGATGCCTTATATTCCATACAAGTGTGTGTGTGCTTATGTGCTTTGAAGTAGTTTGGATGAAAAGTAGCCTACACAAAACTCGACTAATCATGACGACCGATAAGGATTTATTCGCATGGACAGAGAAGTATCAGAAAAAGTCAAACATGTGTATACTGAAGATTTAAAATATTTACTACAAGAATTGATATATTTGCAAAGAACCCCTTTTATAATGAACAGTTCTCGACCAGAAATCAATATTATTCTATGAGATAAGTGAATTTTTTTTTAAATGATCTAAAAAGAGGCGAAAACTAATCGTGTTCTTTCGCAAACCTTTGACAAGCTCAATAAAGTTGTTGACTGCAAGACAAACTAATCGAATACGCAATATATATTCATTCAATAAAAATAGTCATAAAATTAAGGAAATGAAACCAATGAGAAATTTAGCCAATAATTGAGCATAAAAACACACTAGAATTATGTATGAATAAACTTCATCTACACAACGGAAGAACACATTTATTATTTAGTTCATGCGCATGGACAGAGAAGTATCAGAAAAGTCAAGCATGTGTTTACTGAAGGTTTAAAATATTTACTACCAGAATTGATATATTTGCAAAGAACCCCTTTTATAATGAACAGTTCTCGACCAGAAGAAGAAAGAAAGATATAAAAAGAGGTGAAAACCATTGACAAGATCAATAAACTTGTTGATTGCAAGACAAACTAATCGAATGCACAATATATATATTCATTCACTAAATAGTCATAAAATTAAGGATACGAAACCGATGAGAAATTCAGCCAATAATTGAGCATAAAAACACACTAGAATTATGTATGATGAATAAACTTTAGATTTGTTTATTCAAGTTTCGAAATTCATCTAAACGATGGAAGAACACATTCATCATTATTTAGTTCATTTGTAGTTATGATGAATGAATTGGCTTATTAACGTATTAAAAACTTGACACTGTCAGTTAAAAGAAACAACATTCAAAATATTTTAAAACAAAAATGGAATTTTTGAAAATGAAATGTAACAGTCAATATGATTGTAATACTAATTCATAGAACATATAGAGATTAGCGGAAATACAATAGATGGATAGATGAATGATTGACTTCATTTTATTTTTAACGGATGGCGATTGATTTTATGAAGTTTAAAAAATGATAATTTTTTGTATGTTATAACAATGGCTTTATGAAATGCTTTACTTTCTGTAGTATTTCACAATCATGCGTTCTTGAGTTCTGATAGGTGACAGACTTTAGACTACCATTTAGTTGAGTATTTGAACAGCACATTACACAGAGAGTGGATCACGTCAAACTAGGTAAATAACTTACGAACAAAACTAGAGTAAGGGATAGGCAACAATTTATTCCACATACTTACAGACGGTCATGCTCACTGAGTTCGTCAGTAAGCTTTGTCCGTTTCTTCACTTTCGATGACCAGTTACATCATATTTTCACTAACTAACATCAACTTACATGATAATAACCTTTGGACAACTATTACTGCTTGTATGCCAAAATCAGTGGTGAAACTTCGTTGAAGAGTGAAACCAATGACTTTACATATATTTACAATTTGCTACAAATTAACCGTAATATCAGTTTCGAAAAAAACAATCATGCTTAACTAACTGAGAGAAAGAATTAGGAAACTGCTTAACACAGTGGTTTTATTTGTCAGCTTGATACTCATTGATTTATCTCTGTCTTTGAGATAATAGGTACTATACAAGAGTGGACAGAGAAATTTCCTCTGAGACTTAAGGTACACTAAGAGGTTTTATGGAACACTATATGGATGAAAACTGGTGAAAAATAATGAACCATGTGGCACCATCGTATTTCCCGTATTTTTTATGCCAATGAATCACCGGAGTTTCTTAAGTTTTCGACACTGTTGTCTTTTGACGATGTCAAAATCTGGGGTACTATATTTATTGAGGTAGATCATCACATTGACCTCTAGACTGAACTAGACGGAGAGGTTAGATGATTACCGACTTGGGGTTCAAAAATTAGTCCTAGAAAGAGTGGTTCATTGAACACCAGACCAGGAAATAGTTGCCGATATACTATTAATCAGCTTATGTTATTTGCACGCTATCAGGAACAAAATGACTTGTCAGTCAAAAAGATTCATGATTCAAGATGTAAAAGTAGTTTCTGGAGGCAATTCTACTGTTAAGAAATGTTTCGTTCAATAAATTATCTGTACATATACAACGTATAGTTATGAGATATACAATTTCATAGGAATATGTTCACACATACATGCATATGTATAGCACATTTACAATTCACACAAGATCAGTCAGTTGCAACGTAGAACTTCGTACGTAAGTACATCAGTTCATGTCGCCATACCACATCAGCACAGAGATATAACTGTCAATTCAAATCCAATAGTAGAAGAGGTAGTAAAGGTATTGGAAGTTTTCGGAGAGGTTAGGATTACAAGATATTATTCAAGAAGTATGATTAAATGAGAAAAGTTTAGAAAGTCAAAACTAGAGACGTTGAAGAATCCAGAAGATACAATATTATGAAACATTAGTACACCAAACTACTGTTAATATAATATCAAACTCACCTGTGGTACATTCAATATGTGAATCTAGAAACACCAGAACTTTCCCAGTACTATGTTCTGCACCAATCATTCTTGCTCTAATCAATCCTTCACGTTGTTTAGTACGAACAATTTTAACAACTTTTAACATTGCCATATATTCTTCCAATGCTTCTTTGAGATGAGCTAAGATATGAAAATTGAATAGAAAATTATTGAAACAATTTAAATATAATAACGATAAAGCAATGAAATTAAAACGTTGCTAAAATTCTTAGTTTACACATTGAAATTATTCATGATGTATGTATGACGATTTTGAATAGCACAATAAGAATTATACACTATCATACGTAAAGCATTTTACAACCGACGAGTCGTTCATTGAAAAATTCAAAATTATATTTACAGTATGTGAAATTTTGCATTCTCAATCATTAACAAGCAGATTGATTGTAGGAGGATGTAATTACTAGAAACATTGTATCGCTGTTCTGTCCTAGTGTGGAACTTCTCGGAAAAAGCACAATCATGACCACATAACCAGCAACGAACATAGAATCTTTGGTCACGTGCTTGTACGCCTAACCTTCAGACCATTAAACCTGAATCGATTGGTGTACAAGTTTAAATCTAATCAATATACAATAGATACTACGCTATTATCTTTCATTGTTCTTGGTGACCAACTTCCTCATATCCGGCAAAGTTGAACTTTACTAATTACGGTTTCTAATCAGAACTCCGATAGTTTCTTCTTAAAGTGGATAACTGGTAAGCATATAATAAATGTCAATAATGCTCTAACTTAGATTGGTTTGTTATCTCAATAAAAGTCGATCATTATCATTCCAAACATTATAGCAATTATATGAATATAATTAACTGAGAAAACACAACAGCATAAAATCTATGCCAAAGAATTCCGTAAACTTAGAATGATGTAACATATGTCAAAATAAATAATATGAGGCTTTCATCAGTGATAATTTAAAAAAAATCAAGTATCTGTTTGCTCAACCAGTACTATAATTTGATAGCAATGTAAAGAATACAAGTATAGAAAGCTCAAGTAGTTAGATGTATGGAAGTCATTTACACCATCAAAAGTATATTTAAAGATAGATGGTATGTCTTAATAATAAGTGAGCAATAGTTGAATCTGTAACCAACACTATTGAGCAGAAAAAAGAACACTGAATACTACTAGGGATTCATAAAAAAATAGAGTAAGCTGCTTGGAATAAACTACATTTTAACTATTAAAACTCACATTAGAGACCATAAAGGGAAATAATGGAGAAATATTATCAAAAATATATGAACAGAAACTATAATAGTAACAATGGATTTCTCAGTTTGTTTGTGACAATAGGTAAATGCAAATAATTTGTAAAATTGTTTAAATAATTGCAAACTACCTAATATTTTTAAGTAGTGCCGTCAATAGGAGAAAATGAAAAGGTGTGATATGAAGAAACAAATGCATCTCAGAACATTCTTCATGATATTTAAATATCTTATAATGTTTTAATCATCAATGTATGATATCATAGACTGAAGTCGAGTCTCATCACCTATTTCATAACCAATAGTTCTCCCTTAATACAGTACTTTTTCATGTGTGTGTGTGTGTGATCTAATCACATTTTCCTCAAGAAGCATCTGGTGTTTTTGTACTTTAGTTTCTATTTATTAGAAATTCATTCGATTGTAATCTGAAAATTTGTTACGTGAGTACATTATTAATTCAATCAATCGATCCAGTTAATCAGTTTAGTCTATCAGTCAACTTGAACATATTGATGGGATGATTGTTGACCTATAATATAAATATTATTACATCACGGTTTAACTAATTTTTATATTACTATTTCAAATATATCTCTATATCAAAAGTCATATGACATATTATTTTATATAAAAAGAAAATAATTCTCATCATCAACAATTATACAATTATATGATCAATGAAATTTTGAAACAATTAATATTAACGAGATAGTAAAAAAAAAGTTGGATTACATTACCACTAACTAGACTGGATATTCAATCGATAGGTCACATACACACACACAGACTGAAATCATAGTATGTCAGGTATATGTATCATAATTCAATGCAGAGAAACATAATATTAAATTAGGAAGTACTAAGTGCAATGTCATACATAAAGGGAAAAGCAAGATTTCGCGATACAACACAACATGCGCCAACCAAATCACGCTTGATGGAGATTCTTTGGAGGACGTTGACACCTTTACCTATCTTGGCAGGATCATTGAGAACCAACGTGGATCTGATGCAGATGTGAGGGCGCGGATCCGTAAAGCAAGTGCTACATTTCCACAACTGAAAAACATCTGTAACTCCAAACAAATATCAATCATAACCAAAATCAGGATTTTCAATACAAATGACAAGAAAGTTCTACTGTGTGGAGCGGAAACGTGGATAACTACGAAAGTCATCATCCAGAAGATGCAAGTATTTATGAACAGTTGTCTACGCAAAATACTTTTGATTCGTCTACCAGACACGATCAGCAACAACTTACTGTGGGATACAACAAACCAGATTCCAGCGGAGTTGGAAATCAGGAAGAAGCGGTGCAAGTGAATGGGGCACACACTGCGAAATGCACCCGACTGCGTCACAAGACAATTCTCACATTGAACCCTCAAGGTCAAAGGAAAAGAGGAAGGCCAAGGAACGGATTATGTCGAGAAATAGAGAAAGATTGAGATGAATGAACGAAAACTGGAAAGAACTAGAAAGGGAAGCCCAGGACAGAGTTGGTTGGAGAAAACTGGTGGGCAGCCTATGCTCCACTGGGGGTAACAGGAGAAAGTAAGTAAGTAAGTATGTTTTGTGAATGCACATTCCACAGAGCGAATCTCAAAATAAAATACAAACACCAACTGTTATTCAAATCTAATGAGAAAATAACTTGAAATTATCTGATTTAACTGAGTTAACATTTACTTTGAAAAACTTGACTGTTATGAAATAAAAAAATATGCAAAAACGATCATTCAATGTTTCTTTTTCTACCTTATTGAAATTAGACTATGATCAATGAATGTAATAGCTTTAGCATAAGTTATGATTGAATAATACTAGGATGATGAAATGAAATTGTCAAAAAAAACAATAGAGAGAAAGATTAGGGGAATGAATAAAGAATGAGAATATGGTTTGATGATACAAACAATGAAAAGATATGTTTATAGTACAAATAATGGAACTAACGATTTACAGGAACAATTTATTAATCCCCATAAGATTAGTCAACAACAAGGGATACTCAAGTGGAGAGTTATCTTCGATTAAATCATTATCAAAGTGTACGAATAGAGGAAGAGAGAAATAGAAGGAGTGAATGTATCTAATTTATGATAAACAATTCTGAGCTACATTATATGAAATCTGAAAACGGTTAACTTGGTTATGATGCAAACTTTGCCTAAGACACTTGCACCTGTCGAAATGATCAACAGGAGCAGTCAACGACTATATTGATTTATGCTGTATCTTAGTTTGGTTGGTAGAATGATTAGTTTTGAATAAAATATCAAACAGAGAGTGGAGAAAATTTGTAGCTAAGGTGGATGATTCTGACGGTGTTTCGTTCTCTGAGCTGGATGTTTTGGTTGTGAAACTTTCATTGTTTTTCTGAACAACATCGTCAGCACAAACTTCACATAGATGTTTATTCTTGCTCAGAAGAACAATGAAAGTTCCACAATCAAAATATCCAGCTCACAGAACAAAACATCCCCACATCAACTTATTTTTATCCTAAATAATTAGTTCAATTCTAATAACCAAAAGAATCACAGTCTGATGTACATCAGAAGAAAACTGAAGTGATGTAATCAAGATATGGTAATTGAGAGACAAGTCAAACGCGAATTGAAACCGGTTCACATAACATAGTGCTTTCTCCTCTGTCTTCCTTTGAATCTTTTCTTTACATCAATCAATACTGCAAGTCAATAAATAGCAATCGTTCACTATCACTCAAACGTTCAATCATTTTTGCACATCATAAGAGAATTTCAAATCCGAAGTATTTATTGACACAATCAACAGCATCTCATAAACACCAGATTCTGTTGAAGATGGAACAATGCACTCTTCGAATGATAACAGCATCATTTTGAAACTACCTCACTGTAAACTCAATTTGAATCAACCGAAATCGAATCAACAGCATTCAAAACAAACAGATGTGACTTACGTTGATCAGAGTAATCATCAACCAGTATAATTTCATGTAACAAATTTGGTGGAGATCGATCTATCACTGAATGTACTGAACGCAATAATGTTGACCAAGCTTCATTATGAAAACAAATTATCACAGATGCTGAGGGTAGATTACTTGCATATTTGTTGACTTTACACCTGCAGAAGTATTTTTTTAAATAAAAACACATATTGTCAATTACGACGATAGCAGAATCAAAATAAAAGTGTCAAGTTAAAAGTGACACATAAACATAAATAATTGTAGCATCCATTTGAACAAACATTGAGTCGATAAAAATACACTACGTGATTTAATACGCTAAGTTCAGGTTATAATTGTTGAGTAAGACAACGTGATTTGGATTTGTTTGACTGATCAGTTTACTGTTGCTAAAAATAGTAGATAAGAATTACTGATATGATAAAATTATTATTATTATTATTTTCAGATAACATGTTTCATGTTTAAGTTCATTAAATTGAACATAATTATTTAATTCATAATCAACAATATTAATTCAAGATTTCTGACAGTTAACCAGTATGTTGACGGGTTCGGAAAAGATTACTGTTTACAACATATATACTCGTGTTTACTCGTACTTACTTAACGCGATACATGTAGGCATAAATATAAATCATGTATATATATATATATATATATATATATATATATATATATATATATATATATATATATGTAGGAGTAATGATTAGAAATTACTTCTAGATGGAAGGGTCAAATAATTTCAAGCGAAACACATACAAATTAATCGAACAGTCATCCATCACTGCATAATAAACAGTCAACAATATCTGTCATCGATCAAACTGATAACATTTGATAGATGAATGCCAATCAAATCACCAGGTACAATTATTAGTTACTTAAGTCTGTTGGCTCTCATGGAACGTAGGTCACCGATCAAATTATCCAACCTAGTCTGTCTTGGGCTCTGCTTTCTAGATCTTACCGATCGCTATTTATCCATCGGATATCTGTCCCCAACTCCCGATTTATTCTGTTCTTTAGTCTTTCTAGTTTCCCTTCGTTTTGACAATCCCAACTTACGACTAGCTATGTGACGAAGTTTTGTGGTGTTCTCAATGTGTGTCCTATCCACCTCCGACATCTTCACTAAAGTTTCGTTTCGAGTGTAGGTTGGTTTGTCTTCTGTCACAACAGATTGTAGCTGACGAAGCCCGACCAGTGGATTAGAGCATTGTGTGCAGACAGCTTTTTACAGAGGCTGCCACATCGCGGCCCGCCTTTTTCCGCATTTACTGTTGTAAGTGAAATAGAAGAACTAGGTCACCTGAAGAATTCAAATAATCTACCTGGATTCAAAATGTCCACCGTATTCAGAGTTTTCCTGAGAAGTCACGGTCTTCATAAACAAGTCAACGACGAAAGACAAACGCCGAGAGTAAGCAGCATAGTCGGCACCGGTTTTCATCTGGAATGAGTCTGTGAGCTGCCTCACATACACGATTTCACAGAATTCTGCATGATGGTGACAATCTTCTCAAGTACTCCACAGTTTCGAAGAAATTTCCATGTTTTTGTCCTCTCCACAATGTCAAATACTTTTCCATTGTCGAGGAGGTTGATGTTTGGTGATGAGTTCCATCACAATGATTGAAACACTAATAACATGGTTGAACAGTCAATCCCCAGTAATTCGAGAAACCTTACAGTTTGTCGTCAGATGAATAAATCGTAAAGCACTACATCCAAACTCTATTTCATCTAGCCCATTAGCCCAGAGACTGACTCCTACAGCGTTTCGAACAGTTTGGGTATTAGCACAATCCAGATGGCTCTACACCAAACGCAGTGTAACAATCGACTGTACACAAGATAGCCTTAATGTCAATCACGTGAAAAACAAAGACGAAAATCAACCACAAATCTTCTTAAGCAAATAAAATATAATGTGTTGCAGTAATCTCAAAAGTGACTTACTTGCCTTCTCGATAGTCTGGTAAATATCGTCTCACACTTATTCGATCACTTGCATACTGGTTAAAAGAATTGTATTTCCAACCTTTATCAAATATCAGTTGTTCAGATGGCGACAAATCGTCACGATTTACTGTATACGCTTCACCATGCTCACCTTTATTCAGTTGTATTAAGTTGATCAGTAGGCACGTGAAAAACATCATGGAATCCAAATTGTGAGTGACACAATGAGAAAAGAAATGCAAATCAATAACCTTTAACTGTGTTAAATGAACATGCTGAGATATCTTAGACTATTGACTGACAACTGCGGGATGATCAATAAGAACTAGAGAGCAATAAACGCCTTGCTTTTCTCTCATACAACTCATCATCACATTCTACGCATGTTTAAACCCAATGCGTTCAGCGTCAGCATTGATCGACAACTGTTTAAAACTACGGTGTCACAATTCAGAGGTATACGCTTTACATTGATGTGGCTTGTCCGAACCTTTGGATAAACCAACTAACATATTTTTCTCCAGTTATTATTCACATGTCTGTCAACCTCGTCATCAGTTAACAGCTTATAACGTTGGTTGCTTTTACTTGAGTGTGTGAGTGCATTGATCGCCTCGCTTATCACATGTCTAACTAATTTTTGTCTCACAGTATACATTTTTAGTTTTGCTTCATCTCATTGAGTTAGCCCTCTCAATTTCTCCGCATCACTTTGTTTCGCCTTTAGGCTTCTTGTTATTGCCTGTCAGTTTACGCCTATCTATGGAACAAATTCATGGAAAATAAGCTATATTGGGCTTCTCATTATTGCCGTCGCGTAAACAGGGTTCTCTAAATATCGTATGTCAGAATTAGTATATTCAACTGTTCGCGCAAACTGGAGTCACATTATATTTATTCTATGTCTAAATTACATTAAAACTACACAAAACAACCGTAAAAAGTTGTATTCAATAATATGAACAAAATATGTTGAACCAGAATTAAATAAACACTGTTGAGTGCGACAGGCACCAGAACTCTAATCTATAACAACTAGACACTCACCTGGACCTTTCGAGTATTTGTCACTTCTTTTAGGTGGAGCATTAGGAAATAAACCCAGCTTGGCAATAGCTGATATCTTATTTGGACGGTTGTCTACAATCGTCTGACCATTATCTCTAATTATATTTTTACCTTCATGATCTGGTCTTACGAGGAGGTCCTTTTCTTGCGGCCAGTTGACAGCTGGTTTGATATTATTCAAATAACCTTTATCTATCTTTTTGGCAACCATTGACTCCAAATCATCATTGTGACCTAAAAAAGCAGTGAAAAATCAATGTCACATTGATAGCCGTTCCAAATAGATTAATGTTTACTAAACCTTTTATTTGAATGCACAGATTTAACTTTCTTGGCAGAAGTTAATAGAATACGTCTCACCATACTTCTCTTCAATTTTACCCGCTTCATATAGAATGAAATTGATATTGATTTTTCACAAGGACACAAATTATCTCTGTCAATACTGCATTGCATACCAAGGTCAAATAGCTTAATTAATTCATTATCTTCATCTAAAAATACATAGTCGTCTCTCAAGCATCTATAACTGTAAATTGATATCATAATGTCTTGATTGTCAGTAAAATTCATCTATTAGAGATCAACGATTCCATTTACAGCCACCATAGGTTAACTCTCGAGGCTGATTCAGATCCCGAACGCTAAAGCTTCTACACTAATTTACAAGTAGTTATTTGTTTTCTCAATGCAAGTCATAATTTCTTTGAGAAGCTCAAAGTTGTACAAGGTACAACCTGAAAGACATTTCCATAATGCGATTCAAACGATAACATTCAAAAGCAGTCAGTTTTCGCTTGGACTCAACGTTTGTGGTTCGATGACAGTTATATCAGTAAAAGCGTTAGTGAAGTTCTTGCGTGGAATACAGAGCAAATCACTCCTTGTCTGATTTAAAACATCGAATTACATATGTACCTTGACTGTGTACTTTTTAAATCGAATCCGTGTTGAAGACATACAGAATCTGTTCTAGTCAGTTCGATCACAGATTTAAATGTGTTTTGATTGCTTATATAGGCTTTTGGCTTCTTCGACTACCGTTTGTCTAGCTCATAGGTTTAGCGTGATCGTCAAGTCCGATCATATAAAATTCAAAATTACTTCACAACTTCATTGGCATACACAAAAATCCCTTGAATGTCTGCAGTTTGTTGCATAGATTCATCAATAATTAACCATAACAGATCATGCTTTTCAGATTACCTACCCGGATCTTCATCAATGGGGGAATGTGAATGGAAATTCGGAAGAAGAGGTTGGCCGAAATGATCTACACTAATTGCATTATCCTTTCGAAATTTACGTTGACTTTCTGGTCGTTCAAAGAGCTCAAGTTGTTCGTCAGTTGGAAGTTTCAAAATGCGATTGTTCCCCACGGTTATTCGAGAAGGCAACTGAGCGGAGCTGGTATGCAGATCGCTCTGGTTGGGTATATTTGTGTTTATCCACAAAACAAACGTGAAACCAAGACAGACTAGTCCCAGACGCAATAGGTAACTTCTACAGAGAGCAACTCGACGTATAATCTTTCTGTGCGTAATTTTCTAAAAATAAAATTTGTACGCTCAGCTTAATTCATAATTTCCTCAAAACATTTGTTGTAATAGAAGACTAGAGTAATTTCTAAGAAAAATTAGCCTATAAGGAGATTACATCAAGCGTGGCTGACAGATAAAGTATTTCAAAATCATATAAAGAAATTTTCGCGAATTAATGAAGATTAAACTACTTTCGAATACACCATACAGCATTGTTTGACATTCTACACGTGACTTAGACTTCAAAATTGCGAGACAATTCTTCAAGAATATCTTCCGGTGCATCAACGTATACAGACATAACTTCTGATTCTGTTGTAATTTACATCTTACCATGTAAATACCGATCTAAAAACATAGGCCTTACTTAACAACAACAGGTATTTTTAACCTCTGTTACTAGAATTCGATCATAGATATTTTAGAAGCAGTGCTCGTTTATCTTGAGAAAGCTGCGTAAGCAATGCTATTGTTAGAAAACAGGTACTAGGTAAGGATGGAAGATTAACAGATGAAGTGGTTGAGACATGTGTTACCTATGCCCAACCACCTGCTGCCTCGTCGAGTTGTTTTGTGGTGTAGGAGTAAGTTGGAAGAAATCTGGGGGTGTCCAAACCAGAACATGGCACAAATCCATAAAGTCACTGAAAACTGGATTGGGTCATGTTGGTAGGTATAGACTACCCGAGTTAGGTCCACAAAACGATACTAACCGATGCTTAGAGACCTTGAACGAAATGGCTCAACATCGTTTGTGATGGCGCAGGTGCATCCACTCCTCGTGTTCTCTTCCACGGTGTGGGCAGCCGGGAAGTGACAACCGCCCTCATACCCGTAACAGCACACGAGACCGAATGGGTCAAAGTCAAATCCTTCCTACACCCCCTAATACCTCTCATCTCCACGACTAACTCTTCTCACATTCATTTATCACAGTACACAGCTAATGCAAACGAAGCGAGTTCACGAAATGTCATTTCTGGTCTCCTGAAACCGCGTTTTAGACTACATTTTGGAGCATTTAATGTACGTACATTATGTCAAATAGGGCAACAGGCATCATTAGCTAGGACTTTAGAATCTCGTTCCATCGATGTGTGCTGCGTCTCGGAAACGCGCATACAGGATCCTAGTAAAATTAATAATCTGATTTCAGCTTGTCAAAATCAAGAAGCAGCTCGATTTACTCTTCGTGTATCCGATAGCCCTGATGCTGCTTCCAGGGGTTTCGTTGGTGTAGGTGTAGCACTGAGTCGTAGGGCAGAACTAGCGCTCCTAGACTGGATCCCTGTAGATAGTCGCTTGTGCGCTGTCCGACTAAACGGGACAGTAAGGACTCGGAAAGATAGGGACAATCACCGTTGCCTCTTCGTCGTATCTGCCTATGCCCCCACTGACTGCAGTTAAGACGAGGTGGAAGACGAGTTCTAAAGAAGGCTTTCGAACCTCCTCCAAAAAGCTAGGCGCTCCGATGTAGTAATAATGGCTGGTGACTTCAATGCTCAAGTAGGTAGACTAAGTGAAAATGAAAGACATCTAGGTGGATGTTATGGTGTCGTGGCTCAGAGAACAGACAATGGTGACCGTCTGTTGCAACTATGCTCAGACAACCGCCTATTCTTAGTAAACACTAACTTTAGGCATAAGGAAAAGCATCTGTTGACCTGTCGACCTCCAAAGTCGTCTCAACGTTGGACTCAACTAGATCACATCGCCATCAGCCACCGATGGAGGGGTTCAATAGAGGACTGTTGCTCGTTGTGGGGCACATGTTTAGATTCAGATCATGCCCTAGTGTGAGCGCCTATTTGTTTGAGGCTTACTGGGCGCAGGAAAGACACCGTAAGGAAGCCTCTCAGGGTTTTAATTAATGGTAATAGTGTGAAGAATATATTTCAGGAACAACTAGATAGACAGTTAGGCGGCCATGTAAGTGATTCCCATCCGGAGGCAGGTTGAAATGATATCAAAAAGGCTGTAGAAACAGCAGTGATATCTGCTTTTTAGGTTGCCCATAAGGCTAGAATGAAGCCGTGGATCTCAGTAGCATCTACCGATCTGATGGATGCCTGAAAACTCATCTCACCTGACTCTGAACATGATGAAGAACGAAGTCAGCTTAAGCGCAGGCTGATAAAAAGCCTGCGCAACGACCGTGAACAGTGGTGGGTGGCGAAAGCAAAAGCGATGGAAAAGGCAGTGGCGATCGGCAACAGTAAACAGTTGTTCTGCCTTATCAAGTAAACCGATATTAGGAATCCTAGTGTAAGTGAAACTATCTCGGAAAATGGTGGGACTATTATTTATTCTCAATCCAGGAGACTGGATCGATGGGCAGAACACTTTAGGGATCAGTTCAACTGGCCTCGAGCCACTCTTTGGTTACCCACGATCTCCAGTCATCCTGAATGGCAAATCGACGTAAGTCCTCTTGGGCTTTACGAATTCGAGAAAGCGTTAGGAAATCTGAAGCGAGGGCGAGCTTCAGGTCCTGATAGACTGACCCTTGAGATATTTAAGGACGGCGGTCCAGTTTTAGCAGCTACGTTGACTGAGATCTTAGGTAGAACCTGGGAACTGGACGTAATCCCGCCCGAGTGGTCTCAATCACTGATTGTACCAATCTATAAGAAAGGACAAAAGTCTTCTTGTGACAATCACAGGGGAATAAGTCTAACTAATATAGTATCTAAAATATTGGCCTCAATAATACTTCGATGTCTTAATAGAACTCGTGAAGAGCAGACTAGAGAAAACCAAGCTGGTGTTCGACCTGGACGTGGTTGTATAGACCACATCTTCACACTACTGATCTTACTGAATTATACTTCTCGAATCATATTTTCGCTCCCTAATCTTCTGCGTTACTGCTGATACGTCTACTATTGCTATCACTCTTGGACTTGAACTGACAGTTGCGTCTCTGTGTTGATGGGGCATGGCAACCTTAACTGATGTACTTAGGTACGGAGTTCTGCGATGTATCCGTCTGTCTGTTTTTGTGTTCTCTGAAATCCTTATCTTCTGAGTTCCTCATGAACGTCTTTTCCTTTTTCTTTTATCTACTACCTCTACTACTATAGGATATGAATTTACAGTTGCGTTTCTATGCTTATGTGGTATAGCAACTTGAACTGATGTACTTACGTACGAGGTTTTACGTTGTAACTGACTGTGGTGCAAACTCATTTCCTTTATTGGTGGATGAGGATCCTGAAGCCTTTGTGAGTCATTGGTTTGAAATCAGGGTTACTTAAATCTCTCATATAAACACACTAGACTCAAAAGTTGGGTCGAAGAATCTACTCGACAGGGTTTAGATATATACAAAATATTGATTCAACTATGACTTGCTCCTAGCTGTCATCCATGGTTTCGATTGCCACATACACCTCAACCAAGATTATGAATTCCGCATTCATTTATCGTAAATACTAGTTTCCTGTCTTGCTTTCAGGTAGAAAACAAAACAGTACCAATAATTCCAAACCTCTCATTGGTTATGATCTATTGACTGTGAAGTTTCCTAACAGGAGTGTCAGTAATGTTATTGAAAGACTCGGTACCAATTTAATTTGTACCTGCAGTGTTGCTTTTAATTTATTTAGTCAGCTGTTTCATAATGATATCTTCCATTAAGTTCCGAAGACAAAAATGGTTACAATTCTCTGAGATTAACAATAGTTTAGAACTAGCAAGGAGTCTGATTTGAAAAACACTTGTAGGAAGATTGAGCTAATTCTGCAGCTTGGAATAGATAATTCTCTACAGGAATCTAGCTGTTTTTGAACATCCTGATGAATGAACCAACTGTTTTTCTGATCGATAATATTTTCGCGAAGGAGTTTACCACCATAAAAAAACTATGTATTTGCATCTAGATGTGGCAGTCTCGCTTCAACGAGTTTCGGATTCAAGTCTTTAGAACACAAAAGGTGTGCAATATTTACACGTTCTCATTTGTTTGGTCCATATATCACAATTGCGGTTATTGTGAAGTACATTTTGTATCAGGAAATGGGAGTCAGTTGCACCGTTAAAATAACAACGTACAACTAACCCAAAGAAACCAAAAGGCCGTCATGACAAACTATTTACATGGAAATTGGTGTGGATAATGAATAAGATTACAGTAAATATGATAAAGTTTGTGTGAGTATTAATTAGAAACGCCAACCATAAGCAACTAGACTTACCATAGTTTATATCGCCTAATGAACAAAGCAATACCGACAAAGTATGAAAAATTAAAGATAGTGCTTGTTATTAAGGTTATTATGCATGTAGCAAACCAAACCACCCAGCACTGGCGTTTTCAAGTGATAGACATCAAGGGTCGCGGTAATTGCTCAGGGTCACATTTGGGAATATCCAATATCCAATATCTTTTTCACAAGCTCGATTCTTGTAAGAAAACAGTTTCGCTTTCACATGTACAAAATTTATCCGTGAAGTAAGAACACATCACGTATTTTCCTGTAGAAATAGTGTGTTGCATAGTAGTTTTTCATGCTTGCTAGGTGATTAGATGTATCCAATATCAATTTTACGGCTATTATAAATAGTTCGGTTTCTTCGTGCTCGGATCGTTACGTTTTTGTCTATTCTTTTCTCGAAGTTATCAACTATGGGGATTTCGGTCACTTCGACTGGGACAGCATTCCTAGAGAGAACAACTCCAAATGAGAAAAGGAAGAAAAGTGACTAGGTTTTTGCAACAGATGCTCAAGTCATTTCATACCACATGCGAAATATAAAAGCCCTATGTGTTACGGGAGAAACGAAGACATTTTGCTGATCAAAACCTCTCTATATAAATATCATTAATTTCACTGTGTTTTTTGGGTACATTTGTTTTACTTAACTTATGAACTTGTTTGAATTATTATTTTCGGCCATTTTGGACTCCTGTTTCTCTTGGTTGTTCGTTTGCAGTTTTTTGCTCCAGAAACCTATAAAATAGAAGGTAATTGTAATTATTTTTTTTAGAACGACATTGGTCGTCTATTTGTAATAAATAAATACATTTTGGTCGATTATTTGTGAATTGGCAATAAACTTTGGTCTTTACTTTGGAGTTCCTTTTGGTTTAATCTTTGGGATCGACACACCGTGCTTCTAAGGATCAAAGAGCGAAAAATTAGACGTAACACTATGCACACACAATCTCAAACAGATAATGTTTTAACCCTGTCTCCCGAGTTAATAACCCCTCGGGAAATTTCAGTGGCTTATTTAACATGTCCCCACACCCATGTAAGTCTAAGTAACTCCGTTGCTCAA
The DNA here is from genome assembly GCA_944470395.2 of Schistosoma turkestanicum. Classification (NCBI taxonomy): domain Eukaryota; kingdom Metazoa; phylum Platyhelminthes; class Trematoda; order Strigeidida; family Schistosomatidae; genus Schistosoma; species Schistosoma turkestanicum. Next base: position 72,030,423 of record OX103971.1, on the reverse strand, counting down.
CATACTCTCAACTATTTTAGCTTAGCGGGACATTTGATAAATTTATGTCTTATAAATGCTCGTTTGATCTGTAATAAAAAGACGGATCTATTCATGTTGGCAGGTCTTCATGCAACATCGCTGAAAATGATATCTGAGGCATGGATCACCAGTGATATTTCTGATCTAAGTATATCTCTTTGAAAATATGATCTTTTTCAAAGTACTCTTACTTACAAGGACAAGGTTGGGGACACATCATACATTCCCACTCTAGCCTAAACTCACTCTTATGTAATATTTCGGAACTAAGAAAATCATAATATTCTGTGTGGATCATTATGAAACCCTCAAATGCAGTTTCGTTCTGTTCGGCTATTTACCGTTAGCCTAATGCAACAGCAGGAGAACTAGCAATATTTTTAGAAGTATTCATGTTCGCTTCATCCCTACCGTTTAGAAGCGACGCTAGTTTTGGGGAATTCAGCATATCTGGAATCTACCGGTTACCACTCAAAGCTGTGTTTCAACCCTTTATTGGATGCTCAGAGCTTGGGAAGTGGACTCAACTTGTTGACGGCCCAACCAGCAATCTCATCCCTATTAGTGGCGATCGTATTGTCGTCATATTCAGTCTTGATATAGAAGCCATAACTATAAAACTTAAATCCACTAAACTTCATAGGGACTTTAGTAAGTCTGATTGGGCCAACTTCTAGAATTTACCTAGAAGCACTTACTGTAAACAATGCTGATGAACTAATAAACGTATTGTATCACAACACAAATAATATCCTCAGTAAATTTGCACTCTTAGGACCCTGGGGATTTAGAATTTCTAAGGCCTTATATACGCCAGGTCATATACGAGAACGTCTTCGAAAACATGCTTCCAAACTTCATAAGCGTATTGACTTCTCCCAATTAGTTACGATGACAGAAACATATATCGAGGCAGAGATGATGAGTACTGAAAAGGCAATCGCACAGGAAAATCGTGCCATACAGCTGAATAATGAATCTTCTGCACTTATTAAAATCCTTCGAAATAAATTTGAAAGCTCTAAAGTATAGGGAGGGAGCAATCAAGTGTACGAAGACCCTAAACATATCGCAACGCTAACAAATGAAAACCGAACAAATGAATCACACCTGACCCTAATGACTTCTTGTGAAATCGCCAGGGTAAACTTCAGTGAACAGAACACTTCTAAGGCGATAAGTACACTGAAGCAATCTAACAAAGAAGGGGCAGATGCTATCCAAGTCAGTATGCTGAAAAACGGGAGCAATGATGATTCTTTTCAAACTAACACCTATATCACTCTCTACATAGTGTCACCCTGATAACTGAAAGACTACAGATATCATCGCCACAATTAAATCTAGGCCTACAGCGAATGTTGAAAATTATCGACCCATACACATTTCCCTAATAGTATCTAGGGTGATGGAGAACGTAGTAGAGGCGGCGTTAATACAACACATACTGAATAACAATCTGATACTGACCTCACAGCATGGGTTATTGAGGTCCAGGTTATGCGATACATGCCTGCTAAATTACCTAAATGATACCACGCAAAAACAAGACAAGCGGCTCATAGTATCAGTCCTTTTCTTCGACTTTAAAAAAGCTTTTGATGGGATCCCACACAAAAGGCTTCTCCTTAAGCTAAAGTCATTTGAAACCAGTGAAATGCCATATTCGTGGTTTGTTTCATTCCGAAATTAATGTTAACAAATGGTTCAATACAACGATTACCTTACACCACTAAGACCAATCAGTGGAGTTGTCCAGGGAAGTTTAGTGGGTCCACTCTTGTTTCTGATATGCGTGTAGTGACTTCACTTTTCTGCAGTGAACGCGATTAATGTAATGGAAACATTCATCATTATAACCAGTCTTAGCAGTTACTGTTTGACCGCACTTTTTGTTTCTAACACTCTTTACGTGCAAACTTTCTTTTGTGTTGCTGGGATTTTCGCTCTATGGTCTCGCCCCACTTCTCTGGTTCGATTTCAGTATTCTTCTGATACCACGATATCATTATGAAATATATTTTTTACTATAGAATAACCCTTCTTTTCTGTGACGGGCATGTTGTAAGTGTAGAATTCTTTTTGAATGTTTTGTGTTTTGGAAAATCCCTCCATGTTTACATATTTTTGCTATGACATGATGGACTTTTTCTCTTGACATTTTTGGTATTTTATTTGATTCCAATTTGAGATTTTATCATTGTATATTGTTACTCTTTCTATATTTTGTACTTATATTGAAGTTTTTGTGTTTGCTTCTGAACTGTACATATATTGTTTAAATCTGATATAATATGGCTACCGCCACATTTTTGGATGGACGCGGTGGCTGCTGGACTTAGTGTCACTTACTAGTTATTGTGTTGGATACTCTGCGGAGTAATTTAGCCCTGGAAGGAACACAAATTCCGTAAGACTTTGTATTTCCATTTTATAATAATAAAGAGACGTTTTCTCCTAGAATTTTGCCCTTTTTGATTTGGTCGGGACCCGGAACTAGGAGGAACGTACAGGAGTGTTTCTATTGGAAACAATTGGGACAGCCACTGTCGAAATAAATCTACAGTCTGGAATTTCATCTTTCGTGGACTATACTTTGTGGAATTTCTTCTTTCGTGGATTATACTTTGTGGAATTTCTTCTTTCGTGGATTATACTTTGGAAATATTCATCTGAACTCATATATTTTGGAACTATTCGGATTATTAAGAATTATAAAGAAACATTTGGAATTTTAATCGTTTATCATACTAGACTTCCTTGGAGGAAGAAGTTGGATTATTAATCGTATTTTTGAACTGAACTGTGGAATTACTATATTTTGTATTGTTACCTTTTCTACTGAACTTTATTTATGATGTCAAACCGAAAAAAATCACACATGAGGACGGTGGAAGAGCTCGACGGATCACAGGGCTCTAGGCAAGTCGTTAGTGATAACTTTTTTATGGGTAACCCACATGTTATGTCTGATATTTATTATTGTAAGTCATCGATAGAGGGTTTAGAATTACCTAAGGTTGAACTTTCATATTTTGATGGAAGGTCTCGCGACTATTTTAGGTTCATACGACAAATAGAGACGTTTATAGAACCTCGAATAAAGGATGATCAAGTGCGTTTATTGTATTTAATTCATTATTGTAAGGGAAAAGCAAAAAATGCGATTGAAGGCTGTATTATTATGGATCCACAATCAGGATATAAGAGAGCTAAGGCCATTCTAAAACAGCTCTTTGGACAGTCGCATGTAATAGCGCGAGAAACCTTAGAGGACTTATTTAGAACTGGGAATGTAGAATTTAATGATCCTGAATCATTGACGAACTTGGCTATTAAAATGCAGAATGCTGCTTTAACTTTAGAACAGCTCAATTGCACAACGGAACTTAACTCTATGGCTACTTTAGAACGAATAGTAAGGCTCTTACCTCGTCGAATGCAAGCCCAGTGGGCAGAGCTAGTATTCAAGTGGGACGAAGAGGAGAGAGAGCCCAATTTTAACGAATTGACGGAATTTATTATGTCTCGTGCTAAGATAGCTAGTAGTAGGTTTGGAAGATTAGCTTATCAGGCTAAAACAGGAAATAATACGGAAGCTACTAGTGGTCTGCGTGCGAGACATTCGGATTTTTCGTTTCTACCTAAAGCACGCTCGGAAGATAAGAGATTTGTCAATTATATCACGAAAGCATACGCTGATGAAGGACGAGTATGTGACCGTAACGATGTAAAGCCTCTTGATGCGTGTCCTAGTAAGAAGCCGGTTGGTGTAACAGATAAGATGGCTTTTCTAAGTGTAGAAAAGAAAGAAAAAGGTGAAAAGTGTAGGCATCAAGATGGATCCGAAGTGTGTGATGATAAAAGCCTCTTAGCTGCTCGAAAAGCCTGGAACGGTTATTTGGATTCGAGTAATCAGAGGTTAATGAGTTCAGCAAATATGAATAAGGCCCAGGCAGGATTGACTGAACGGAATAAAGCTTATTTTCGGAACCCTTCAGTTAGGGTAAATTATATAACTGGACCTAGAGTAGATTCTAGGATAAGTGATGGTGGTACAGTAACGGCTAAGAAGCCTAGGAGACATGATGCTACTATTACTAAGAAGCCTGAACCTCATGCTCTTTCGGATGCTACGACTAGCCATGGAAATAGTAGCCATCAGAACCTTAGTAGTGACAGTGATAATAAGGATATAGAAAGTGTCAGAAGTCCACTTATAGGGACTAGTTTATCAACTTCATCGAATGAGCCTCCTAGTGTTTCGACGCCATCGGACCTCGTCACGAAGGTTAAGTTGATTGAAGATGCACAAGGTTGTGCAACTGTAACTGTTCCTATTACGGTTGACTGTCAGTCGAGTGATGATGAGAAGAAAGTGTTTGATGGTAACAGCCAGTCTACAGTGCTGTGTGATGACGATGCTATTGTTGAGCATATGTCTTGTGCCGCTGAAACGGATGCTAATGCAGAACGGAATCATTTAGACGTTGATAATAAACTGGATGTCACTGATGTGACAAATGAGTTACCGACGATGATGAATACTGTTCAAACCTCCTCTGCATCAGGAGATGGAAGGATAAATATTGATCCTACGTCATGCTACTTAAGGTCTTCTGGAGACGATGAAATGTCAAAATTGGAAATTCCACCCTTGCATATTATTTATGGGTCAAAAACTTCTGTTGATAAGTTAGCATCACGGACTTCATGGTATCTGCTGATCGGAGCAAGTGGTGGTGGATTGGCGACTCGTCCCCACGATAGAGAATGTAGTCCTTGGATAGGATATGACCAGTTTTGCGACGCGTTGTTCATGTTCGTATGGGTTAATTGGGTAAGGTTTATACTACCGTTAGGTCATTCCACGATAGATAGGGGAATCAAGGGCCTGATGGGAAAGTATAGGTACCTAGTTAACACGATAGGTCATATCCATGTTGGATGGCGGGTAGGCGTACTGCTGTAAGTCCTACACGTTATTCCGGTGTGGATTAGGGGATAACATGGGAACCCTAAATAAAGTGTCATTAACGCTTGCTCTTTTTGCATGGAGGGATTTTGCGGGCCGGTGTAGAATTCTTTTTGAATGTTTTGTGTTTTGGAAAATCCCTCCATGTTTACATATTTTTGCTATGACATGATGGACTTTTTCTCTTGACATTTTTGGTATTTTATTTGATTCCAATTTGAGATTTTATCATTGTATATTGTTACTCTTTCTATATTTTGTACTTATATTGAAGTTTTTGTGTTTGCTTCTGAACTGTACATATATTGTTTAAATCTGATATAATATGGCTACGGCCACATTTTTGGATGGACGCGGTGGCTGCTGGACTTAGTGTCACTTACTAGTTATTGTGTTGGATACTCTGCGGAGTAATTTAGCCCTGGAAGGAACACAAATTCCGTAAGACTTTGTATTTCCATTTTATAATAATAAAGAGACGTTTTCTCCTAGAATTTTGCCCTTTTTGATTTGGTCGGGACCCGGAACTAGGAGGAACGTACAGGAGTGTTTCTATTGGAAACAATTGGGACAGCCACTGTCGAAATAAATCTACAGTAAGTACTTAGTGGTGATCATAGTCAATCTCGGCTCCATTAATTGGTAAGCTGACGTTTCATCCAAAGAAGCTAAATACGATGCGTCTATTATTCATCCATCATCATTTGTATCGTGTATTACCATTATTAATGTTCTTTAATGTATGTTTTACTTGTAGCTGGAGTCTGGTTTGTTCTCTCCCACAGTAGGTTGGTGCTGATGGTGTCCGAAGTATTCTGCGTAAGCAAATGTTCATAAATACTTGTATCTTCTGGATGATGGCTTCATCTGGATGGGTGTCTTATCATTTTAAGACTTCATATTGCATCTGTTTTTCAATGCCAACTAAAGACTATGGTCGGAATTCTTCAGAGAGACCTTTAACCTGTGTCAGACTCTCCTTAACACCTGTAGCAAGCTTTCGATGCATCGTTCAACCTAAGTGTTTTTCTTTCCTATGCGCGATGGTCCTTAGGTACATTGTTTAGGACAGCATGCTGGGTGATATCCCTTACAGTCTTCCACTGATCATTTGCTGCTCCTCTCCATCATTTTTCTGGCCACTAAGCATTTAGAAGGTGCTCCTTAATGGACGGGTTATTCACACTAGCGTAGAAACAATAAGGCTACTGTTCGTCCTGTCTGATTTTTTTATGACCACGTTGAACATGCTTGTGCCATGGTCACAAAGTCCTATTGATGAGGAGACACGAGCATCCTTGACCGGGAACTGGTCATTTGTTGACGAATAGCGCAAGTTTGAGGACCTCCCTTCCTTACTCAGTCTGATGACGCTGCATACATGCTCGGTCAGACAGGAACTTTTAATGGCTCCGGCTATTCGCCTGTGGAAAGAACAAATGGTATTTGTACCCCGTTTGCTTAGATCAATGGATCGAAAATCCAAAATATTTTTCACGAGCTATTATAATGCAGTTGATATCTCTGGGCTCGATTCTCGTTCTTTCGGTACTGTTTCAGGTATTTTGTAGTATCTATTGTATAGGGGTCAAGCCACTTGACTGCACTAATTCTGGTCGGCTCGTAGATGTTTGTGAGTTTGTGATTCTAGTTAGGTGACTGTTGAAATCTCCAGAGGATAGTATATAATAAAAACTCAAGGAGTGGCAGCTGCAGCATTGCCTCAGTCAAATTATCTTTCTTAGCTTTAGTACTCGGAGGGCCGGCAAATCCTTCCAATCAAGTATTTTGTGCCATTTGTTGTGAAGCAACAATAGCATGATTCTCTCACAACCTTAATTTGGGTGCCGTGTAGTCTTTTGGCTTTGAAAAGGCTGTCAGGAAATGCAGCCACTCAGCCTCCTGTCTGGTGCACCCTGTTGCACCGGAACAGATGGATGCCTAGCAAGCTTACCCCATAGTCTTCATGGTCGTGGGACAGCCGTACTTCGATTACGGTTACGATCTTTGGATCCATCTTAGATCTCATTTTCCCGATTTCTGACAGCCCATCCATGAATCTTCATATGTTTGTAGTGAGATGGAACTATTATTTGCGAGATTACCAAGTAAAATACCGATAGATCCAGAAACCAGAAAGAAGACAATAGATGGATGAAGAGGTGTATTTGTCCATGGTCTCATGACATTGAAATAATATGAAGACTGAAATAAAGAAGCAGCTAACAACCCCCAAGGAGACACGCGGAATGTGATGACACGTTTGGCCCGCGATTAATAGTCTTTTGTACAGATGAACAAAAGGAGTAGAATAGAATAATTATTTTTAGAATTAAGTACAATAATAAATGTTTCCATTTCAACGATTGTATTTTCTTCGCAAAGCATACCACTACACGTTGCTATCGTGACAACTGGTGCGCTTCTGTAGCAACTGAGGTTGTTGGATTTTCAAGCAAGTTGTTCAAATCGAGTTGGCCAGTTCTGTGGGAACTTGCTTTTGCAGGTTTCCCGCCTGTGTAGTGTGTTCAATCGACGAGATCATGATCTTCGTGTCTCGTGCTGTGGGTTGTTGATCTAGGTCAGTTGTGATTATTAAGCGCTAATCTTAGCCTCCTTGTCGTTGTCCCACAGATCTAGGTCTGCCTTCGCAGCATCTAATGTAACTAGAGAGATCGTTCTTCATGCTGTTTCAGACCGAAAGCGCCCAATTCAGGTCTTCTTGATTTTATAAGTCCATGGCCATAAGTCGTGGTGACTTAACGGTCGTGAGATGTGATGCAAGAGGCAACCAGGAAATGCTGATTGCCGTGCTGGTGGGAAGGCCCATGCTGTGTGACAGCCATCGTCACTGTTGCATGTCATGCGCATGAGGTAAGTCCAAGTTACCACCAACCAGTTCCTTCGCGCTATTAACTACCATACTGACCCACCCACGGGTACATTCGGATATAGTGGCAGCTGCTGGTACTGATCCTGGTTTACCGTGCCCTACTCTGATCGAGGGGGTCAGTTTAACCGAAAGTCTGAGAGACGTTCGGAGGATTTCTTTGGCAACTTGTGCAGAGTCAAAGGCTACTATCAACGGTGACTGTTGTCCTTCAGCGATGTTCTGGCCCTGGAATCGACGACATAGTTTAGACGAGGTACTGCTCATTCCAAGAGTCGCTCAGTATTTATCCCACTATTTTTTTTATCAAAAGCAGCTCTACTTTCCGGTAAACTACCAGGCAATACTGTTACATTAAATAAAATTAGTAAATTCCTCTGAGGTCTGCAACTTTGCTGATGTTACATTTTTTCACTGTAGACAAATTTACCTGAGCCACAGACAGGGGTAACTCGGCATGAACCCATAGTACTGTCTAGGTACTGCAGTGTCACAGTGACATTGAACAGTTAGTGTATGCGTGACAACTCAAACCATCCAGCTCCGGTATCTTCAGGTGATAGATATCAAAGGCTACGTTTAAGTGCACGGTAAAAACCAGTTTTGCCTTCAGTTTTACAGAAAATAACCGTGAAGTAAGGGAACATCAAGTATTTCTCTGCAGAAATTCCGTGTCGCATAGTAGTTTTCATGCTTGCTAAGTGATTAGATGTGTCCAATATCATTTTGACGGCTATTACAAAACAAACTGATTTCCTCGTGTTCGTTTCTTATTTGTAGACGTGAAGTGAATTCATCTACTCTTAGTAAATCCTGCTACAAGCTTCTATAGGCTATGATTCAGAAGAATAGTTCATCTGTATCTGCATAAAATTAATGCAGAAAAGGAACAAATAAATCAAGTATCACTTATTTATAAAGTTAATATGCTTTCGCTACTGCATTTTGTAAATCTGAATATCCTTTATTGTTTCTGTTCTTTGAAATTTCTTCCATTTTTCTTTCATTGCCTTACTAGTAATCTGTTGTAATTGACCGTGCAACAAGTAATCGAATATAGAAAAAGACAAGTTCAAATTGTCATACTTTAATTTTGTAACCACATCTATATTTGCCAAGTCATGATTCAACTTCATTCACGATTCTTGCCAGCTTAGTTCCCTTAGCCTTTCTCTTGCTTTCATCTTCTTAGTATCATTGAGATACATTAGCCCAAGAGCATGTGGAACGTATCAAATTGTCCTACACTTGTAATAATTTCCCCAATATTTCCAGAGACTAATAGTTGTTTTGCCAAAATAGTGTCAAATTTGTTTTCTGGAAAATGCCATCAAGAAGATCGAAATGCATTTCTTCGATAGTGCTTGCTATATACATTTTCGGATTCAACTTGCACAAATTTTGGAACACCACTCGTTCACAACAACGCATCCGATGTAATTAAAGTCAAATATTGCACATGCCGGTTTCTTAAATATTACTTAGAATCTTATATGGAAATCTCCAGAGCTCTAAATCTATTACCAGAGTACGTTGTAAAACATTACTCAAACTGGGATACCTATTACACAAAATGTGAGAGGAATAAGAAGCACCAATAGACTAGAAACAAGGATGCCTGAACAAAATAACAAAGAAAGGCGATCTAAGCGAGTGTGAGAACTACAGAGGCATCAATCGTCTCTTAATACCAAGCAACCTCTTCAACATGGTGTTTTTAAACAGAATGAAGGAGTTCATAGACGACAAACTTCGAGATCAACAGTCTGGATTACGTAAGGATCGATCGCTTACCGAAATCGTGCCAGAAAAGGGAGACGACGTTACAGCGAGCAGTATTAGCGAAATAGCAGTAACACAAACGGAAAGTTTGCGCGTACAGAGTACTAATAAACACAGAGTACAATAAAACAATCACTGGTACAATTGGTTATAATAGTGAATGTTTCTATTAAACCGATCGCTTTCTCTTCATAAAAGTCGAGTTACTACAATCTAATCGGACGTATATATCACTGAATGCACATATTATACACACAAAAATTGTGATCTGATTTAATTTAGATAAATTAGTCAAATAATCATATATCCCAACATCAACGATGAATTCCAAGCTGGTTAATATTTAAATACCGTCATTCGTGATATGCTCATTTGATGAGTAATTGGACAAGGTGAAGTGCACTCAGTAAAATAACAATCGGAAAATGATCAACTGATGTATGGTGATTCATCCAATGTTTAGTTTAATTTTTATCTTAAGATTATTCAAGTCGAATTGCAGCATACAGTAAATGCATAGATAATCTTACTGCAAAAATTTGAACGAACGTAACGGAAACCAGTACATTGTTGAAAATAGCTTCAGAAGTGATAGAACCACTAACATAAATAGTGAATAGTATGTATATAGAAACTAAACGGATTCATTGGAATGAATTATATTGACCGATTTCTCCATATTCACTTCAATGATGTTTGTATTAATTCCATTTTTTAACTGAGTATTTAAATTAAAACAAAATGAATAAAATAACATTCATTTCAAAGTTCAAAACTCCTGACCACCATATTGAAGAATACTGTTTCTACAAGATGGTGGAGAGGATCTTAGGCTCAGGTGGATGATTGTGATGGTGTTTCATTGTTTGAGCTAGATGTTTTGGTTGTGAAGCTTTCATTGTTCGTCTTCTGAACAATATCATCAGCACAAACGTCAGATAGAAGAAGTGAAAAAATCGAATTTCTCCACGTTCGACCTGTAGCTTGTTCTGTTTAACCTCGATCTAGATTGGAACAATGTGGAAATACTGGGTAGTGGGAGGACAAAGAACACCAGGGAATTTTTAGAAGCTGATAAGTTCGTCACTTAGTATGCTTGAGGCTATTACGAGTTTACCTTAGTCGATAAGCGCGAACGAGACTTTTACCAGCTTCCAGGGAGGCTACCTTGAATACCCAAAGTCGAAATAAAAGGCTTTGTAAGCGTAGAAGTATATTCTGCAAACACCCAGCAATCACAGTACAATCAAGCATACAACTCTCGTTTATTTATACAACATAGGAACGTCCTTGAGACAGTTAAGAAAATAGAACACTAAAATACACTGCAGCCAATCACAGCCATGGATTTTCCTTGTGGGAATTGAAATCTCAAGGTCATCTGATCAGCCCATGCTAGCAAAACGTGAAAACCAAGGTACGGCATTATCAAGCGAATTTCGGGGATCTAACATCCCCAACAGAAGCTTAGCACTCACGTCAAACAGCAAACAACAAACACATCGATATTGACCCAACTTAGGATCACGAAACAGATCAAAAGGGGGATACAATCAAAACAAAGGTGCAAACAACAACCGGTTTAATGTCAACAGCAACCGATCAAGATCGAGGTTAACAGAACAAGCTACAGATCGAGCGTGGAGAAATTCGAATGCTTCACTGCTATCTGAAGTTTGTGCTGATGATGTTGTTCAGGAGAACAATGAAAGCTCCACAACCAAAACATCCAACTCAGAGAACCAAACACCACCACTATTTCTATAAATATGTAGTCATTTCCAAAATGCTGAAATAGTACGATTTTATTTTGTCATAATTGAAGCCACTGAGACAATCAAAAATTTCTGTATTGATAAATCATGTAACATACTGGAATGTTTTCCCTTAAATTACGTCTATCCAGAATAAAAACAAATCAACTAGGCTGACTTGTTTATATTTGATAAGGTAATCTTCGTTATCAGATTGAATTATCGTGAATTAGTCAAATATTTCATTTTTTACAAACCATCTAAGTAGACATGTCAAAGGATTGTGTAAGCGTAAAAGAATTAAGTAAACAAAATATCAACAACACCAATGCCTTCATGTTGACTGATACACCACTCACACTAGAAGATGTAAAACACTTTTAATAAACAAGATTTATGATCATCAAGGACATATGAGGTCAAATTCTATTTCTTTAAATATAGAATAATTAAAAAAAACACAGAAATACATCTGTCTATCTATCTAGTTGGTTATGAGATGATTTTAAAGAATTGAATTGAACATTTTAATAGTTCATGAATTGTAATAATTGATTTTGTTTTAAGAGAAAATTAAATACTCTGAGTAATTTCACTAAATTCCTGAGAATCATTTAATGTTGAAAATATCATTCTATAGAGATGTGAATTAGTTATAACAGAAATTTTAAAAAAAAACATTGAAAGAGATCACCTTCGCTTTGAAGGCTTCTTATTAGTAATAATTGAAGTAAACCACGGACCATTTCAAAGAACATCTTGGTATTGTTTATACTTTTTGCAATTAGTTTTATTTTTAAGCACGAAATTGATAACAAATTACATATTCTTCACCTGTTTGTTGTTAAACAGAAACGATAATGGTTCTATCAGTAGAAGTGAATATTAAAAACTTTCTTTATCAAACCTGTAAATTCATTTCATGAGCCATGTACATGTTCATTACAAGTATAATGTGTTTAGATGTCTTGTAGTTGGAACCAGAAAGATATACTCAGACGAATACTGTACGAAAAACAGCTAGACTTCATTTGTAACTAACACAAAAACATGACTTGATGTTTTCTGGAAATTGATGTCAACAAATTCATATCAGAATATAGTTAGTTCATGTGATATCGAGTCATCTATACAATTGATCTCATTGAACTTTAATTGACCAAAGTCGATCAGTCACTAAGAATTGTATAAATATGTTATTGGTTTGAACTCTATGGTCAATTATCGCTGTAACTAAACCAGTATGTAATACTGTTCTTATAAGATTTGATTAAAAAATACACAAAGTTTGTCTGAAAGCGAACCGCGTTACTTAAACTACACCCATTGCATCTTGTTGAATTTAAAAAAAATCAATCAAAGTTATCAACATAAAAAATTGTTTATTCGAGAGAACAAAAGAAAACTTGTGTAAAAATATAAGATCATCATGTTCATAACGATATTGCATAACGATATTTCTCACTCTATAGAAGTTTGTTTATAAAATATCTCAAAATAATAACCATAATAATAATAATAATGGTAATGATGTTCCAGAACATTCTTTGATTTTCACCAACAGAAATTATTCAATGTTCAATAAATAGGCACTTGCATACAGTTTGTTTTATTGAATTATATATATATATATATAGAATAAAATGAGATAAATTATTATTATTATAATTATTTGATACACAAAACAATCATCACACGTTGAGAAGACAATCATGTTTATATCTAATTGTACAGAAAGTATAATAACGGGAAGATAGTTAATTATGTGTAACAGTTGTATGGTGTAAACAAAAGAAAAATCTTGTCATGAAAAATAAACTATAAAATACACTGTGAAAATCACACACACAATGACAACAATAACAACCACCACCTCTAGATGTGTGTGTGTGTGTGTGTAAAGGAAGAAGAGAGTTGAGAAAAGAAAATATTGAGCATTGGAATACATGTGTACAGAGTTAGTTCAGAATGTTGTGTTATTCATTCATGAAACAACTCAAAAAGGCATTTGATGAAATTCAATTCAAATGTAGTTTAACAATCAATGAAGTGATTGTTTTTGGGTTTTTTTAATGTTGATTGAGAAATGTTATCACAGATAAACCAGAATTGTAAAATAAAAAAATGAGAATGATATGTTATCGCCAAAAACTGAAACCGATTAATTTCTACAACAAATCAATTCATAGATATGAAAATCTTGAAGAAACAAATACAGTCAGTTACAGTACAGTAGGTTTTTTTCGAGTTGTAAAAAGCAGTTGTTTTTACAGATAGAGAATATTTGAGGAAAGACTAAATAAATGTTTTTCTTAGTGAAGAATATACATGTCAATATGTATATGTATGTATGTATATGATGCATTGACTGATTGAATACGAAGCAAGACAAGTAGAGGAGATTGATCATTGTTCCTATAGTCAATGGTGTTCACAGTTAACATTAAAATTGGTTATGATCATTAGCAGTTGGTAAATATGGTTTTCTGCTAAATTTCCATTGTTGTTTCAATGATCCAGTGCATGAAGTAAGTAGAACACTGGAGTTTTCAATATTAATTTCTAAACACAGTCCTTGATGACGAATAGTACCATCCTGTAGTAGTAGTAGTAGTAGTAATAGCAGTAAAAAAGGAATATATTTCATTTGATTAAACAATTCTACATTATCTAAATTTTGATTTCATAATAGTAAAAGTATTTATGATCGAAAAAGTTTCAAATGTATGAACAATTTTAAATATTAATCAATAAATTAACTAACGGGAGACAAGCAATCATGATATCCACAGAAATAAGTATGGAACAAATAGCTGTTGTTGGGACTAATTCAAGAAAAGATATGAATACTATTCATTCACGATTCAGAAGATTACCCGGATAAGAAACTTTCAGGTAATTTTTGGCTACGACTTGGTTATCGGTCATCTCTAAGCAAAGTGAATGGTAAGTTGATGTAAACCCTTTGAATCTTTGCAAGGTAGCAATGGCTTTGGGAAGTTTAGAGTGAGGAAGAGCAGAGTAGTCCGATGGATTTTTACTGAAAATCTTTATGGATGGTGGTTCGCCTTTAGCAATTACAAGTGGTTTCATTTGATTGTTCTTGGACGCTGATCATCCCAGTCCATTTGAAAGGACAGACCTAATCAGTTTCACAAACACAACGCCTGAAATATTAGCCCGAAAAATATTTCAAAGCCTAACTTAAAGGTGAAAAAGTGCCACGATTCTGATTGGATATTTAACTATACTGCTATTAAATTCAGTATGGTTTTCTTAACTCTTAGAGGCTCAAAGTCATGGGTAACTCGTTAAATACCCTGATTTTTCAGTGCCTGAACTAACCCTGAAGTAAAGAGTTGTTTTCGTTTTCAAACCTGGATGAAGATTTACAGATTTAATAGTCTAAGTTCTGCCGGTTCTGGAACACAGACATTATTTCTATGTCCAGCTATAGTTTTATTCATTGGCCTTAAGATGGCAGTGCATACTGTTGAACACTAGGTTCTGTGGAAGTTTTGGTGTGTGCACATAGAAGATTTTAACTTATCTATTATTAGACTACAACTTACTCTGTACTTTTCGTTGTCAATGTGTAAAACCGAATTCTCTTGATCTTTTATTATTGTCTTATCTAGACTCACGGATGTAAATAAACGCAAACTTACGTGTACTTGTAGTACCTTACGCGATAGTTCTTCTATCTTACATACTAATTTCATGATTGTAGATTTTTATTGTTCTGTTAAATTGAACATTCTTTTCTCAAACGCAGACATTGTTTTGTATCGTTGTTTGGTATACGGAACTATCATAACACCTCACCTACATCTGGGTTTGCTCACATTCAACTTGGCTAACCTCATTCAGTAACTTGTTTAACGTATAGAATCTTTTGACCGACAACAATATATCTGTGCCTTTGTACTTTTATTATTGTTGTACTCATACGAAAATGTATGCTTGAGCATTGTTGCTTAACGCCTAGTCACATATTCATTCTACTGACTTTGATGTTAGTCGCTTAAACAATTTGATGACTTGTTTATTTTCCCTGCATTTGTATACGTAAATTTTTATCCGATTCATTCTCAGGCACTGTCACTCCCCCGGCTTTCGCGTATCATTTTGTTTTCACTTCGAATACCTGTGATCGTTGCGGTGAGATGCTTCATGTTTTTTTGTTCTGAATTTTATTTATCCATTGGGCGTTATCTAGTAACGATTAATCAGGATGAGCAGTTTACGAAACTTAGGAATACATTGAATACCGACCACCACAAGTAGTTATTCAATGAATATTTTGTATTAATTCAACACAATATATAATACGGACCAATCATTCTAAGATAACAATCGAGTCTAACTAAACAAAACAAAAAAATAATATTCATTAGAAATACAAGTTGGAAAACTTACTTGTTCATAAGAAAATTGTTGACTTTCAAGTCCAGCAACACAACGATATAAAACAATGGTACGGACTAATAAGCCACTATCAAAACAATAATCATCTCGTCGAATTTCATTATTAGGTGATAATAACCAAAACTAGAGAGAAAAGTATACCAAAACAGAAAATGAATCAAACTAAGTTAAAGAGTAAAAAAACATTTGTACACCTGTCCAACTATTCATAAGGGTGTTCTATCTCAGCATTGTGAAAATCAGTTTGACTACCCATATCATCTCACAGACCTATACACACCGTGGTATTTGTGTAAAATGTAAGGGAGTGGACAGTTTATGACATAGTGACGGGGCGTGAACAAAAATTCCGTGTATAACTGACAGAAGCTGTCAGTTTATCACGATCCACTGGTTGATGTACTACAGATGGCGGTTTGAGATGTGATCAGACATGAATGACTCAAAGTAGAAGCCAGTGATAGTCCTGTTGTAGTTTTCTCCAATGTAACAAAAAGTTCTTCTACGTAGTATTTTCAACAGGGATTTATATCTTATTGTGTACTACTACTATATATTTTGACTGATTTATTTATTGATTGATCGATTCAACTGATCGGAATTGTAGTAGTTACAAATTTGGGTTAATATAAATTGATAATTATCCCAGTTAGGTTTCACAAATTCAAAAAAATCCTTAATTTGAAATTAATCATAAAAACTTTTCTGATTTTATTTTGTCCCTATTATGTGATTATGAAGGTTTGCCTCTCTCTAGTTTCAAAAGTTATGATACGCGTATTTTAATTTAGTTATAGTAGTAGTCGGCGTCAGTTAAGCACAATATTCTTTCGAGTTGATAATAACTAATCTGTTCAGTGTTGAATACTGAGATCAGTTGAAAGCTGAGGAAAAATTAAGAAGAGTATTTATCATAAGTAAGAGTATACAAGATGAGTCTAACTGTCTTTGGTAAAATGTACTTTTATGTCATTGTAATCTGACCAACTATATTTATTGCATGTCTTCATCGAGCTGACTAAAATTTTTCGAAATGAGTGGAAATCATTACCAGTCAGCAGCTTAAAAAGAGTTTTTGGTATGTCATCGTTCATAAATAATGAACATTTGACACAAATCAATGAGAATTTACAAGTTTTTCAATCAATATAACATTTTTATTAACAAAACAAACCCTTCACTCAAATCTCATGTTCTCGAAACATTAAATGTAGTACATCTATTATACCTCTTTAATGATTAGTGACCTTTTAAAGTTTATGAAATACTCTATAGACTTTTTAAGGTAAAATCAATGCAAAGAATATTTTTCGTGTTCACGTAGAATAAATGGAAGAATTCATTAGTGAGATTAGGTCATCTTTTTTTACTCATTGATATATCTATGACTAATCAATGGATTAGCTTACTTGATTGCCACCTTGTTTATGACATGGCCAAGTTTTGATTACAGTGTCTTCGGAATCTTTTTTCCGAGGGATCGGTGATTCTAAACAGTGGGGACCGGCAGCACTTTCAATCTGCAATGTTAGGAAAAAACAGTTTAATGAATTGTCTTATCAAGTAGGTCATCTGTTTGACAAACAAAGTAAAAACTACATGCAAAATGTATCTTTTATGTTATTACATTTTGCAAATATTTGTTCAAAAAGTGTTACGTCATAAATAGATTGCGAAAAAGTACGAATTGACTGCATATACATTATTAATCTGTATATGTGATAGACATGAATGATATGATATTCGTTGAATGAAATAGTTGCCCATACCAAATGACACTTTATTTAGAAGACTTTCAAACAATGAACATTCATCTGTGTTCGTAAAATTCCAGTCGATTACATCATATGAACACTGTCCTTATTTCTTATTTGATTAACCACGTAAATTATGGGTTAAAAAACAAGAAATTTTTGCGAAACTGAACTTTATTTATTTGAAAGAAATAAAGTGGATTCAGTGGTCATATTGAAATTCAAAGTTCGACAGAGCATTTCCGACCGAAGCTGCTTCCTTAACGAGGTGGTCGGGCTTGCCTATCATCATGACCCAATCGGGCCTTATTGGCTAGAACATATATTCCTCAAGGTTCTACCATGCCAGGCAGGTTGAACGATGAGACTAAAACAGCTACTCAAGGTCTGAGGGTGAAGTCGTACTTTTGACTGCAGGGGGTGTGAAGGCAGTAAGGTGTTTCCCTCGGACAACCAGCATCTGTAGCGATGCTGCCTTCTCACAAGGAAGGAGGAGGTTAGAAAAGGTCGGCTCTAAAAATGTCACACCTCACCCTACCTCACGGATTTCCGTCTACAGCGGTAAGGATGCACACTAAGGGCCTTTAAGAGCGGAGCTAATACTCAACAAACGTTTCATAGAAAGTCCTTACGTGACCGGCTTCAAGCAGTTGTCCCTTGAGCACTGCGGTCACGCTCCCAGGTCTCTAAGACCGACACTAATCTAACTTTGTTTTCAGGTTCTTCAAGAAACACCCTTCATTGGTGTGGGCAGCTGGGAAGTGACAAACGCGAAACTGATTCAGTCACAAACAAAACCGCAGAACATTTAATAAAATATCTATTCCATATAAGAGGTGATGAATATAGATTGATATTACCATTCGATTCAAAAACAACCTCAAAAAAGCTTCAACGCAATCTGAAGGTGATGTGAGTTGCAATCGGTAACATGATAACAAAATCAAGTCATATGTTTTGCGTGTACTTAACTGTAATATTTTACAATGCAGTTTTATGCATTGATGGTAATATTCAATAGATGACATAATTATTGCAATCGTCACCTCATCAAATACTTTGTTACATGTTATGAAATCTAAGCTATAAATGGAGTTTTTGATATTCAGTATGCTATTGGGCATAGATAGACCTTGTCAAAACATTACTACTAACACTCCCCGTATTCAATCTTGTGTGTAGTATGGTTTACGAGTTTGTTTTGACATTACACTTGATTAACTGGGCTTTCATATTGAAAAAAGAAAGTTACTATAGTAACAACATCTGGTCACACATTTTTTGTGTACAAAACTGAGATAATTTATAATGTACACTATGCATATATTGATGTATATACTACACAATGGATAATGTTAATTACAACACAGACTTATCATAATCATCAGTTTGTTAAATACGATTTCACATTCTTTACAGAGTGTAGGTTTCAAAAAGAAATGTTTTGCTATTCAGTAAGCTGCTGTCAATCGACATATTCACTCTTAAACCATCGATCGATATCTAATAAAATTATTTTAATCTAATATTTTCACTAATCATTTGAATCACTGAAACTACAGCACAACATTTATGGGAAACATCAGATCATCATAAATGAAATTGCTGAATTGGATTGAACCAATGTATAGTTTTGACTTGATAATTCAACTGATTGATATAAGTCAATGATGATTGATATCAACATTTTCAAACTGAATACCGCAGTTCCTGTGACATCCTCATCACCATCATTAACTAGGATGAATCGATTATCAATTTATCGGACCCATAATTATGGTGTCAAATATTATTGCTACATCGATGTTAGTTGAACGAATTGATTAGTAGTTCAGTCAATCATAGCTAATGCTAACGATTCACAATAATGACAAGTTTATTTTTATTGTTCTCCCTCCAGTAAATTCTATGTACTAATGAAGTAGAATCAATGTGTCATGTTCCATGCGACTGATCGTTTAACATGTCACACGTATGAGTTAAGGTGAAATTATTTTAGATTTGAATAATAGTAATAATAATATTAAAAGTTTTAGTAATATTCTGTTTGACATGTTGAATAAAATATGACAATAACATCTGTAAAGTCAAAAACATAAGAGCATCACCATTTAAGAAGTGTGTTTAGTTATTTCTTGAAAGAGATCTACAGTAAATTAATCTGAGTAGTAGTGACAATGATGTGTGTGATAGAAAATCGTGAGAATGATGAATAATTCCAAGTATTTTATGCAAATTTGTTTTTGATCAAATCTCATTCAACTCGTGTATTTTTACGAATGATTGACAAACATTTTGTCAATATTCTATTATCATTCTGATAGCAGCAGGAAAACAATTTTTCATTGAAATATACATCACACTCGAATACTAATTCTTTGCTGGCATTAAATAGTCTTAAATGTCACTATTAAATAAAAAAAAGCTGACTGCTTTTTGGCGATTTTTATGACAAACAACCTACTGGAATTCTATAATAACATATCTTTGTCGGATATTTAGAAATATTACTTTCAAAATGATTAATAATTGTGCGAATCATGTTACAGAAGGTTTGATGGTACGTCTTAAACATATAAAGTAAGCATCAGTGACCTGAAATAGTTTGTGCATGTTAGGATATTCATGAAATATCCTAAAACAAATATTTTTATAAGTCTAATTCTATTGGTCAGTCCCTACTAGTCAATATTATAGTTGTCCTAACAATCAATGTCACGTACTTGAACGTTGTTTCCCATTGGTCGTCCTAACTATCAATGTCACAGATTTCGATGTTGTTTCCGATTCGACCTAACTGTATAAATATGTATTATCTGTAAAGCTTATTATTCCTTCATCCCTTCTGTACTCAACCACATAAACAAATTCATCTAACGGTGTTGTATTTTAATAGATTGGAGATGTTGGAACAGTATTTGGGGTAGTACTGGAGTATCTGGATTTAGTCAATCGGTAGGATTTCGAATAGCTGCGACATGGCGCATTATGACAGTGCATGACAGAGGTTTCGATAATACATTGAAGTAATGTGTTTTTTTATCAAAGTAATTTTATTTGACATAGTGAATTTCATATAAATTGTTGATCTAATTGAAATAGAGATGAAAAGAAGCTGTGAACACGGTTTTGGACAGTGAAAGACTTCATACTTAAAGGGACACAATAAATGTTGGTCAATTCTATTCCTATTCAATATTCACAATATGTGTAGTTTATGCTAAGAAATAAAGTTTATAAATATTCATGTTGAAAAATAACTTGTCAAGTTAACAACATCACATTTTGAAGAGACAGTTATACTACTTAAATAGTTGTAAATAGACTTTCGTTATCTTCGATTTCCATATATCTCCGTCTTGATGATCGCTACGAGAGAACACGAGTCGTTGCCACAATTTCTTTATTATTCAAATTATTTTATGATCGATACAAATATCGGATTTAATTCAAATATGTATAGTCGATATTGACATCGAATTATTCAAACTGTTAATCGATACAGCTAGTCAAATAACTATATGTTTAGGTGGCAAGTAATGCCCAAGCGTACATGCGCATACAAGCTCAACAATGATAAAAGTACAAGATATATGTGAGTTTCTACATGATCGTATATATCACTGACAATATCCGACGTTACAGTGAATAGACATTTAGTTTTGTAAAAAAACCAAGTTTATAAAAGTTCAACATAGATGATTTGTTATTGACATAATTGAACAAGGCGAATAGATATGGTGTAAAACGAATTAGTGAAGGGAAATAAAAACTTCAGTTAATTGTAGATCCTTTTTAATGATAAATTTCTCATCCTCATAAGTGTAATACAAGAACACACATTGTTCAAATATGATGAAAGTAAGCAGACTGTGAAAAATCAAACCGTGCATAAGATTTCATTAAAATGATGGACCGACTAATGCTAGACCATAATTGGAAACTTGGAACTATTGGACGGCCGTCTCATCTTAGTGTGGGACTCATCAACAGTGCACATACACGACCTCATAAGCATGAATCGTAGTCAGAGCCTTAGGTTTCACGTGCGGTCGACCACTGAACCAGCATCTAACGGTGTTAATGTCTAACTTCGATCAGTGAACAAAGCTGCACGATTGCATCTATCACTTACTATAATGACATTGGTCATTATTCAGTAGACAATCAGTTTTCATAACGTAATTAAACTTCGACAAGCATCAATCATGTTTAACATAGATGGATTTCCGTGGAAAATAGAAACAGTATATAGATACCACACAATCAAAACTTACATCACCAGAAGCAAGAGCTTTTGAAGGAACAAATAATTCAGGATAAATATTAGTTAAATACCAATCAAATGAATGACATTTCAATTTCTCACGTAATGCTTTCCGATCTGAAACATTTCCAAAATCAATCTATATTGAAATGAAATACAGAAAGTAAGAAATACTTATTACTCAACTAATCACTACTAAACACGATACAATGTGTTTACACATGTTCTCTTACAAATCAAAATGTTTTACTCTAGAATAAAAAAAGTATGTAAAGCATTGTTATAAACAGATTAAAAATACAAAAGATATAACCTGATAAAAATTACATTACTACGAACATACAGCTTCCCCGTGGAGCTCTTCTAGAGTTACTGCCAGTCGTAAGTCCAGAGAAAAGAAGGACAGTTAGGCATGGGGTTTGTGACCCCATTCCTTAAAACTCCAACTCAATAAAAACACGCTAACCAGAAAAATAATTGGCTTGTCATTAGACTATGCTTCATTACGCATTACAAGCTTAAGTAAGCAAGTTAGTAAGAATATTTGCAACATTAGACTAGATAAAATTTCGTGAAATAAACGACAAATTCGTCGACTATCATTCTTCTATGTGTACGTCTATTTCGGTGATTTATGCATATAAACTAAAGTAATAAAATAACTAAAGCATAATGGATAATTCAGTCAGCAAAAAATAGATCAGCTTTATTGTTAGGAAAAAAAGCAATGATTTTTTTTATAAAATAAAAGATAGATAGATTTTAACTAGAAATGAAATTGAGAGTGCACGTTTTCAATGTTGAAACAACAATTTGCACAGAATATCACTTGCATCAGTTAACACTAGGGAAGATTCCATTGCTAGTGTTAACGATGAAATAATTCAAATGTATATTTGGTTAGAATCGAATTGTTAAGTTTAATTATCAGTGATCATGTCCCAGAATATTGGAATAATGCTTCGGAGACACTTATGATCGAATACTAGTAACTCAGTCAGTCAGGTTTACGTACGTAAATCAGTACAAGTTACCGTACCACATTAGCCCAGAGATGCAACTGTCAATTCAAATCCCAAAGTAGTTGAGGTAGTAGAAGTGTTAGCAGTAATAGGAGAGATGACGGTCCAAAGTAATCATTCAAGAAGTATGATCCAGTGAAATAAACTAGCAGTGAAAAAGATAAAGCTGATGAGGAATTGAAAAGATTAGAATTTGAGAGAACACAAAGAATGAATGCACTTGCGCCATTGCAAACGCTTTTGAGCCATGTCATTCAAGATCTCTAACCATCGATGATTATCATCTCGCGGACCCCAACCAGGTAGTCGACAATTACCAACATGGCTAAGTCCACTCGTCAATGACTTCATGGATTTATGCCATGTTTTGGTTTGGCCGCCCCTACCTTCCTTCCAACCTATTCCTACACTACAAAACAAAGCTCGACGAAGCAGTCGGTGGTTAGGCATACGCAACACGTGTCCCAACCACCTCAACTGATGAAGTTTCACCACTTCATCGATTGATCTGCCATTTTTACCTAGCACCCGATTCCTAATAACAGCGTTGCTCACTCGGTTGTCCCACGATATACGAGCAATGCTTCGAAGACACCTATGATCGAAAACCAATAACCGACGAGTATCTTCTACTCTCATTGGCCATGTTTCACAGCCATAAAGTAAGACGGAGCGAACCACTGCGCAGTACACTCGTCCTTTAGTCAGCAAACGGATATCTCGCCTACGCCATAAGTGACGCAGGTTGGCAAAAGCCAATCGAGCCTTCTGTATCTGAGCTGAGATTTCGTCAGTCACCAGGCCATCGGCACTGATGAGACTCCCTAGATAAGTGAAGCGGTTTACACGTTCGACCACTTCACTCCCTATCACTAGTTCAGGTGCCAATGCAACCCAATCTTGAAGCAACATTTTGCATTTTGAAGGGGAAAACCGCATCCCGAACATGCTTGCATTGTTGCTTAGGGTAGTCAGAAGACTCTGCAATTTGTCAGCGTCTTCACCAAGTAGGACTATGTCATCGGCATATTCTAAGTCAATAAGCGAGCCACCTGGTAAAACGTCTACTCCAGAAAATTCAAGAGAAGATAATGTTATATCTAGAAGCATATCTATGACAAAATCAAATAAGAATGGGAAAAGTGGACAGGCCTGACGGACAATAAGTGAAGTAAAGAATTCCGATGACAGTTCGCCATAAGCTCTCTTCTGACTAGTAATGTCCGAGTAGAGAGCCTGTTTAAAGTTTAACGTACTTCTTTGGTACACTTTAAATGGCAGACTCTGCCACAGAACCTCACGACCAACAGAGTCGAACACAGCCTCTAGGCCGAGGAGTGCAACTATTGTGGAAAGTCGAAATGTGTGTCTATGCACTAGAACCTGACGAAGTGTGAATAAAGAAAGTTATATATCAATTGTCAATTTAACTTCATAATCGGAACTTATTTTACAAGTGTTTTTGGCGCACAGTCTCTCGAAATACTTGCATATAGTAAAGCTTGTATAGCCACTGACAGGGAAGGCCTACTCACTGTCATCTCACCAGAGTGTTGTTAACAAATTCAAGAGAACACAAAGTGAATGTCCATCAAGGGCATAAACGCGCTTAATGGATACAGAGTATCCACCTAGGAGAGATGTGAAACCATGATTCAAAACCAGTAATGCACATCGGTCACAGAAACCTGAGGGAACACATGCCAAATGGATCTACTCTTAGTCACCAACTCTCAAGAGTCAGTATCTTCTGTCTGGACCAGACTTTTGAGTCAAAGGCTCAGAAATTGGCCTCTAAAAAGACCTTCTGATTTGGTCAGGGCAGCCGGAGAGTATTCTATCCTCCTCATAAATTCATTGATCGTTTTGACGCATAAATATTCAGTGAGCCTTTTGTACCAATAATTATGTGTTCTAAAAATTTTGAAAAATATCTCCGAATATTGCATGTCATACACAGTTAATGAAAAACAAATACATTGTAAGTACTGTAAGCTTACAGTTTTAAATCCAATACGAGCATGATAATATCGTTTATAATCATCAAGCCAAACTTCAGCCAAACGTAGAAGATTTTTTCTCAAAGGATTATTTACACGAAAATCTTCAAGGTATGGTGTATTCCTACGAAAAATATGTCCAACATGACTACAAACTACAATTTCTAAACTACCACCACACATCCAAATCTAAAATAGATTAAGTATATCAAGGGTATAACGGAAAAAAAAAATGAGAAAAAGAAGATGTATAAAAAAGAAGAAAGACATTTAATGATTGAATAGTTATTTCATAGATAACAATTTTAATCATAAAAACTATACAATTTATCAGTAAGTTTTATAAAAATTCCCAAATAATTAATATAAACTATCTATTTTTTTTTTAAAAAAAAACAATCACTTCAAAATTGAAAAATTGATCAGAGTAATGTTTAAAAAATTCAATTTAATTAGTGAATATCTGAACTATATTGGTCAATCATACAGACTGTTAATCCTCTTAGAAATAAAACACGTTGAAGAGCAATTTTGAACTTCACCATTATTATCAAATAACATGAAATTTTTTAAACGTTGTACTAATATCTTTGCATGGGAATCCTCTTGATATTTCCCTATTTTTTTTATTTGACTCAGTTTAGAAAAACTATTAGGGCTTAGAATAAATTCTACAAGTATTTAATATAGTGTATTTAGTCAGCAAGTATGTTCTGGAACATACATGTTTACAAATCACATTTCCATTAATCAAAAATTTTGTTAGTATTGAGCTCATAAACAATTTCACAATATATATATATATATATATATATATATATATGACAGAGGTTCGAACCCAGTACCATCGGTCTTATTCATTTAGTTGTTGATTTCAGATAACTATTCACTTATGCACTGAGAATGAATATTAATTCACTTGTATGGGTTGTTTGAATCATATCACTGATGTTCACGGTCTCAAATGATCAATCTCCTTTGGCATTTTTACATCTTGCGTCGATGGCCTCGAAATTGCCTTTAGGTTACAAGTTTTAAGATAAGAGACGGGTAGTAGTTAGAAGTGGAATCCACAACGCGTGTTTCACCCCATTAGAAACTCATTCGCCATCTGAATGTACCTGTATCAAAGTGCTCACATATCCACCCCAGGACTCGAACACCTGTCACGGATTTTACTGCTAGCCACTATACACCTTTGCTAATAATACTTGCAACGTAGAGAGGCTGATCAATTACAGTCTATAAACATCAATGGCATGATATTCAAGTGACCAATATAAATGAATCGTGCAATTTGTTTTAATAATCATTAAAAATTAATTCTCATTAAATTAAACAATCTAATCAAATGAATAGCAATAACAGGTGCAGTATTGTTATTTTAATCTTTTAAAAATCATTTTCATTGAAAGTAATATATACAGTTGAAAAATGCAAAGTAAATCGATCATTAGGAAGATATAGAAATACTTTGTGAAATGAATACATTTATTGAAACTCATTAGAATATACTGATGACATAGTTCTATTCGGTGAAGACGTTGACAAAATGCAGAGTCTTCTGACTACCCTGAGCAGCAGTGCTAGCATGTTCGGGATGCGGTTCTCACCCTCGAAATGCAACATGTTGCTTCAAGGTTGGCTTGCATCAGTGTCTAAACTAGTGATAAGGGAGTGAAGTAGTCGAGTGTGTAAACCACTTCACTTACCTTGTGAGTCTCACCGGTGCTGATGGCTTGGTTACTTACGAAATCTCAGCACAGATACAGAAAGCTCTATTGGCTTTTGCCAACTTGCGTCATTTATGGTGCAGGCGAGATAACCGTTTGCTCACCGTTAGCTGTCTCCAAAACATTGCTCGCATATCCTGCGAAAACCGAGTAAGTAATGCTGTTGTTAGGAAACGGATACTAGGCAAGGATGGCAGATCAACAGATGAAGTATTGAGACTTCATTAGTCGAGGTGGTTCCGACATGCTTTACGCATGCCCAACCACCGACTGCCTCGACAAGCGATGTTTTGTGGTGTAAGAGTAGGTTGGGAGAAAGCTAGGGGAGGTCAAACCAAAACATGGCACAAATTCATCAAGTCATTGATAAGTGAAATAAGTGACCCCAAACTACCTGTTTGGGGTCCGTGAGACGAAAGTCACCAGTTTTAAGAGACCCTGAACGACATAGTTCAAAATTATTTGGAATGGCGCAAGTGCATCCACTCTTTGGATTCTCTCCAATTCTAACCTTCTGAATTCCTCATAGTCTCCATCTTTCTCTTTCAAAATTTATCTCACTTAATTACAATTTTCGAATCATATTTTCGCACCCTGATCTTCATTAGTGCTTGTATTATCGTTACTACTATTGGATTTGAACTAACAATTGCGTCTCTGTGCTAATGTGGTAATGGCAACCTACACTGATGGAAGTACGTACGAAGTTCCATGTTGTAACTGACTGACTGACTGACTGATCACATTCTCTATATGTAAGAATTTGTGTGCTCAAGTTTGATGTACAGTTTATGGATGAGTAAGCGGTAATTGGAACTTACAAGGCAGTCAAACAGAGATAAAAATAGCGTCATTCGATAAAAATTATATTATTTATAAAACAAATGTTGGTGATCAACTCTTCTGACTTGGCAAGACATCTTTCCTTACGCCAATCAATGAAGTATTATCGCGCAGAAAATCTTACATGACACTGGACAAATTCATTATTGTTATTTGCTTTTCCTAATTATCTATGTACATTATACGATCCGAGCACCAAGAAGAAAAGACGGAAATGCCAATCGAAATAAGTGTTAGGATATTCATCCAATATTGGTTGATTCCTATTGGTTAATTCCTACTGGTCAATTTTATGGTCGTCCTAGATATCAATGTCACGTGCTCCAATGTTGTTTCTTATTGGTTGTCCTGACTATCAATGTCACTTCAAATGTTGCTTCCTATTGGTCGTCTTAACTGTCAATGTCACAGAATTCGATGCTGTTTCCTACTCGACCAAAATGTATAAGTACGCATTATGTGTAACGTTTTATGACCACGACCAGGACCAGGACCCGGTCCCGGATCCCTAGTCTGGGATCCAGATTCTCTTCTGGACTCGAACCTCGTACTTTCTGGATGCTTGTAGAATACAGGTTCTACTTCATATCAAGTCTTCTTCTTTTATTTAGTGGGGGTCGGGATAATCGGATTGAGTATCATGTCGTGTCGCCGGGTCCTCGCTTTCGTATTCCGACTAAGGTAAACTAGTAATAGTTCAAGCCTATCAAAATGATGTGTTTACGTGGAAATTTTGAAGCTGTGTAGTTCTCATTGTTTTTCTGAACATACGTGAAGAAACTCGAATAGTTCACTTCTATCTGAAGATGGTGCTGTTCACAGAAGGAACAATGAAAGCTCTACAACCAAAACATCCAGCTCAGAGAATGAAACTCCATCACAATCATCCACCTGAGCTACAAATTTTCCACACCATATCAAATTTTGAAGTTTTAATTCTTACTGCTAATTGTAAGAATTAAAAGATTTGGTTTACATGTTGAGTTAAGTGATCAAAAATTTAACTGTGAATATTCATGATTCTCCTCAGCTAGCATAATTCCAGTTATGTTGTGAAGTTAAAAAAAATCAGGCAAAAATATGTTTCGATAAACGAACGCACTGACTTGAACAATGTACCTATTAAGTTAAATTTTGACTACTAAATACTTTATTCCACATAAATGTATTAGTTTGACTAACTCAAATGTCAGCAGGTTTTACGATTCACATAATACAGATTTTATTTGTATACGCTCTTGATGACTTGGTTTGATAATTATTTTTAGAAGTTCTCGGTTGAATGCTCCTTAAGAAGGTCTTCCTATGATTCTATTGTGTGGAACACTTACGTACTCTGTTAACATTGTATTCTAAATTCACATCTTAGTGTATAGTTTTCTCTGCATACAAGTTACATAGCCCTGTTTTGAAGTATAATGGTAAGAGTTATTATATCCTTTAGTAATATATTTACATACTAAGTTTAGAAAGTAGAAACTTGAGGTGTTGAAGAATCCAGAAGATTAGGATTTGAGAGAACACAAAGAATAAATGCACTGGCGCCATTGCGAACGATTTTGAGCCATGTCATTCAAGGTCTCTAACCATCGATTATTATCATCTCGCGGACCCCAACCAGGTAGTCGACAATTACCAACATGGCTAAGTCCACTCGTCAATGACTTCATGGATTTATGCCATGTTTTGGTTTGGCCGCCCCTACCTTCCTTCCAACCTATTCCTACACTACAAAACAAAGCTCGACGAAGCAGTCGGTGGTTAGGCATACGCAACACGTGTCCCAACCACCTCAACTGATGAAGTTTCACCACTTCATCGATTGATCTGCCATTTTTACCTAGCACCCGATTCCTAATAACAGCGTTGCTCACTCGGTTGTCCCACGATATACGAGCAATGCTTCGAAGACACCTATGATCGAAAACCAATAACCGACGAGTATCTTCTACTCTCATTGGCCATGTTTCACAGCCATAAAGTAAGACGGAGCGAACCACTGCGCAGTACACTCGTCCTTTAGTCAGCAAACGGATATCTCGCCTACGCCATAAGTGACGCAGGTTGGCAAAAGCCAATCGAGCCTTCTGTATCTGAGCTGAGATTTCGTCAGTCACCAGGCCATCGGCACTGATGAGACTCCCTAGATAAGTGAAGCGGTTTACACGTTCGACCACTTCACTCCCTATCACTAGTTCAGGTGCCGATGAAACCCAATCTTGAAGCAACATTTTGCATTTCGAGGGGGAAAACCGCATCCCGAACATGCTTGCATTGTTGCTTAGGGTAGTCAGAAGACTCTGCAATTTGTCAGCGTCTTCACCAAGTTGGACTATGTTATCGGCATATTCTAAGTCAATAAGCGAGCCACCTGGTAAAACGTCTACTCCAGAAAATTCAGACGAGGATAATGTTATTTCTAGGAGCATGTCTATGATAAAATTAAACAAGAATGTAGAGAGTGGACATCCCTGACGGACACCACTTGAAGTAGAGAATTCTGGTGACAGTTCGCCATAAGCTCTCACTCGACCAGTGGTGTTTGAGTAGAGAGCTTGTATGAGGTTAATGTAC
Source organism: Schistosoma turkestanicum (assembly GCA_944470395.2). Lineage (NCBI taxonomy): Eukaryota > Metazoa > Platyhelminthes > Trematoda > Strigeidida > Schistosomatidae > Schistosoma > Schistosoma turkestanicum. Next base: position 72,000,380 of record OX103971.1, on the reverse strand, counting down.
TTATTTGGTACACCTTTCAATGACAGACTGGATGGTTGTAGAATACAGGTTCTAATTCATATCAAGTCTTGTCTTATTTTTGACTCAATATGGGGGTTGGGATAATCGGATTTGAGTAGCATGTCGTATCGCCAGATCCTCGATCCTCGCTCTCTTTTTCCGACAAGGTAAACTCGTAATAGTTCAAGCATATTAAGCTGACGTGTTTACAAGCAGGCGCAACAATAAGATAGATAGAAATGAGAACATTTCTTTTCAAACTAAAATAATGGAAGTATATAAAACATGTGGCTGCTCACTTTAAATGACAATTCTAAATTTTCACCTCCCCAAATCATCATGCCTGGATCATACCTGCCAAGATGATCGAAATAATCACGACTTATAGCAAATAAACCACCGGCCATGGTTGGTGATCTGAAGAAGAATAAAAAATTCATCGTATAATGAAAAGGAATGAATGCAAGGTCAGTAAGTATACACAAGTATCGTACAGAAATAATGCAGTATTGCACAAAATATTTGTTTTCTTATCAACAAGGTCAACTCATAATTTGTGCAGTCGATCAAATCTAAAGTAAATAAAATCACTGAGATTATACTATGTGACCTAGTGACAACTTAAGCTAAAATATGAACTACTATGTACTGACAACTTACAGAAGAATGAGAACTTACTATGGTATTATATATAAATGTCATTGATTTTTCATTGTGCACCTGTCGATTCATAAACATTTCTTCAGTTGGTAATGTAAAAAAATTATCGTTAACACAATGAAGACTCGATCTGATTATGTCTTTTTGTTTTCGGAATATCAACTTCACTATTTCACTATCCTTCTTCCATACATATGTAAATATTTATTTTGTTACAATCCAATATAGTTTTTAAGCAATTTATTGCATAATCATAATTAATTTCAACTAATTAAAAAAAAATTTTCAGATTGTACAGAACAACTATGAATAATAAATAACAGATATGCTTGAACTATTACGAGTTCTCACTTCACTCGGTGAACGGAACGAAGATCAATAATTCAGCAACATGATATGCTACTATAAACTGATCATCCTAGGCCCTACTAACTAAAAGAAGTCTGATAAGACATAGACAGATGTATCCTGCAGGCACCGAGAAAGTAGCAGGTCCACAAGCGCACAATTCAAGCTTATTTATACAATGATGAAACGCCCTTGGTGAGAGCCAAAAATTGGCTTACTGAAATAATCCATCAACCAGTGACAGTCAAGGATTTCCCGAGTGCGAAATCCTAGCTGAATGTCGAAATGGGCGTCTTTGGTGCGAAAACATAAAATTAAAAATTCCAGACTAAAATTACAAAATCATGATCTTTTCCAAGTGAGTTTTGGGGATCTAACATCCCCAACACTTGAGGTAGATCCATGATGAACTAGTCAATATTTAACAGAAAAAAAAATATACATCTGTTTATATGAAAAGATAAACAGAAAATTTCCATTCAACTAAAATAACAGTCTTATTTAAAAAGCAAATCATGTCAATAAATAATACATAGTCAATATAGAAGTAAATAGAATGTGGATGAGTACTTCATCAATGGAAATACTGAACAGTTATTTATGTTCTTAATATTAAATTAATCTAAGAGACGAGTTTTTTAAAAAGACACAGTAGTTAATTCATCAAATATATTAATTCAATTTATTTACAACTCAAATAGTCTGCCACCTACTTATCAAGAACTTCTGATTCCATACTTTACATCTGATGACTACTTGTCACCACACCCACCCACCCCAACACTTGTGTAGTGTGCATTAATATTTTGAGTCAGTTGACCTATTGTTCTCGAATTACTATTACTCACATGTCCATCAACCTTGTCAGTGAATCACTCGATTGATTTTAGTTGTGTGTGTCTGTCAGTGGGTGTACGTGTGTGTATCTTACTGCACTCATCAACCACATGTCTAGTTTAATTTGGCCTGATCATCAATACTGTCACATCGACTGGAATTGGCACAATCGCCTTCACCGTTTTAATTTGTCTTGCTTTGTTCACAATCAATTAGCTCATCTTGTTATTCTTGCACACGGAATGTGTTATAATTCTCCTTTTATTACAACTCAGCTATTCCTAATGCTTAGTAGTCTCGGCCACCAATTCACTCGAAATGTTCCGCCAAATCAGAACACGGTTGAACAGGAAATAGGTTATATTCCAATAACAAAGTCAGATGGAAGCAAGAAGTTCAAAACATTAGTATATTTATAGTTTTTTACATGAGAAGATTCTAGAATGTTCCCCCAGTGTCGACTAGCGCTGATTGGATAAGAAAGAGCCAATCAGCGTGCAAGAACGCAATCGTTTATGGAACGTGCTTTAATCCAATCTATTTCCCGCTAACAGAATGTATAGGTAATAAGTTGATAGCAGATAAATCATGTTGTGTTTTTGAATTACCGCTGTTGTAAAAAAGTAATTTATTTGCATTAGCTATAATTAACTGAAGTCAGCGAGATCCTGAGCCATTAAACTAGTCAAATCTGTCAATCAGTTATGCTAATTACAGAGTAGACACTAAAGTATAGTGAGAATTGTATTTGGTAAGCGAAAAGTCAAATGAAGAGAGTATTTTTTAAACATAAAGGCAAAAAATCTTTGAATGAAATTTATTATAGTTTTGCTATTGAAGAAATTGTACAAATGAAATGTGTGTGTCAGATAAACAACAGAGACAGAATTCATTGTGACTGTTGATAAGTATGATAAAGCAGATAATGTTTAAACATGGAAAACCCGAAGTTACTGCCTAGCTGAACAAAAAACTATACATATTCAGCAGGTCATTTCAAAACGAAATCTCTTTTACTTGAATAGATTTTTGGAGATTGTAGACGTTTCAAAGTTAGTAAATCATAAAATGATCTTAGCTCAAACATCATTAAAAACCCGTAACGACTGGATGGCTGTTTCATTCTAATGTTGGACTCTTCAGGATCGCACATCTGTGACTCCGCATCCATAAACCGGATTCATGACCATTTATCTCATTTTGAAGTACCTTTCACCTGTGACCTCTAGTGGGGCAAAGGCTACCGAAAAGGATTCTTCAACCAACTCTTTCCGTGGCCTTCTTTCCCGATTGTTCGCAAATGTTAATTGTTCACTGTGTTCATTGGACTTTGGTTTTTCCTTTGACCTTGAGGGTTCCTAGTTAGGGCTTGCCTCGTAGTTCACTTGGGAGATTCCTACGATATGTGTCCTATCAATCTTCAGCACTTTTTCCTAATTTCTTCCTCAGCTGGAATCTGGTTTTTCCTCTTTCATTGTAGATTGTTGCCGATGGTGTCTGACCGACGGGAATAGCGTATCTTGTGTCAACAACTGTCAAAAACACCTATATCTTTAGTATGATTGCATTCATGGTTCTCCAAGTTTCCGCTATTTTGACCTTCCTACTGAAATTTCTAGCTTTGTTGTTGTTTGATAGTTTTTTCTTTTTTTTGAGTTCTTCACAATCGTAGAAATACTAACTTTGCTTTACTGATTCCTGTGGTTTTGAATAAGTTGGTTATAATATTAGTAAAACTAGTTTTTATTGACTGGTCATATCTAAAGACAGGAATGACAGAACAATAGACTGTATCATATATATTGTAACACAAAGTACATATAAATAAATGTCTACTTGCAAGCATTGTTCTTTTGTTGAATACATACGAATGTAAACCGATTCATATCGGATGTTTTCAACAAGAAGTAACAATCTATGCAAATTCAACAGAAATGCAACTATGAAAACATTGATGATGATGTTGATGCAAATAGGGTTATTTAAATCAGAAAAAGGGTGTACATGAATCATTTACCTGATAGGTGAATATGGTGCACCAGGTCGATTTCTATCATGTTCAGTTTGTTGATGCCATCGAAATGTTAAAAGCCAGTCGAATCCACCAACTTGAACACGGCTAGCATGAAGATAAGGAAATTCGAAATTTACATAACTTATAGTCGATATTACAGGGACTACAACAATGGAAGAATTGTAGGCAATACGATCTAACAGTGGTTCAAGCCATCCTACAAAACAAACAAAATATTTAAATATTTATTGAAGTTGAATCTTGTATCATGATAGATGAAAGACATCAAATCAGCAGTGAAATACACAACTACATATTTAAAACTTTACTTGCCCATAGTAACAGGTGGTTGAAGATCAGTGAACCACTATCTTTAAGGATACCACCAAAATCAATGTGTCAGCTGTTATGTTCGTCACTTGGTATGCTTAAATCTATTATGAGTTCAGCTTAGTCGATAAACGTGAACGAGACAATTACCAGCGTCCAGGTAGGCTACCTTGAATCCCAAACTGCAAAACAGAAGACTTGGTAAGCGTAGAAAGTATATTCTACAACTCCCAGCAAGCACAATACAATCAAGCAAACAACTCTCGTTTATTTATACATCATAGAAACGTCCTTGGGACATTTACAAAAATAGCACACTAAATTGCACAGCAAACACAGCATAGCCATGGATTTTCCTGGTGGAAAATGAAATCTCAAGGTCAGCTGATCAGACCATGTTAGCAAACGTGAAATCCAAAACAAGGCATTTATCAAGCGAGTTCTGGCGATCTAACATTCCCAACACAGCTGTCACTAATATAAAATTTCCAGTTATCATTGCAATACAGTGTATTTTAAACAAAGTTAACTCACAGCAGACAAGACAATGTAAAGGTGAATAATTTGTATTGTGTGTAGTAGTTGTACTACATAAGTGTAAACGTGAAACTATTTTTAATTTTGAAATGTAAAATGTACAAACTCTATATTTACCTAAAGTTCAATCTATGTGGTACAATAGTCAACCATATGTGAGGGATTCAGATATATAACTACCGTAGAAAGCATACTCTCTATAATTGGGTTTCGTAAATGAAGTTTGCATATTGAATGTAGGTATAGATTAGACCAAGTATATTAATGAAACATAATTGGAGTATAAATACGTCATTGAAATCTAGCAAACGGACTAGTTATTACATCAGATAGTAAACTTCATAAAACGCCTATTAAATAGAATAATTTATTGAAGAGATTGACAAATCGATGAAACAAACGATATGGCACATTGAACTTAACCAACTAGTTTTTTTCACTTGTTGATTTCATATTCGAAATAGTACTGTGGTGAGCGCTACTTATAAGTATTTTATTACGCGAGTGTAAACACAGTGTCTGCAGCAGAAGATGGGGGAAGATCAAGAAAGGAAGAGTGAGAACACAATGGAATTTGTATGAAACGCATGAATAAGTGAAATGTCAGACAATGGATTGATGATGGATTGAAGATTTGCAAATTAACGGTTACGATATGGTTTTCCTATTTTAATGAGTAACTCTGTAATTTTCGTTAAATACAGTTCGGTTGTCCTCACCTGTGTTCTCCTTCACTACAGTACTTTTCCACATTAAAAAAACAAACACAACTATTGCACACTCAGGATTTCAAAGAAGATAAAGCTGATTCTCTGTCATTTCACACAAAGTCTCGAATTATTTATTAGTGGAATGCATTGAATTGACGCCAATCAAAACAGTCTGCACACATAAACAAAGCATAATTCGGAACAACATTCAAACAGAAATAATGTTTCATGAAGTTTGGCAATGGCTACATAACCTAGCCAATAGATTTCAGATAGAACAGATTTCTATAAAAATAACACGAATGATGGTTATTGAACTGAAAAAAAATCATCCGAAAAGACTGTGGCGGTGTTTTGTTCTCTATGAGCTGGATATTTTGGTTGTGAAGCTTTTGTTATTCTTCTCCTGAACAACATCGTCAGCACTAAATTCAGATGTAGGTGAGGTATTCGAATTTCTCCATGTTTGACCTGTAGCTTGTTCTGCTAACCTCGATCTTGATTAGTTGTTGCTGACATTAAACCGGTTGTTGTTTGCACTTTTGTTTTAATTGTATCCCCTATTTTGATCTGTTTCGTGATCCTATGTCACCTATGATTTTCCTGATTGGTTGAGAAATTGGGTCAATGTGGATGTGTTTGTTGATTGCTGATTGACCTGAGTGCTAAGCTTCTAAAAATTCCCTAGTGTTCATTGTCCTCCCTCTATCCAGTATTTCCACATTGTTCCAATCGAATATATGACCATAATTGTCGGTGTATATTGATATAAGCGAAGTGTTGTCGTGGCATGTGACTGCTAACTGGTGTTCACATAAACGAAGCTGATGCTGAGCTATAAATTTTCTCCACCATCCGAAAAGACCACAACAATCCTCATTGGCTTCCTTACAGTATTACACTTATCCATAATTGAATATATGTCCATAATTGGTTTACTTCATTTTCCTACTAGCAATTTCATCAGTATACAGTTGTACAAATCAATTAATATATATTTTAATAATTGTATTCAGTAATTTTAATCTACTATCATACGATTTAGTCACACATTTATGATCTCATATCAAAATTACTTTTCATGAATTATCTATTCAAATCATACATAACGTAACTAATGTTATGATCTGCTCCTAAATCACAATTCATATTACTGTTATCTAATTATCAACAGTGGATTCGTATAATTTTAAAAGTAAACTTATTTACAGAACGAGTGCTACCTTTTCGGGATTATTTATTTCATGCCTTAAATTATAATATGTGAATTCAAGTTTGTTATGTCGAATTCTTACTATAAAATATTTTCTCGTTTCATTTTGTTTGTGTTTAAAAATAACGGTACTGAAAACAAGGAGCGGATGTCCAAATCGATCTTTCTAAACAAACTAGGATACTAAATCGGTTACATTGATGTTCAATGTTAATCAAACATGTTTGCATGTAGTTCGGGTGAGTATAATACATATATATATATATATATATATATATATATATATATATATATAAATCAGGTGCTCGAACAGCACACTACACAGAGACTAGATCATGTTAAACTAAGTACTCAAGTCACGAACAAAATAGACAACTGGAGTGAGTATGTGATAGACAATATTTTATTCCACATAATTACAAACAATCACACTCAGTTGGTTGGTTCGAATTAGAAATCAAAAAAACACCAGAGGAAGTCATACATTAGCAAGTGGTCAGTAGTAATCTGTGCCGGTTTTTCCATACGCAATGATCGATCACATTATATTTTCACTATCAAACATCAATTTATAAATCAATGTCGTTTGGACAATTAATGCTGCTTTGTATGCCAAAATAAATGGTGACAGTTTGTTAAAGAACGGAATATATGGCTTCAAGTAAAAATGTAATTTACAACAAACTAATCATAACAAAAGTTTCAAAATGAACAATCATGCTTAACTAGCTACAATAAAGAATTCGACAACAGCTTAACACAGCGGTTTGTCTGTCCGATTGATATTCGTAGATTTATCTCTAGTTTTGAGATAACAGGTACTATACAACAGTGGAAAGAGAAATTTCCTCTGAGACTTAAGGTACACTTTGAGGTTTTATGAAACACCATCGGAATGAAAATTGGTGAAGCTGAGGCAACATTTTTAGTTCTTTACCTCGATAAATCACTGGGACTTCTTAAATTTTCAACACTATTCATAAAACAACGTTTAAAACCATTTTCTTGCCTCAAAAAGTGATAGAAACCATTGGACAATAATGTAACTAGATATCACTACACAAAATCAGAATATCACTTTGAACAATGAGACTGGATGTTAGGAATGTCCCTATAAACTCATCTGCATAATAGTCTAAACATGAAAATCAGGGCATATAAAACCGTAAAGCCAGTAAAAAAGTTTTCTAAACGAAGAGGATCAATTGTGAATTCAAAGCAGATTCTTTTTAAATTTTCCCTAATCCAATTTGGAACGTTCATTGTATTGACTGAAGTTCCATTTTAATGCTTCTCACTGACAGCTTGAATCATTCTACATACAATGACATGTTCCAGCGATCATAAAGAAATCTTGTAATTTTAGGAATTTCCACCTAAAGCCTAATTTATATATTACTTATAAAGTAGACTGAATATATATTCTGTTAGGATATTCATCAAATATCCTAAGAGAATTAGTTTTGGAATTTTGATTCTATTGGTCAATTCTTACTGGTCAACGTTATGGTTGTCCTAGATATCAATGTCATGTACTTCAATGTTCTTTCCGATTGGTCGTCAGTGTGATAAACTTCAATGTTGTTTCCAATTCGACATAACTGTGTGAATACGAATTATCTGAGACGTTTTATGATCCGGACTCGGATGCCTAGTCCGAGATAATGATTTTCTTCTGGACTTTCTGGATACTTGCAAAATACAGGTTCTACTTCATATCAAGTTTTCTTCTTTCACCCAATGGGGGTTGGGACACTCAGATTAGAGTAGCATGTCGTGTCGCCGGATCTTCGATCCGCGCTCTCATTTATTGACTAAGGTAAACTCGTACTAGTTCAAGCATATCAATGACGTGTTCCTATTCATTGTCAAGTTATGACATATAAACAGAATTTATCTAGTGAGCAGAGTAACAATCTCCAACTCATTTAACAATTACTGATTGTTTCATCCACTAACATTTAAATTCATTGATAAATTATAAAAAGTTGTTTTTTTTGTTAAATATATTGAACATAAACATAAACACCACAAATATTCTATTGAGAAAAGCTAATAAAAGTATGCCATAAAAAGAAACACAGTTCATCAACAACACTCAATCAATACTGTGAATAATTAACAGTTAGCTTAGAATTTCATTCATACTAATACATACCTAGAGATATATCACCAGAAGAATAATCAAATTTAATATAAATTAGGTCAAAATTCCGTATCACAATAATTTCACTTATCATTAAAATAAAATTATTAAATAGTGAAACAGAAGAAAATAGTCATTTCATGTTAATTAAGCTAACCAATGTGAAGAAATTTCAATGCACATACCTAATGCAAAGCAGTAAACTTACTTACTTACTTACGCCTGTTACCCCCAATGGAGCATAGGCCGCCCACCAGTTTTCTCCAACCAACTCTGTCCTGGGCTTCTTTCTCCAGTTCTGTCCAATGTTTGTTCATTCCTCTCATATCTTTCTCTATTTCTCGGCGTAATGTATTCTTTGGCCTTCCTCTTTTCCTTTTGCCTTCAGGGTTCCATGTGAGGGCTTGTCTCGTGACGCGGAGTTAAAGCAGTAAAGATTGTTTAATATATTTCTCAAGACTACAACCTTTCCAGTGAATTACCAATAAATAGATGCCTGCATAGAGAAAATTTCTACATCTGATCAACTACTCAGCACCAAAAATAATTAATCAGTTTCTCTCAGTAATAATTGAATTAGGAGTGCGTAAACATTTCAGTGTACAAATGATTGTTACCATATGTAAATCGGAATTTGACAATTGAGGAACAACTTCAAACGATATTATGAAATATTCGTATACAGAACAAGTGTTGAGGTAATATCAAACTCACCTGTGGTACATTCAATATGTGAATCAAGAAACACCAGAACTTTCCCAGTACTATGTTCGGTACCAATCATTCTTGCTCTAATCAATCCTTCACGTTGTTTAGTACGAACAATTTTGACAACTTTTAACATTGCCATATATTCTTCCAATGCTTCTTTGAGATGAGCTAATATATGAGAACAGTGTTGTTATAAAGTTGATTCAGTAAAACAATCAAATAAAAAGTAGTTCACATTTTTAACACAAGGAAAACAGCGTGAACTTTAACAGCTAATGTGAATTGTTGATTAATGATCACAAATAAGATTCACAAAATCCAGGTTTATGGCTGAAACTTGAATGGACCTGATTACGCGATGCTTAGATTGGTAACCTTGTTGCAACTTATATTACAACCCTCGATCAGTGCCAACAACGACACAAACATGACATCAGTAAATACTCACTTATCAATCTATGCACACATTGCAAACCTGAAGTAAAACAGTGAAAATTTGAAGAAACTATCCGACAAAATGTTCGCCCTCAAAAACGAAGTATACAGTCATAAACAGCAAGTTGAAATTCGAGTGACAAATTCAGTATTCCTAAGTTTTTCAAAACATTACTCACCAACAGAGAAAATGTCATGTATGGTGTCAAGGAGTAACATTTTTAAAAGAATCACAGTCTGATGCACATCAGAAGAAAACTGAAGTGATGTAATCAAGAAATGGTAATTGAGAGACAAGTCAAACGCGAATTGAAACCGGTTCACATAACACAGTGTTTTCTCCTCTGTCTTCCTTTTGAATCTTTTCTTTACATGAATCAATACTGCAAGTCAATAAATAGCAATCGTTCACTATCACTCAAACGTTCAATCATTTTTGCACATCATAAGAGAATTTCAAATCCGAAGTATTTATTGACACAATCAACAGCATCTCATAAACACCAGATTCTGTCGAAGATGGAACAATGCACTCTTCGAATGATAACAGCATCATTTTGAAACTACCTCACCATAAACTCAATTTAAGTCAACCGAAATCGAATCGACAGCATTCAAAACAAACAGATGTGACTTACGTTGATCAGAGTAATCATCAACCAGTATAATTTCACGCAACAAATTTGGTGGAGATCGATCTATCACTGAATGTACTGAACGCAATAATGTTGACCAAGCTTCATTATGAAAACAAATTATCACAGATGCTGAGGGTAGATTACTTGCATATTTGTTGACTTTACACCTACAGTAGTATTTTTTAAATAAAAACACACATCAAGATAAAAGTGTCAAGTTAAAACAGACGCATGAACGATTAGATAATATATCGTGACTTACAGCTCAACAAACATTTGGTCGTTGAAAATACACTGTGTGATTTTATACGCTTAGTCCAGGTTACAACTGCGTAGAAAGCTGTTTACAGACACCTGTACCGATTTATTGATGATTGTCATTCTCTAAAGTTCAACATCTGTGCAATCAGCTGTTTTGTTGTTTGTGTTGAAAATTTTAAACTTGATGTTGGTTGACAGTTATTCTGCGTTCCAGATGTTCATCAATTACACTTGCTTTGCTAATTAGTGCATTCACATCTAAATCATATCCACCTTGGTTATCAATGATGTTGTCCACGTACTTGAACGCCTCCACCCTATCTAGAGCTTCTCAATTAAGTGTGACTTAGTTGGTGTTGTATCATAAGCACTTGCGTCACCCTTTGTGCACGTTGAGTCCTACTGTTACAGAGGCTGCCGCTTCACTATTTGTCTCCTACTGAATTTATTATTGTGTGTGAAATAGAAAAGCTAGGTCACCTGGAGAATTCAAATCATCTGGCTGGATACAAGATATCCGCCGTATTCAGAGTTTTCCTGAGATATCAAAATCCTCATAATCAAGTCAATGACAGGAAGAGAAACGGTGAGAATAAGCAGCATTGTCGGTGCTGGTTTTCATCAGGAATGAGTCTGTGAGCTGCCTCGAATACACGATGTCGAGGAATTCCGTATGATGGTGACAATCTTCACAGACACTCTTTAGTTTCGAAGAAGGTTCCATGTTTTATTGTCCTGTTCACACCGTCAAATACTTTTCCATCGTCAAAGAAATTGATGTACAGTGATGGGTTCCACCACAGTTATTCAAACATTGGTAATACGATTTAACAGTTAGTCCTCAGTTAATCGAGAAACCTTACAGTTTATTGTCGAATGAATAAATCGTAAAGAATTACATCCGAAATCTATTTCCACTAGCCCATTAACACGAAGACTAACACCTACGGCGTTTTGAACAGTTTGAGTATTACCACAATCCAAATGACTCGACAACAAAGGTACTGTAACAATCGACTGTACACATGATAGCAAATAATATATAAAGTGTTGCAGTAATCTCAAAATGGACTTACTTGCCTTCTCGATGGTCCGGTAAATATCGTCTCACACTTATTCGATCACTTGCATACTGGTTAAAATAATTGTATTTCCAACCTTTATCAAATATCAGTTGTTCAGATGGCGACAAATCGTCACGATTTACTATATATGCTTCACCATGCTCACCTTTATTCAGTTGTATTGAATTGATCAGTGGACATGTGTAAAACATCATGGAATCCAAATTGTGAGTGACACATTGAGAAAAGAAATGCAAATCAATAACCTTTAACTGTGTTAAATGAACATGCTCAGATACCTTAGACTACTAACTGACAACTGCGGGATAATCAATGAGAACTAGAGAGCAATAAATGCCTTGTTTTTCTGTCATACAACTCATCATCACATTCTACGCAGGTTTAAACCCATTGCGTTCAGCGTCAGCATTGATCGACAACTGTTTAAAACTACGGTGTCACAATTCAAAGGTTTACGCTTTATATTGATGTGGCTTGTCCGAACCTTTGGATAAACCAACTAACATATTTTTATCCAGTTACTGTTCACAACTATTTTTCGCTCATAACTTTGGTTGCTTTTACTGGAATATGTGCGTGCAATAATCGCCTCGATTATTACATTTCTAGCTGGTTTTTATCGCACAATGTACATTCTTAGTTGCGCCTCATGCCATTTAATTGGTCCACTCGCTTTCTCCGCTTCATTTTGTTTCGCCTTTAGGCTTCTTGTTATTGTCTGTCGGTTTACGTGTATGTACGGAACAAACCCATCCAAAATAAACAGTATTGATCTTCGCATTACCGCTGTCGCATAGACAGGGTGCAACCAAGAATAAAATACTCAAATTAGCATATTTAATTGTTCACACGAAACGGAGTCACATAACAGGTCAATAACATGTAAAACAGCATGTATTAAGTCATTGAATAATGGATTTGGAAGGCATCAACTTCTCTTAGTCAATTAGATTTCCCATATCCGATAGACTGATATCTCGTATCTTCCTTTCAAGTAAACTACAGAAATTGCTTCAATTCAAAATGGCTTATTGATATTTTGACTGAAATTTGACCTATCTTGGTTGGTTTATTAGCACCCTGTGAGAATTAACTCCATATAGCCACATTATAGTTATTCTATGTCTAAATTACATTAAAACTACACAAAACAACCGTGAAAAGTTATAATCAATAATATGAACAAAATATGTTGAACCAGAATTAAATAAACACTGTTGAGTGCGACAGGCACCAGAACTCTAATCCACAACAACTTTACACTAGTTAAAAAACTACACTCACCTGGACCTTTCGAGTAATTGTCGCTTCTTTTAGGTGGAGAACTAGGAAATAAACCCAGCCTAGCAATAGCTGATAGCTCAGTTGTACGACTGTCTACAAACGTCTGATCATTATCTCTAATTACATGTTTACCTTCATCATCTGGTCTTACAAGGAGGTCCTTTTCTTGCGGCCAATCAACATCTCGTTTTATATCATTCAAATAATCCTTGTCCATCCTTTGGATAACCAACGACTCCAAATCATCATTGTGACCTAAAAAAGCAGTGAAAAATCAATGTCAGATTAATGGCCTTTCCAAATAGATTAATGTTTACTAAACCTTTAGTTTGAGTGCACAGATTTAACTTTCTTGGAAGAAGTTAATAGAATATGTCTCACCATACACCTCTTCAATTTTACCCGCTTCATATAGATTGAAATTGATATTGGTTTTTCACAAGGACACAAATTATCTCTATCGATACTACAATGCATACCAAGGTCAAATAACTTCATCAATTCATTATCTTCATCTAAAAATATATATTCGTCTCTCAAGGATCTATAACTGTTAATCGATATCATAATGTCTCGATTGTCAGTAAAATTCATCTATTAGAGATCAACGATTTCATTTACAGCCACCATAGGTTAACTCTCGAGGCTGATTCATATCCCGAACGCTAAAGCTTCTACACCAATTTACAAGTAGTTATTTGTTTTCTCAATGCAAGTCATAATTTCTTTGAGAAGCTCAAAGTTGTACAAGGTACAACCTGAAAAACATTTCCATAATGCGATTCAAACGATAACATTCAAAAGCAGTCAGTTCAGATTCTCTTAGACTCAACGTTTTTGGCTCGATAACAGTTGTATCAGTAAATGCTTCAGTGAAGTTCTTGCGTGGAATACAGAGCAAATCACTCCTTATCTGATTTAAAACATCGAATTACATATGTACCTTGACTGTGAACTTTTTAAATCGAATCCGTGTTGAAGACATACAGAATCTGTTCTAGTCAGTTCACTCACAGATTTAAATGTGTTTTGATTGTTTATATAGGCTTTTGGCTTCTTTGACTACCGTTTGTCTAGCTCATAGGTCTAGCGTGATCGTCAAGTCCTATAGTTTGAAATTCGAAATTATTTCACAACCTTATTAATACACACGAAAATCACTTAAAAGTCTTCACTCCGTTGTATAAATTCGTAGTTAATCCACTTTATGAAGAGAACGCGATTGGTTTATTAGAAACATTTATTCTTATAACCAATTGTATCAGTGATTGTTTAACTATACTTTTTTGTTGATAACACTCCTTACGCGAAAACTTTCTGCTTTTGTTACTGCCATTTTTTGCTCTATCAGCTTTGTAAATTCGCCCATCTTTTCTGATTAGACTTCAGTGATCTTTCGAAACCAGCGAATCGATTCTTTACCATGGATTTACTTATTTTCCCAGTGACAGGTCCGTAATAAGTATTTAGTGGTGATCATAGTCAATCTTGACTCGATAGCCACTAAACATGCATCGATAATAAACCATAACAGATCATACTTTGTAGAGTACCTACCCGGATCTTCATCAATGGGGGAATGTGAACGGGATTTTGAAAGGTGAGGCAAGCTGAAATTATTTACACTGAGTACGTTATCCTCTCAAAACTTACGTTGACTTTCTGGTTGTTCAAAAACCCCAACTTGTTCACTGGTTGAAAGTTTCAAGGTGCGATTACTTTCCACAAGTATTCGAGAACGCAACTGAGCGGGACCGGTATACAGATCATTTGGATTCAGTTTATTTGTGTTTATCCACAAAACGAACGTCAAACCAAGGCAAACTAGTCCCAGACGCAATAGGTAACTTTTATGGCGAAAACTTCTAAGTAAAATCTTTCTGTGCATAATTTTCTAAAAATGAAATTTGTATGCATAGCTTAATTCATAATCCACTCAAAACATTTCATGTGCATTAACTCGTCATCAGACTAGAGTAAGTTCTAAAACAATCCATGTTTGGAAGATTACATCAAGAGCAGATGACACATAAAGTATTTCGAAATCATATAAGGAAATTTTCGTGAAACAATAAAGACTAAGTGACTTTCAAGCAAACCATACAGCACTTTTTGCCATTTTACACATTACTTAGATTTAAAAATGATAAGCAATTACCTGGGAAACATCTTCAGGTGCATCAACGTATATAGATATAACTTCTAATTCATTTGTCATTTACAGTTTATATGCAAACGTAGGCTTTACTTAAAAACGACAACTAACTTGAACCACTGTGTCACATGCGTTACTTTTAATCATCAACTGAGTTCATTAATCTCAAACTTCATTCATTACGTTGAGTTTTCACAATCTTTAGTGCTATTATTTGGACTTTAGAGTACCCCACATCATTAGCTTCTCCTCTTGCTGTGCTGATGTGAAGTAAACATCTTTAAGCTGATCCATGTTTGATTCTCAGGTGAATATGCATGCTTTTATGTATGATGTTGGTCTATTCTATGTTATGCGTTGGGCGTCGTTTTCGATCTTTCTTTTACAAGACGTCACAAGTTAAGTTAAATCAAGTTAACTTCATTGATAAAACAAACTATTCGGTGCAGAAAATGTTATTCTGAATTGTTCCATTTGCGAAAGGTGAACTAGCAAACTTATGAAAGTATTGATCATCAGCAATAAACACTGCGCATTATTATGTACGTGTGTGAATATTGAAATTCATGTGAACAGAAACCAGCGTGACTGTAAATAGGATATCTAGATCTATATTCAAACAAACCTAACTAAATCATCAATCGTTTCATTTAAAATAGATAAATAATACGTATTGGTGACATACATCACCATGGTGCATGTTTCTTCCAGGTAGAAAACAAAACAGTACTAATAAGTCCAAATCTCCCAACAGTTGTGATCTATTGGCTCTGAATTTCTCTTACAGGAGTGTCAGTAATGGTGTTGTCTGAAGAATCTTTCCGAAAGAGACTCAATACTTAATTAAGTTGTATTTGCAGTGTTGCTCCTAGTTTACTTAACCGCCTGTCTCAATGATATTTTCAACGATGTTCCAGAGCTAAAAAATCGATTACGGATCTCCGTGAACTACCAGGGAGTAAATCATAAAGAGTAAATTGGTCACCGTTTCTGCCATACGAAGTTCGGAGCCTGACTTGGAAATACTTTTAGAAAGCTGGGCTAGTTCAGCAGCTCGAACTAAGTAGTTCACTACAGGAGTACACTTGTATTTCAAATGTCCTGATGTCGGAACCAACAGTTCTTGTGATCGATAATATATAGCAGGGAAATATTTCCGTAATGGAGTTTACCGAAACAATAAACTCAATTATTTTCGTATAGATGTGCTAGTCTCACTTCAATGAGTCTCGGACTCAAGGCTATGAAATCTAAACTGGGTGTAGTATTTAGTCGTTCTCAGCTCTTGAGGCCATACATCGCAATTGCGGTTACTATGAATTACATTTTGTATCAAGAACTAGGAGGGTCAGTTGTACGGTTGAAATTAAAACATGCAGTCGACCCAAAGAGACCAATGTAGATAATGAAAAACATTACAGCAATTATGGTAACGTTTGTGTATCTATCTACTATCAATGGTGACCTCGGAAAATTAGACTTACCATCATCCGTATTGCCTCGTTCATTAGGCAATACCAAAGAAGTATGAACAATCAGCGATTATGGCTGTTTTTTATATTAGCATATAAACAATTAGTCAAACCGCGGAACACCAGCGTTTTCAAGTAATAGACATTAAAGTGTGCGGTGGTTTCTCAAGGACACGTCTCAGATAAAACAGTTTTGCTTTCAGTTCCAATATCCAATATCTTTTTGACGAGCTAGTTAAACCAATTTGATTTCTTCGAGCTCGGTTCTTGTTCTTTCGGTACGGTTCCAGGTGTTCGGTAACGTCCAATGGATGGAAGTCTAGCTACTCGACTGTCTAATTCAGGTCAGTTGGCAGTTGGTTTTGAGTTTGTATGTCTCATAATTTGAATGAAAACGTTTGTTTCAGGGCAGTAGGGTTTCTGGATACTAGAAGCCGTCACATAAACAGACTGGAGATCAGTTAGTTGCAATGTGGAGAGTAATAAGGGTAATAAGAATGAAATTCTAATGATAGTATGAATAAAATTTCAGAACTGAGTAATGTATAGATGAATTTAGTTTGTTAATTGATAGTGAAGATTGTGATAGTGGGGGTGCGATGAAGTTGTGAACCTCCAAGTGTGGGCGCGCGTACGTCTTAAACAGGGTTAAAAATAATTTCGGGATGATAGCACCAAGCTGTCTTCGCATAAAGTGAAGAGTCGCATTTGCCTTGGCTGCGTCCCCTACATAGTTTGGACTGGTGTGGAGGCTTTTTGTGGTTATCAAACCAAGGTCACGCTCTGAGGGGACATTAGGGAGCGGACTTCCATTGAGGGTATACGTCGTTTGCGTCATATGATGCAGGAAATGCATGACGTGACACTTCGGTTGGTTGAGTTTTAAACCGTTTTTCACTGCCCATTTCTCAATAAATGTAAGGTCCTTTTGAAGCTCAGTCGAATCCTCTTCGCTTTTAATGGACCTCCAGATCTTCGCATCGTCTGCGTAGATCAATGCCGGTGAGCTAACTAAGCCTAGCAGATCGTTAATAAATATTGGGAAGAGGAGTGGGCCTAGGATGGTCCCCTATGAAACTCGCGTGCACTCTGTTTACCTTAGTGCGAAACTTTCTATTCTCAAGGTAGTTTCTGAGCCAAGAAAAGAGTGGGTCAGTGAAGCCCATTTCCACAACCTTCTCGACTAGGCGTGTGCGGTACTGTGTCAAAGGCCTTTGCAAAGTCGAGGAATATTAGGTGTACCGGTATTTTACGGTCCAAACAGGATATTCAACTGTCCCATGCGATGAGGAGATTGGATGCACACGACCTGTCTTTCCGAAACCCGTGATGAGCTTCATGGAGTATTTTATTCTTTTCCATGTACTCCCTCATTTGTTCGTCCACTAGCCCCTCCATACCCTTGGATAATATTGGTAGTAGTGCAACTGGTCTGTAATAGGCTGGGTCCTTTCTATCTCCTCCTTTGAAGATTGGAGAGAGAGTAGCTTGTTTCCATTCAGCTAGGAATTGGTGTGACTCCAGTGAATGCCTGAAGAGGTCGCATAACGGTGAACTGAGGACTTCAGCGCACTGTTGCAAGACTATGGGGCGGATTTTGTCACAACCTGGTGACTTAACTGGGCGTAAGGATTTTAGTTTCCTTAGTAATAAATACCGCGCGAACTCTGAAGGTTGTAACTTTTTTTCACGTGGTATAGTGTTTTTCGGAAATTTATCATTCGTAAGGTATTACACTGATTTTGTAGAATTTATCTATTGTACGTGGTGCACTGCTTCTAGAAAGCAAACCTTCCAAGTTTTTAATCAGTTAATACATACTTGTCGTTTGATAACGATTTTAACTTCTGAATACACTAGTTTAAGCCTACTTTTTGACTTACAGTGACTCTTGCACTTCATAACTGAACCTCTTATCTTTAAAATCCGCCACTGATTTTTAGTATTAACACAGTTAATACACAACAAATTATACCCTTAGATATTTGAGTTACTAAGACAAGCAATTATCCCACCCAGTTTTCCATTAAGACAAATCATTCGAGTAAAAGAGAAACGTCTCCAACTTCTAAACCACCCAAAAGATCAAAATCTGCAAACCCTATGTCAGATAAACCTTCACTAAGTATTCCAATAGAAAAACTCGTAGATATAAGAGATATTACACCCAAATATACCGAAACTTCTACACAGAAAAAACTTCACCATAATCTTGTAAAGCCTAAATCAGGAAATTCACAAACCAAGGAGTTGAATGCTCCATCCGAAACCGTTAATAGTAGTAATAACCATGGCAGCGAGATACGACAGTTACAAAACTCACTTGCCCAAATTAACGATAAGCTTAACCTGTTAGCACCCCTCATGCACTTATGGGCCCCGAATAATGATAGGAACCTAGAAGAATTAGCCAAAGTGGAATATATCCTAGGCTTTGTAGCTGAGGAAGTTACGAAAAGAATAATGTCTTCCTGCAATGCGATAGCTTATAACCTCCCCGACCACACATCCTTGAATTCGCTAAAGGATACCTGTCTAAAAGCGTGTGATATGACAAACGTCAGCTGTCACGTCACTCGCCTCAGAAAAAAATCGGACAAATCAACTTGCCCTCTCCTTTTCAAATTCGGCTGCTGCAACGACGCCAAACAATTTATCCGTTTGAGCAAAAATATTAGCTCATCAACCTTATACAAAGAAGTAAAGGTTACCCCGGATCTAACGCCTTGTCAACTCCGTGTAAAACAAGAGAGGCGATTAGATCACATAACGGTGAGACAGCAGACAATCTACAGAAAATAACCCTCAATGTCATGAAAGTAAATAAACAAATAAACCACGATGTAGATCTTGGTAAGCCTGTGGACTGTAAACCTTCTAACAAAGTACGGATGCCCTCTGTCACCAAAAAATCAAACAACCCTTGCAGTTCTAATGCCAGCTGTTTGAACGTTAACTTGACTGAAAATGTCCCAAAAAACAACATAGTTCCATCTAAAACTAATAAAATTAAGAATCCATCCCCAAAATATATTGCACGAGAGAATACGATAGAAACTGACGTGTTTTTGAAAAACACGTCCAGGGGACCAAAACATTGACCGTCTTTAACTAGGAAGAGTGAACTGATTGAATCTTGGGTCTCAAGTAAAAAAAAGGGAGGATTCAAACCCGATTTCCACCGACTTTCCCAACTACAATGAACAGGTTCACTCTTTTGATGTCATGTGATGTGCCCCTAGCCTCTCCAAGTTCTAAGACTGATAATAATAAGGACACGTCAGACCAACATCTGAACATGCGCACAACTAATTATTATCCAAGAGCTAGGTGAACTGCCCAACCACCTAATCCTAGAACTATTGGTGAAAGTGGAAATGGAAGATTTTCCACCCCTCACCCTATCCTAAAGACCCGGGATGTTATTCGCAAAAACACTGAGAATGAAAACTCTATGCATCCTGCTCTACCAAGCCAGCTGGTAAACATGACCCCAAAATTTAGAAAAGGCCATAGCAACTGGCACTTGTATATGGCTAACCCTGCCCACGTTAAAACCATTCCGTATAAATTTAGCCTTAGTAACGAGCTGTGTCATCAAGACATTACTAGAAACGGTGGTGAACTGCAATCCCAGCCGAATCAAAATTTTTTCGGGATACAGCCACTTATGGTACCTCTTGCGCGTCATTTCATACCACATACAGAAGATAAAAACACTCTCCTCGCACAATCTCAAACAGACAACAATCTGCCCCTTTCCCCCGGGCTAACAACCCCTCCTGTAAATTTCAGTAATTTACTTAACATGTCCCCCCCCTAACTCCTCATACCACACTCACGTAGGTCATAGTAACTCTTTTACTCAAGATACCCTAAACTATTTTAGCTTAGCGGGACATCTGTTCAATATATGTCTTATTAATGCTCGTTCAATCTGTAATAAAAAGACAGATCTAGTCATGTTTGCTACTATCTGCCAACCATCGCTTATTATGATAACTGAGGCATGGACCTGTAGTAATATTTCTGATCTTACTATATCTCTTGAAAACTATGATCTGTTTCGAAGTGATAGGTTACAAGGAAGAGGTGGAGGATGCCTTATATATGCCCACTCTAGCCTAAACTCGCTCTAATGTGATATACCTGAACTAAATAGATTGCCAGACCCTGTGTGGATCGTTCTGAAACCGTCAAATGCCGTTTCCTTACTGTTCGGCTGTGTCTACCGACAGCCTAATGTACCAACAGGAGATCTAGCATTATTGTCAGAAGTATTCACATTTGTTTCATCCCTACCGTTCACAAGTAGGGCTATTTGTGGGGACTTCAACATGCCTGAAAACATTTGGTTCCCAATCAAAGCACCTAAACGATTCGGATCATTTATTGAATGCTTAGAGCTTGGAGAGTGGACTCAACATGTTAATAATAATAATTTATTCTCAAATAACTACGTTACAAGAGTCTCCGCCAGTTTACAGGCTAGATCAAATTGTCACAAATGCTTTCACAATTACTGTAAAGTTATACCAGTTAAATTAAGTATAAGAGTCATTTTCTGATTGCATATTTACACCATGTCACTGACAGAAACAGTATTGTACAGCCTCATTTTCAATAGTAGAGTACGAATAAGGAAGGAAGGTGCACAATAGGTTCTTTTGGCGATTTGCCGAGATCAGTAGTGAATTTGTTGTGTAAGGTCATATGGAACGCGCTTGATACGAGCTGTGATCCAGACAGTCATGTACCTAGGGTGCATATTCTCTAGAGTAGCCAAGGATTTCCCACCGTGAATAGGGTTCTGAAAAGGAGAAGAGAGAGAGAAAAAGGCAGCAGTGTGGCAAGTGTATATATATAATCAAAGCACTACTTAACCTGTCATGTTGAAGTAGTCAGTAAAGTAGTAAGTAAAGATAAAATTCATACTGACCACTTAAATTAAAGTAAATTATGGGAATATAAGAATATAACACACAGATAAAGGAGTACAGCAAAAAGAAGGGAGAGTTGTGCAGTGTCAGATGGATAGAAGAGAAGTCGAAGTAAGAAGCTGGATTTATGTACGTTGAAATCGAAATTCTAGTGGAAAGAGTAGAGTTTGTAAAAATAAAAATTTGATGAATAAAATCTCGCACTGTCTAACTGTTTTTTTTTTTTTATTATTGAATGCCAACCTCTAAGTCATACTGTTAGCGCCTGAGTAAGAATGTTGCAGGTGTCTCGACAGAATAGCGACCTCAGCATAGTTTTGGAAACATGAACCACAGAAGTAGCAAGCGTATAAGAGCAACCTCAGTGTTACTGATTAGTCGTCTCATCAATCTAAAGAGCCGAAAGCAAACAAAATGTTCTGCCCCACAAACATGGGTGGTTTGAAGTTATCGCCCATACCATCAATGTTTGCTGGTCAGTAACTCCACCCTCCCTCCTTTTGTGTTGTTAGGCTCATGTTAAATGTTTAAAAGAAGCTATTGAGTTCTACTTGGTGTTCTATGTCTCGCATCCTGTTGAGAAACACTATTTCTGCAAGTACCTTTCACAAACTCGTCTGGCTATTACAACTTATGAACTATTGGTTAGGCATCAATGCTATACAGTTAACGGTTATGGAGAAATAGTAAGAATTTTCAAACAAGATATAAGCATTTTGAATGTAGTGGGGAAGATGTACTTAACTAGCTAAGCAGGAGATATAAAGAGTATCGCGGTTAAAAGCGGAGCAATAGATAACACTAAGGGGCCAAGGTAAGTCAATAGCGTGTAAGTGAGAACAGTATAATTGATAATAGGCAATGTGAAACTCACACAGTTGTAAGTGTTGATAAGGTTGCGCCCAGGAGAGTAGAGTGCATTCTAATCAACCAGTTTACAGTTGAACAGTGTCGATCGACCGAGTGAGTAGAGTAACCTGTCTATTTCCAATAAAAACTAAAGAGATTTATATTCAACTAGAAAAATTAGTGCTACTTGGGGGTGTAAAAATAACTAAATAAGACGCAGCACTGAGTTCATTGTGTTTAAAGTGTATGCAGAGCTATTAATATGAAAGCAGGGTGCGAGTGAGTTCACGAGCGCAGAAGAGTCAGTGCAACTGACAGCATCATTAAGAAGTTGAACAAACTCATGTAATCCACTTGCCATGCGTATTTTTGAGGGAAGCCTATTCCATATAAGTGCATACTTAGAGAGGAAGAAGTTTTCTCGAGTTTTGGATCTATACTTCTCAAGTTTGACCATAGATACTTTATCTCGAAGGTTATGTGTACAAGGGCCATGGATAAGGACTAAACTGCAGGAGGAATATGTGAGTTTGTGCAGGAGTTTAAAGTAAAGGATCAGATTGGACTTAAGCCTTCTTTTCCATAATGGATCGAGCCCGAGTTCAACACATCGTGTTGGATAGTCAATGGGTGAGCTATGATTTAGGACTTTACGAGTAAATTTCCTTTGTATTCCTTCAAGCTTCAACATATCAGACAGGCGTACGTTAGAAAATAAGAAAGAGCAGTATTCAGCAATAGGTCTTACGCATGTTTTATAGAGAATTGTTCTGGATTCTCTATGAAGGAAGTTACGAAAGATGAAACCAAGCATTCTTCTCATTCGAGAAACTTTGTTGGAGATATGTTCGGAGAAGTTAAGGTTGTGTGAATAATGCACTCCAAGATCAGTTACGGATGTGAGTTTGGGCAATACATTCCTGTTGAGAATGAGATCTAATTTGGGAGCAGAGTCTCCGAAACACATCCAGCCACACTTCTCAGTATTAAGTTCAAGGTTCCATTGCTTACACCAGACATCTACAGTATTGAGTTCGTGCTGGATTGTGTGCAACAAGTTTCCTAAGTCAGATTTGCTTGTTTGATAAATCACTTTTAGGTCATCCGCATAGAGGTAGGTTTTACCAGTGTTGAAACAACTGCATATGCTGTTGATGTAGATTATGAAAAGTAGTGGACCCAAAACACTGCCCTGCACAACACCACTGGTAATTGGTCGAGGTGTAGATGTATGTGAGTTGATTTTGGTAATCTGATATCTATCTGTGAGGAACGACCTAATCCATTGAAACAGGTGGCCACTAATACCGACGGACTGAAGTCTGTTGATTAAAAGATTGTGAGGTACCTTATCGAAAGCCTTTTTGATATCAAAATACAACACGATTACTAGTTGCTTTTGATCGCGTATGCTGGTAACCTCATTAAAGAAATCTAAAAGACATGTGGTGCATGACCTAGTTCTAATGAAGCCATGTTGAGAGGGGTCAATGTGACCCTCCCTGAGTAAGTGATCAGATAGTTGATCTTTTATCACTTTCTCCATAATAATAATAATAATAATAATAATTTGTTCTCAAATAACAAACATGTAACAAGAGACATGCCAATTTACAAGCAAGATCAAAATGTTAAGATTAGCAACACTTACCGCATCAATTCTTGTTATATGAAAACCTGTCTGTACCATGAATCATTTCTCAGCCCATAAGATGATTGTCGTAACGCAACCTTCGTAACTTGCGCCAATTGATCGCTTTGTACATTCCATCTTTAAGAAAACAATGAATCTTGTGAAATGTTTCAGTAACTTTATACCGTTTTCAGAAAAAAATATGTTGCTAATCTTAACATTTTGATCTTGCCTGTAAATTGGCATGTCTCTTGTAACATGTTTGTTATTTGAGAATAAATTATTGTTATTATTATTATTATATATTTTTTTTAAAACGGTATAAAGTTACTGAAACATTTCACAAGATTCATTGTTTTCTTAAAGATGGAATGTACGAGGCGAGTAATTGGCGCAAGTTACGAAGGTTGAGTTACGACAATCATCTTATGGACTGAGAAACGATTCATGGTAGAGTTAGGTTTGCATATAACAAGAATTGATGCTGTAAATGTACAAAGGTCTGGTTGATATTCGTCAGCTAATGATTTCACATGTTCTTGGGTAGGGTAACCAAGTCTACTGCAAATATCCAGACTAATATATGTGGATTGGAATAAGGTTCTGAAAAAAGGAATAAAGAAAACGGGACGAGGAGCGGAACAGAAAATATTCTTGTTCAAAGCCGAACAACGGCTTCGTAAATACGTTTATGGATAAAAAAAGGTATGTTTGCCCAAACATTTTTAATATCAGAACACTTTACACCTGCACTTATTGTTACGTCCAGTTTTTTGCTCGTTGATCTTACGAAGCACTGTTGTCGTCTATTTGTAATTCACGGTCCCAAATTTCTATACCAAGAACGAAACTCCAAAGTAGATACCAAAGTTTATTCCAAATCACAAATTCGACCAAAATACTTTATTACAAATAGACGACCAATGTCGTTCTAACAACAATAATTATAATAATTACAATTACCTTCTAATTTATTATCTCTTGGAGCAAAAAACTGCAACGAACAACAAAGAGAAACGGGAGTCCAATATGTCCGCAAATAATAATTCAAACAAGTTCACAAGTTAAGTAAAACAAATGTATCCAAAAACAGTGAAATTAATGATATTTATACATGAAGGTTTTGATCAGCAAAATGTCTTCGTTTCTCCCGTAACACTTATGTAGGTTAATGAAGACACTTCAGTAGTGATATAACTAATGAGAAGTT
>OX103971.1:71942267-71974412 GCA_944470395.2 Schistosoma turkestanicum | reverse complement strand
TAGAATTTTGCCCTTGTTGATTTGGCTGGGACCTGGAATTAGGAGGAACGTACAGGAGTGTTTCTATTGGAAACAATTGGGACAGCCACTGTCGAAATAAATCTACAGGTGGGATCTCCAATTTTGACATTTCATCGTCTCCAGAACACTCTAGGTAGCATAACATGGGATCAATATTTATCTCTCCATCTCCTGATACAGAGGAGGTTTGATCAGCATTCGTCATCGTCGGCAACTCATTTGTCACATCAGTGACATCCAGATTATCACCATCGTCATCATGATTCCGTTGTGTCAGACAAGTCGCGTCGTTTCTGGCTGCACTAGCATCCGTAAAGTGAAACTCTTCCATTTTTGTATAACGCATCTCGCTACATAAAAGAACGGCATCAGTACCGCAATCCAAAACCGGTAAACTCACTTGTTGTTCTTCATGATCCGTTTCAGAGACACAAGACTTATGCACGTCAGTAGCATCGTTATCATACAACACTGTAGACTGACTGTTACCATCAGACGCTTCTTTCTCATCATCACTTGACTGACAGTCAACCGAAGTAGGAACACTTACAGTTACACAACCTTGTGTATCCTCAATCAACTTAACATTCGCGACAAGGTCCGATGACGTCGAAACACTAGAAGGCTCGTTCGATGAAGTTGATAGACTAGTCACTATAGATGGACTGCTCACACCTTCTGTCTCTTTACTATCGCTGTCACTACTAAGATGCTGATGACTACTATTTCCATTGCTAGTCATAGCATCGGAAAGAGAATGATGTTTAGGCTTCTTAATAATAGTAGCATCATGTTGTTTTCTAGGCTTCTTAGCCTTTACAGTACCGCCATCACTTATCCTAGAATCTACTCTAGGTCCCGTCATATAATTTACCCTAACTGAAGGGTTCCGAAAATAAGCTTTATTCCGTTCAGACAATTCTGCCTGGGCCTTATTCATATTTGCTGAACTCATTAACCTCTGTTTACTCGAATCCGAATAACCGTTCCAGGCTTTTCGAGCAGCTAAGAGGCTTTTATCATCACACACTTCGGATCCATCTTGATGCCTACACTTTTCACCTTCTTCTTTCTTTTCCATACTTAGAAAAGCCATCTTATCTGTTACACCAACCGGCTTCTTACTGGAATACGCATCAAGAGGTCTTACATCATCACGGTCACATACTCGGCCTTCAACAGCTTTCAACCCGATATAATTGACAACTCTCTTATCTTCCGAGCGTGCTTTAGGTAGAAACGAAAAATCCGAATGTCTCGCACGCAGACCACTAGTAGCTTCCGTATTATTTCCTGTTTTAGCCTGATAAGCTAATCTTCCAAACCTACTACTAGCTATCTTAGCACGAGACATAATAAATTCCGTCAACTCATTGAAATTAGGCTCTCTCTCCTCTTCGTCCCATTTGATTCCCAGCTCTGCCCACTGGGCTTGCATTCGACGAGGTAAGAGCCTTACTATTCGTTCTAAAGTAACCATGGAATGAAGTTCCGTTGTGCAATTTAGCTGTTCTAAAGTTAAAGCAGCATTCTGCATTTTAATAGCCAAATTCGTCAATAATTCAGGATCATTAAAATCTGCGTTCCCGGTTCTAAATAAGTCTTCTAAGGTTTCCTGGGCTATTACATGCGACTGTCCAAAGAGCTGTTTTAGAATGGCCTTAGCTCTCTTATATCCTGCTTGTGGATCCATTATAATACAACCTTCAATCGCATTTTTTGCCCTTCCTTTACAATAGTGAATTAAATACAATAAACGCAAATTTTCATCTTTTATTCTTGGTTCTATAAACGTTTCAAATTGGCGCATAAATCTAAAGTAGTCGCGAGACTTTCCATCAAAAAATGAAAGTTCGACCTTAGGTAGTTCCAAACCTACTATCGGCGTCTTAAGTATCTGATCCGTCTCTGTTACCTTAGAACTCTCACTTAAGCCTCGTTCCTTAATGCCTGCCAAAGGTGACTTACAATAATAAGTATCAGACATAACATCATTGTTAACAGAGTGGTTACCCATTAAAAAAGTATCAATAACGACTTGCCTAGCATTTCGGGATACGTCAAGATCTTCCACCCTCCTCGTGTTTGTTTTCTTGTGGTGGATCATTTTTAAGTGAAGTTCAACGGAAGATAAATAACAAATACAAAATATAGGAATTCCACAGGTATAAATTGTCCAAAATCAAAAAATCGTTTTCCAAAATACAGTTCGAACACGAAAATACGATCAGTAATCCAAGATTCTTCTTTCAAGAAATTTAGGGTTATAAACGATTAAATTTCCAAATGTTTCTTTATTCTTCTAAATAATCCAACTGTAATTGGTCTTCTAATCAAAAGTGATGGATAATTCCAGACTGTAAATGGATTTCTACGGTGGCCGTTCCAATGGGTTCCAATAGGTGCACTCCTGAACTCGTTTCTCCCAGTCCAACGTCCCGATAAAGCAAAAATTCTAGGAGAAAGTGGTCTTTATTAATAAAAACATGGAAATAAAAAGCAGTACCCGGAATTAATGCACCTTCCAGGTTACAATTACTCCGAAGAGTATCCGAAACAACGATAGATAAGTGACGTTAAGTCCAACGGCTACTGTTTCAATCCAAATATGGCTGTAGCCATATTAAAGATCAAATTTAAACAACATATATACAGATCAGAAGCAAACACAAAAACTTCAATATAAGTACAAAATATAGAAATAATAACAATATACAATGATAAAATCTCAACTTGGAATCAAATAAAATACCAAAAATGTCAACAGAAAAAGTCCGTCATGTCATAACAAAAATATGTAAACATGGAGGGATTTTCCAAAAAACAAAACATTCAAAAAGGATTCTACAGTAGGTTCGGAAAATTAGCTAATCGTGCTAAAACAGGACATGGTATGGAAGCTATTAGTGATCTACGTGCGAGACATAAGGATTCTTCGTTTACACCTAACTCACACCCGGAATTTAAGAAAGTTGTTAATTGTATCAGAAAAGTATACCCTGTTGAAAACCGAGTATGTGACCCCGATGGTTCAAAAACCCTTGATGCGTATCCTAGTAAGAAGCCGGTTTGTGTAGCAGATAAGATGGCTTTTTTAAGTATGGAAAAGAAAGAAAAAGGCGAAAAGGGTAGGCATCAGGATGGATTCGAGGTGTGTGATGATAAAAGCCTCTTAACTGCTCGAAAAGCAAGGAACGGTTATTCGGATTCGAGTAAACAGAGGTTAGTGAGTTCAGTAAATATGAATAAGGACAAAACAGGATTGGCTGGACGGAATAAAGCTTATGTTTGGAACTCTTCACTTAGGGTAAATTATTTGACTCGACCTAGAGCTGATCCTAGGATAGCAAGCGTAAACAGTGACACAGCACTTCATGTTGCTGAGCAATCAGGATGTCTGCAGGCTACTATATCTAGTTCTATGGAGCATCATGATATTGAAGCGGAAGATAATAGCAGCTTAGCGCGTCCTGCTGATGTTTGTTTACGGTCAACGGATGGACAGTTGTATACTGGTCCAAGTAGTCATAGCAACATTGATAGTGTTAGTGAAAGTGGTAGCATAGCTTTAAAGCCGGCGAGCCAACTATCTCGCAACTCGTCATTAACTATGAATAGTCGGAACATCATTGTGGACAACAATAACGTCAAGGTGGAGGTGAAACCTGATGTATTTAATAATAGCGTAGTTGATGTGAATAATAAACGTGATGGTAACGATAGTGGAATCATTATAGGTAGTGCTGTTTCTTCGGTTGATGTTGTTAATGTAGCTTCTTCGAGTACTTCGAATCAAGACGAAATTGGATGTTTGAGCGTGGAGAATGTAGTCGTTGGTGGCAATAGCTTTAGCCACAGTGATGACAGTACTGCGAGGGCTAACATTCGGTACCCTAGGTGCAGTGAGGAGTCATCTAGGTTTAATGGACATGCTGTTGTGTTGAATATGCAGCATGAGGAATCGAGGAATCGGAATTGTCCACCTGTCGCACTCCACCATCATTGACTTGTACTACAAGCTTCGGAATGAGCACTACCAACAGTGATAAGATAGAAGAGGCTAAGAGCATTCCTAGTAAGGAAAGCAATGTTGATCGAGTAGAGTTAGCCACTGTACATGAGTCGACTGGATGTCATGAGAAGTGTACTACTGCTTGTACAGATGCGGCTACTAATGATCATAGCATTGATGATACATCTGCGAGTAATAGTGATCAAGGAAATTTGAAAGACACTCATCGTCGTCGAAATGATCGTACGTTACGCTCACATACTGCTACCCAAGCTAAGAAGCATAAGAAACAACATGATGCTACTATTATTAAGAAGCCTAAACATCATTCTCTTTCGGATGCTATGACTAGCAATGGAAATAGTAGTCATCAGCATCTTAGTAGTGACAGCGATAGTAAAGAGACAGAAGGTGTGAGCAGTCCATCTATAGTGACTAGTCTATCAACTTCATCGAACGAGCCTTCTAGTGTTTCGACGTCATCGGACCTTGTCGCGAATGTTAAGTTGATTGAGGATACACAAGGTTGTGTAACTGTAAGTGTTCCTACTTCGGTTGACTGTCAGTCAAGTGATGATGAGAAAGAAGCGTCTGATGGTAACAGTCAGTCTACAGTGTTGTATGATAACGATGCTACTGACGTGCATAAGTCTTGTGTCTCTGAAACGGATCATGAAGAACAACAAGTGAGTTTACCGGTTTTGGATTGCGGTACTGATGCCGTTCTTTTATGTAGCGAGATGCGTTATACAAAAATGGAAGAGTTTCACTTTACGGATGCTAGTGCAGCCAGAAACGACGCGACTTGTCTGACACAACGGAATCATGATGACGATGGTGATAATCTGGATGTCACTGATGTGACAAATGAGTTGCCGACGATGACGAATGCTGATCAAACCTCCTCTGTATCAGGAGATGGAGAGATAAATATTGATCCCATGTTATGCTACCTAGAGTGTTCTGGAGACGATGAAATATCAAAATTGGAGATCCCACTCTTGCATATTATTTATGGGTCAAGAACTTCTGTTGATAAGTTAGCATCACGGACTTCATTGTATCTGCTGATCGGAGCTAGTGGTGGTGGATTGACGACTCATCCCCACGATATGGAATGTAGTTCCCGGATAGGATATCACCAGCCTAACGATATGTTGTACATGTTCATGTGAGTTGATTGGATAAGGTTTATACTACCGTTAGGTCATGCTGCGATAGATAGGGGAATCAAGGGCTTGATGGGAAGGTATAGGTACCTAGTTAGCTTGATAGGTCATATCCATGTTGGATGGCGGGTAGGCGTACTACTGTGAGTCCTACTCGTTTTTCCGGTGTGGATTAGGGGATGAGAGTGAACACTAAATTGAAGTGTCAGTAAGCGCTTGCGTTTTGCACGGAGGGATTTTGCGGGCCGGTGTAGAATCTATTTCGAATGTTTTGTTTTTGGAAAATCCCTCCATGTATATATATTTGTGTTATGATATGACTGACTCTTTCTGTTGATATTTTGGTACTCTATTTGATTCGATTTTGAGATTTTATCATTGTATATTGTTACTATTTCTATATTTTGTACTTATATTGAAGTTTTTATGTTTGCTTCTGAACTGTACACATGTTGTTTAAATTTGATCTTTAATATGGCTACAGCCATATTTTGATTTGATACCGAGGCAGTTAATATTGGTATCACTTATTCTTTTGTATTTGGATAC
The DNA here is from genome assembly GCA_944470395.2 of Schistosoma turkestanicum. Classification (NCBI taxonomy): domain Eukaryota; kingdom Metazoa; phylum Platyhelminthes; class Trematoda; order Strigeidida; family Schistosomatidae; genus Schistosoma; species Schistosoma turkestanicum. The sequence continues at coordinate 71,968,661 of OX103971.1, read as the reverse complement.
CCATCAGGGTAATTTCGACTAGGAAGGTGTATTAATTGTCAGACCACTTTCTCCTAGAATTATTGTGTTCTGATATTGGACTAGGGGAGGGAGCGTACGACCTACACCTACTGGAATCAAATTGAACTGCTACGGTAGAAAATTCATCTACAAAGGTTTCTACAGATTCATGCTGATTCACACTTGCTCATAGTTCAGGTGCATTTCCCTCGGTGTAGAGGTTCTTAGGCACTGACAAAGCCACAGATCCCACATAAATCAGCCCTGAATTCCAAACCAAAATCGCCTGTCACTAAACCAGTAAAACAAGTGACCAGAATGCTGTCGTAGACAATGTACCTCAGTCACACCGAAAATGCGGCAATAGAAGAACTTGGCTTAGGCGCGGCACTGAACGCTTGCTGCAGGCGAAGAGGAGAGCCTGGTACAAGTGGAAGGTCTCCTTGAAAAGAAACGATGCAATACCAAAGTTCGAAGTGACAGGAGACAATTTCAGATGAAGCTAGCCGCCAAAATAGAGGCAAAATCTGTTTAGGTTCATGTCGGAAAGAAAACCTACTAATCAAGGATTGTGTTCCCTAAAAGGACCAAACGGGGAAGACCTCACCAACCTAGGGATGGCTGAGATCTTCAACACCGATTTTTCTGACCAACTAAACCGGGCGCCTACAGAGTCAGAGTATTACGCCAACCCATTGCCAGCTGACGGCTGAGGGGACATCCGTACCACTCCTGACCTAGTAATAATAATAATAATAATAATAATAATAATAATAATAATAATAATTTGTTCTCAAATAACAAACATGTTTCAAGAGACATGACAATTTACAAGCAAGATCAAAATGTTAAGATTAGCAACATATTTCTTCGAAAACGGATACAGTTACTGAAACATTTCACAAGATTCATTGTATTCCTAAAGATGGAATGTACAATGCGAATAATTGGCGCAAGTTACGAAGGTTGAGTTACGACAATCATCTTATGGACTGAGAAACGATTCATGGTAGAGATAGGTTTTCATATAACAAGAATTGATGCGGTAAATGTACAAAGGTCTGGTTGATATTCATCAGCTAATGATTTCACATGTTCTTGGGTAGGGTAACCAAGTCTACTGCAAATATCCAGACTAATATATGTGGATTAGAATAAGGTTCTGAAAAAAGGAATAAAGAAAACGGGACGAGGAGCGGAACAGAAAATATTCTTGTTCAAAGCCGAACAACGGCTTTGCACATACGTTTATGGATAAAACAAAGGAATGTTTACTCAGACTTTTTTAATATCATAACAGAAACTGTACACCTGCACTTATGTAGGTTAATGAAGATTATTAATTTATTATTGTTAAATTCAGAGAAAAGTCGCGAGTAACACTTCAAAGGCGTAACCTATTACTGTTAGTAGGAGCAGGGGGATTCGTCTATCATTTCGTGATGCATGTATGGGTTGTAATGAGAACACAATGTGTTCATAGTCTATAATTCGTTTCTGAGGTTTATCTAAATATTTGGTGGACCATAAAAGAGTGCCTGGGGACTTTGTGTGAGTTCCGGGAATAGTCGATAAATCTCTTTAGAGTCTAGCAACAGCATGACTAGTTTCTTGAACTTAGTGATTGTGTCACAGATACGAATAGTAATTGGTAACCTGTTCCACAGTAGACTGTATCGTATTACAAAGAAATTACAACGCAATAATTTCTTGTGTTTTGCCGTTAATAGTGTATATGCGTTGTTTCTAAGTCTGTAAGCAGTGTCGTGGTTCATAGTTGGGCGGTATTTTACGAACGAAAGACCATATATTAGTTTATAGAGGAGCATTAGGTTGTTTTTGAGACGACGGCACCATAGAGGCTCTATGGAAAGAAGCTTGCATCTTTCTGTGTAGTCGAGGTTATGGCTCAATCCGAGCAGTCGTCGGATGAAGCTTCTTTGTACATTTTCTACTCGCATTTTGTCCATGATATTCATGTTTGAAAATATGAGTGAACAATATTCAAGTGTGGGCCTTACACAGATTTTGAAGAGAGTAAGCTTAGCCTCACTTGTGAAGAAGTTCTTGTTTATAAACCAAATTAGTCGTCTAGATTTAGAGATAATATTTGAGGCATGTTCTTCGAATTTTAGGCTTTTAGAGTAACTAATACCAAGGTCACGCGCTGATATAAGTGTCTGAACCCTACATTTTTGTAAGTAGAGTGGTGTATCAAGGTGACGCTTGCTAAAATGCATTATGCCACATTTGTTGTGGTTAAACGGCAGTTGCCATGTCTCGCTCCAGGTAGTTAAGTTATCAAGATCAAGATGTTGCGAAAGCCGATCTAGCTCTGTGAGACAAAATGAATGCACAAAACCGGTAGTTAACCTCGGTCAACTACCCCCGGCACAAGACATGACCAAACCAACCGTGCAGGCAAAACACCTACGGAGGCCAGTTACCACAGAACTGGCCGATTCGGCTTGAATAACTTGTCTGAAAATCCGACAACGGCTGCTGCTGCAGATGTGCACCAGGTTCTGAGACAAACCACCAAGTGCCTCTATAGCAACGTAAGAGGACTAAGGAGTAAGCTGTTAGAAGTCAGGAATATGCGCTCTCAGATGGATCTGAAGATCATAATCCTAACTGAAACATGGCTATCCTCTGACATTGCAGACTCAGAAGTCAGCTTGCCGGGCATGACACTCTTCCGAAGCGATAGGGAACACCAAACTGGAGGTGGAGCGACGATATATATAAATAGCCACTTAAAAGTAGAGCGGCTATACGACACCCAACTAACTGAGGTGACAGAATCATGTTGCTGTTCTTTCCACTCGAATGGCACGAAATACTTGATTGGAGGGATCTACCGACCTCCTTCGGGTACTAAGTCCCAGAAAAGCAAACTGATTGAGTTAATACTGAAACTGCCACTCCTGGGGTTTGATCAAATACTCTTAGCTGAAGATTTCAATACCCCATCTTTAAATCTCAGCAATCAGAGTATAACTCCCACTGGTTGGTTCCGAAGACAACTTGGTACAGCCATTAGACGCTCTGGACTGACCGAGCACGTATGCAGTGCCACTAGGTGGACTAAGGAAGGGAAGTCCTCAAACCTGGATTATCTGTTAACTAATTACCAGCTCCTGGTTGAGGATGTTCACGTCCGCGCATCAATAGTTAGTAGTGACCATGGGACCTCACCAACCTAGGGATGGCTGAGATCTTCAACACCGATTTTTCTGATCAACTAAACCGGGCGCCTACAGAGTCAGAGTATTACGCCAACCCATTGCCAGCTGACGGCTTAGGGAACATCCGTTTCACTGCTTACGTAGTACAAAGAAACTAAAAACCTTACGCACAGGTAAGTCACCAGGTTGTGACAAAATCCGCCCTATAGTCTTGCAACAGTGCGCTGAAGTCCTCAGTTCGCCGTTATGCGATTTCTTCAGGCATTCACTGGAGTTACACCAATTCCTAGCTGAATGGAATCAAGCTACTCTCTCTCCAATCTTCAAAGGAGGATATAGAAATGACCCAGCCTAGACAGTTGAGTGGCTAGACCTCCATCCATTGGACGTTACCGAACACCTGGAACCGTACCGAAAGAACAAGAACCGAGCTCGAAGAAGTCAAATTGGTTTAACTAGCTCGTCAAAAAGATATTGGACATTGGAACTGAAAGCGAAACTGTTTTTATCTGAGACGTGTCCTTGAAAAACCACCGCACACTTTAATGTCTATTACTTGAAAACGTTGGTGTTCCGCGGTTTGACTAATTGTTCATATGCTAATATAAAAAACAGCCATAATCGCTGATTGTTCATACTTCTTTGGTATTGCTCAATGAACGAGGCAATACGGACGATGGTAAGTCTAATTTTCCGAGGTCAGCATTGATAGTAAATAGATACACAAACGTTACCATAATTGCTGTAATGTTTTTCATTATCTACATTGGTCTCTTTGGGTCGACTGCATGTTTTAACTTCAACCGTACAACTGACCCTCCTAGTTCTTGATACAAATTTTAGTTCACAGTAACCGCAATTGAGATGTATGGCCTCAAGAGCTGAAAACGCTTAAATACTACACCCACTTTAGATTTCATAGCCTTGAGTCCGAGACCCATTGCAGTGAGACTAGCACATCTATACGAAAATAATTGAGTTTATTGTTTCGGTAAACTCCATTACGGAAATATTTCTCTGCTATATATTATCGATCACAAGAACTGTTGGTCCCGACATCAGGACATTTGAAATACAAGTATACTCCTGTAGTGAATTATTTAGTTCGAGCTGCTGAACTAGCCCAGCCTTCTAAAAGTATTTCCAAGTCTGGCTCCGAACTTCGTAAGATCGAAAACTACGCCCAACGCATAACATAGAATAGACCAACATCAAACATAAAAGCATGCATATTCACCTGAGAATCAAACATGGATCAGCTTAAAGATGTTTACTTCACATCAGCACAGCAAGAGGAGAAGCTAATGATGTGGGGTACTCTAAAGTCCAAATAATAGCACTAAAGATTGTGAAAACTTAACGTAATGAATGAAGTTTGAGATTAATGAACTCAGTTGATGATTAAAAGTAACGCATGTGACACGGTGGTTCAAGTTACTTGTCGTTTTTAAGTAAAGCCTACGTTTGCATATAAACTGTAAATGACAAATGAATTAGAAGTTATATCTATATACGTTGATGCACCTGAAGATGTTTCCCAGGTAATTGCTTATCATTTTTAAATCTAAGTAATGTGTAAAATGGCAAAAAGTGCTGTATGGTTTGCTTGAAAGTCACTTAGTCTTTATTGTTTCACGAAAATTTCCTTACATGATTTCGAAATACTTTATGTGTCATCTGCTCTTGATGTAATCTTCCAAACATGGATTGTTTTAGAACTTACTCTAGTCTGATGACGAGTTAATGCACATGAAATGTTTTGAGTGGATTATGAATTAAGCTATGCATACAAATTTCATTTTTAGAAAATTATGCAAAGAAAGATTTTACTTCGAAGTTTTCGCCATAAAAGTTACCTATTGCGTCTGGGACTAGTTTGCCTTGGTTTGACGTTCGTTTTGTGGATAAACACAAATAAACTGAATCCAAATGATCTGTATACCGGTCCCGCTCAGTTGCGTTCTCGAATACTTGTGGAAAGTAATCGCACCTTGAAACTTTCAACCAGTGAACAAGTTGGGGTTTTTGAACAACCAGAAAGTCAACGTAAGTTTTGAGAGGATAACGTACTCAGTATAAATAATTTCAGCTTGCCTCACCTTTCAAAATCCCGTTCACATTCCCCCATTGATGAAGATCCGGGTAGGTACTCTACAAAGTATGATCTGTTATGGTTTATTATCAATGAATGTTTAGTGGCGATCGAATCAAGATTGACTATGATCACCACTAAATACTTATTACGGACCTGTTACTGAGAAGATAAGTAAATACGTGGTAAACAATAGATTCGCTGGTTTCGAAAGAACACCGAAGTATAATCAGAAAAGATGGGCGAATTTGCAAAGCTGATAGAGCGAAAAATGGCAGTAACACAAGCAGAAAGTTTTCGCGTAAAGAGTGTTATCAACAAAAATGTATAGTTAAACAATCACTGATACAATTGGTTATAAGAATAAATGTTTCTAATAAACCAATCGCGTTCTCTTCATAAAAGTGGATTAACTACGAATTTATACATGGAGTGAAGACTTTTAAGTGATTTTCGTGTGTATCAATAAGGTTGTGAAATAATTTCGAATTTCAAACTATAGGACTTGACGATCACGCTAGACCTATGAGCTAGACAAACGGTAGTCGAAGAAGCCAAAAGCCTATATAAGCAATCAAAACACATTTAAATCTGTGAGTGAACTGACTAGAACAGATTCTGTATGTCTTCAACACGGATTCGATTTAAAGAGTACACAGTCAAGGTACATATGTAATTCGATGTTTTAAATCAGATAAGGAGTGATTTGTTCTGTATTCCACGCAAGAACTTCACTAATGCTTTTACTGATACAACTGTTATCGAACCACAAACGTTGAGTCTAAGAGAATCTGAACAGACTGCTTTTGAATGTTATCGTTTGAATCGCATTATGGAAATGTCCATCAGGTTGTACCTTGTACAACTTTGAGCTTCTCAAAGAAATTATGACTTGCATTGAGAAAACAAATAACTACTTGTAAATTGGTGTAGATGCTTTAGCGTTCGGGATATGAATCAGCCTCGAGAGTTAACCTATGGTGGCTGTAAATGAAATCGTTGATCTCTAATAGATGAATTTTACTGACAATCGAGACATTATGATATCGATTAACAGTTATAGATCCTTGAGAGACGAATATATATTTTTAGATGAAGATAATGAATTGATGAAGTTATTTGACCTTGGTATGCATTGTAGTATCGATAGAGATAATTTGTGTCCTTGTGAAAAACCAATATCAATTTCAATCTATATGAAGCGGGTAAAATTGAAGAGGTGTATGGTGAGACATATTCTATTAACTTCTTCCAAGAAAGTTAAATCTGTGCACTCAAATTAAAGGTTTAGTAAACATTAATCTATTTGGAAAGGCTATCAATCTGACATTGATTTTTCACTGCTTTTTTAGGTCACAATGATGATTTGGAGTCGTTGGTTATCCAAAGGATGGACAAAGATTATTTGAATGATATAAAACGAGATGTTGATTGGCCGCAAGAAAAGGACCTCCTTGTAAGACCAGATGATGAAGGTAAACATGTAATTAGAGATAATGATCAGACGTTTGTAGACAGTCGTACAACTGAGCTATCAGCTATTGCTAGGCTGGGTTTAGTTCCTAGTTCTCCACCTAAAAGAAGTGACAATTACTCGAAAGGTCCAGGTGAGTGTAGTTTTTTAACTAGTGTAAAGTTGTTGTGGATTAGAGTTCTGGTGCCTGTCGCACTCAACAGTGTTTATTTCATTCTGGTTCAACATATTTTGTTCATATTATTGATTATAACTTTTCACGGTTGTTTTGTGTAGCTTTAATGTAATTTAGGCATAGAATAACTATAATGTGGCTATATGGAGTTAATTCTCACAGGGTGCTAATAAACCAACCAAGATAGGTCAAATTTCAGTCAAAATATCAATAAGCCATTTTGAATTGAAGCAATTTCTGTAGTTTACTTGAAAGGAAGATACGAGATATCAGTCTATCGGATATGGGAAATCTAATTGACTAAGAGAAGTTGATGCCTTCCAAATCCATTATTCAATGACTTAATACATGCTGTTTTACATGTTATTGACCTGTTATGTGACTCCGTTTCGTGTGAACAATTAAATATGCTAATTTGAGTATTTTATTCTTGGTTGCACCCTGTCTATGCGACAGCGGTAATGCGAAGATCAATACGGTTTATTTTGGATGGATTTGTTCCGTACATACACGTAAACTGACAGACAATATCAAGAAGCCTAAAGGCGAAACAAAATGAAGCGGAGAAAGCGAGTGGACCAATTAAATGGCATGAGGCGCAATTAAGAATGTACATTGTGCGATAAAAACCAGCTAGAAATGTAATAAGCGAAGCGATCATTGCACGCACATATTCCAGTAAAAGCAACCAAAGTTATGAGCGAAAAATAGTTGTGAACAGTAACTGGATAAAAATATGTTAGTTGGTTTATCGAAAGGTTCGGACAAGCCACATCAATGTGAAGTGTAAACCTCTGAATTGTGACACCGTAGTTTTAAACAGTTGTCAATCAATGCTGACGCTGAACGCATTGGGTTTAAACATGCGTAGAATGTGATGATGAGTTGTATGACAGAAAAACAAGGCATTTATTGCTCTTTAGTTCTTATTGATCATCCGGCAGTTGTCAGTTAGTAGTCTAAGTTATCTGAGCGTGTTCATTTAACACAGTTAAAGGTTATTGATTTGCATTTCTTTTCTCATTGTGTCACTCACAATTGGGATTCCATGATGTTTTACATATGTCCACTGATCAATTCAATACAACTGGATAAAGGTGAGCATGGTGAAGCATATGTAGTAAATCGTGACGATTTGTCGCCATCTGAACAACTGATATTTGATAAAGGTTGGAAATACAATTATTTTAACCAGTATGCAAGTGATCGAATAAGTGTGAGACGATATTTACCGGATCATCGAGAAGGCAAGTAAGTCCATTTTGAGATTACTGCAACACTTTATATATTATTTGCTATCTTGTGTACAGTCGATTGTTACACTACCTTTGTTGTCGAGTCATTTGGATTGTGGTAATACTCAAACTGTTCAAAACGCCGTAGGTGTTAGTCTTCGTGTTAATGGGCTAGTGGAAATAGATTTCGGATGTAATTCTTTACGATTTATTCATTCGACAATAAACTGTAAGGTTTCTCGATTAACTGAGGACTAACTGTTAAATCGTATTACCAATGTTTGAATAACTGTGGTGGAACCCATCACTGTACATCAATTTCTTTGACGATGGAAAAGTATTTGACGGTGTGAACAGGACAATAAAACATGGAACCTTCTTCGAAACTAAAGAGTGTCTGTGAAGATTTCACCATCATACGGAATTCCTCGACATCGTGTATTCGAGGCAGCTCACAGACTCATTCCTGATGAAAACCAGCACCGACAATGCTGCTTATTCTCACCGTTTCTCTTCCTGTCATTGACTTGATTATGAGGATTTTGATATATCAGGAAAACTCTGAATACGGCGGATATCTTGTATCCAGCCAGATGATTTGAATTCTCCAGGTGACCTAGCTTTTCTATTTCACACACAATAATAAATTCAGTAGGAGACAAATAGTGAAGCGGCAGCCTCTGTAACAGTAGGACTCAACGTGCACAAAGGGTGACGCAAGTGCTTATGATACAACACCAACTAAGTCACACTTAATTGAGAAGCTCTAGATAGGGTGGAGGCGTTCAAGTACGTGGATAGCATCATTGATAACCAAGGTAGATATGATTTAGATGTGAATGCACTAATTAGCAAAGCAAGTGTAATTGATGAACATCTGGAACGCAGAATAACTGTCAACCAACATCAAGTTTACAATTTTCAACACAAACAACAAAACAGTTCATTGCACAGATGTTGCACCTTAGAGAATGACAATCATCAATAAATCGGTACAGGTGTCTGTAAACAGCTTTCTACGCAGTTGTAACCTGGACTAAGCGTATAAAATCACACAGTGTATTTTCAACGACCAAATGTTTGTTGAGCTGTAAGTCACGATATATTATCTAATCGTTCATGCGTCTGTTTTAACTTGACACTTTTATCTTGATGTGTGTTTTTATTTAAAAAATACTTCTGCAGGTGTAAAGTCAACAAATATGCAAGTAATCTACCCTCAGCATCTGTGATAATTTGTTTTCATAATGAAGCTTGGTCAACATTATTGCGTTCAGTGCATTCAGTGATAGATCGATCTCCACCAAATTTGTTACATGAAATTATACTGGTTGACGATTACTCTAGTCATCGTAAGTCACATCTGTTTGTTTTGAATGCTGTTGATTCGATTTCGGTTGATTCTATTGAGTTTACATTGAGGTAGTTTCAAAATGATGCTGTTATCATTGGAAGAGTGCATTATTCCATCTTCGACAGAATCTGGTGTTTATGAGATGCTGTTGATTGTGTCAATAAATACTTGGGATTTGAAATTCTCTTACGATGTACAAAAATGATTTAACGTTTGAGTGATAGTGAACGATTGCTATTTATTGACTTGCAGTATTGATTGATGTAAAGAAAAGATTCAAAGGAAGACAGAGGAGAAAACACCGTGTTATATGAACCGGTTTCAGTTCACGTTTGACTTGTCTCTCAATTACCATTTCTTGATTACATCACTTCAGTTTTCTTCTGATGTGCATCAGACTGTGATTCTTTTAAAAATGTTACTCCTTGATACCATACATGACATTTTCTCTATTGGTGAGTAATGTTTTGAAAAACTTAGGAATACTGAATTTGTCGCTCGAATTTCGACTTGCTGTTTATGACTGTGTACTTCGTTTTCGAGGGCGAATATTTAGTCGGATAGTTTCTTCAAATTTTCACTGTTTTACTTCAGGTTTGCAATGTGTGCATAGATTGATAAGTGAGTATTTACTGATGTCATGTTTGTGTCGTTGTTGGCACTGGTCGAGGGTTGTAATATAAGTAGCAACAAGGTTACCAATCTAAGCGTTGTGTAATCAGGTCCATTCAAGTTTCAGTCATGAACCTGGATTTTGTGAATCTTATTTGTGATCATTCATCAACAATTCACATTAGCTGTTAAACTTCACGCTGTTTTAATGACCTTATGGTAAAAATGTAAACTACTTTTTATTTGATTGTTTTACTGAATCAACTTTATAACAACACTGTTCTTATATGTTAGCTCATCTCAAAGAAGCATTGGAAGAATATATGGCAATGTTAAAAGTTGTCAAAATTGTTCGTACTAAACAACGTGAAGGATTGATTAGAGCAAGAATGATTGGTGCAGATCATAGCACTGGGAAAGTTCTTCTGTTTCTTGATTCACATATTGAATGTACCACAGGTGAGTTTGATATTATATTAACAGTAGTTCGGTGTACTTATGTTTCATAATATTGTTTCTTGTGTGAATCGTAAATGTGCTATACATATGTATCTATGTGTAAACATATTATTATGACGATCGAAGACAAAGTAGTCAAAAATACTGAACTTGGTATTTGTAGATTTCACCACTATATCTTGTTTAAATAATTTATTGCATTCAACATTTCTTTAAAGTACAACTGCTCCATTAACTACTTTGAAAATTTCACAAAAACCTTGAAACATTCAATGCCCAATATGCTAATTGTATGTTTGTTACTTGACAGTGTTATTAATACAATATTGAATTGTGAAATGATGGTAAAAGCTACTGTCTTTCAACTTTTGATAAGAAAAGTGAGAAACGATAAAGATAGTTGGGAGAAAAGACTATGGTAAAACGATAGTTTATATAATGATTTACCAATTGACTAAAATAATCAAGTTTAAAACCATTATGTAAGAATGTGATGAAAAGTAGGCGTTTATTGAAATATAAAATTTTCTTGTATATGTGAATTGTGAATAAATTTTACGTGAATATGTCTGTTCAGTTTTGGCAAAAAAAACTTTAGTCATTTTAAATCTTATTGATTACAATAAATTAGTGTTTTTTTACACAGGGTAAATTAAACTTTAAAAATTTCTAGCGATCATAATCAACACTATGAGATGGTAGTTGAATAAGCTTATCCTGATAATCGACTAATCTACGCCAGTTAAAAAATTTGTTTCTTTATATTTTGCCCAGTGAAGAAGGTCGATTTCCGACAAGGAAGACTGTAAGCATCGCTTGAAGGTCGAAGGGAATAGTTATCACTTTCGAATGTGCTGGAATATTGCCTTAAAATGACCACAGTCTACTTTTCTCACTAGAAGAGAAAAGAGTTTTGAACGATCTACCTTTTTAAATAATACATCTTAATTGGAGCCATAGTTTTTCACCGATAGGAGGCCTTTACTGAACTGAGTTACTACGTCTAAAGCTACTCACATAAGTAGTGTGTGCAACACCAACCTAGCTAGTGAAAAAAAACTTTATTTTCAACGATATTAATAACTGAATTTGTATTCATGGTTTCTAACATATAAGGTAGCCGAATCGGTTGAGATAATCAAACTAAGGTTGCCTAATGATTGATGGATTTCTGAAAAATTTCAAAAGGAAGAATAACTAGATCATTACTTGCTAGGTTGGACATCAAGAAGTAATTTGAAGGTGATGTTAATCATTATGATACTAGATAGACAAAATCAAATGAGAAAGTTTGAATCATAGTAGGATAAGGGTCTGAATGTATTGATTTTTGTAAACAAAAATAGTTTGCAGCGTAATCACTGAATTTGCAATACACAAGCTTATAATTCCTTATTCTTTTGTTGTTGGTGAAAAAAATCATTTAATTGTACGGATGATGTTGAATGAAACAAATGATTAGGTGTAAGATGTTTTTATCATATACAATTTACTGAATATAACTCTCTGTTAGAGTTGAACTGGTACTGTTTTTTTCAGTTAAATTCACGTTTAAATCGAATATTAGCTTTAAATTACACTTTCTGTTATAGATAAGATATAACTTGATTTCTGTCTTAGTGAGTTCTAATTAATGGGAACCAATCATATATATTCAATAGTAAATTGGATAAACTGCATCAAATACATCAGAATTGGCGGTTTTTAATTAGACCGGAGTAACAATTTAAGAGAATATTTTACATTACCAATAAATGCGCTAAACTAAAACCATTAAGAATGTTTACATTTTTTGAGATTTGAATGTTTAATTTGTGATTGTGTTAGTGACCGATTCTAGCTTGCAAGCAAATGAATATTTATCTATAAGTTCAATCACACTTTTTGCACAAGGTAACATTAGGCCAGTAGAACCTTCGGGGCTACTGTCGGACCCAAGCCCGGGTAAAGTAGGAGGGTTGGACATGGGGTTGGCGACCACATTCCGTCAAAAACTAACTTGACAAAAAGAAAACGCTAACCAGAACATTAGGCATATTAAAATAAACATTGTATAAACAGATCTTAGAGTGTTATCCCTACTGGGAGTCAAAAGAATAATATAAATTAGTTAACAGCTAGATTTTGTAACACAAGCTTAACATTTAGTTTGACTTTGTAAATGAATTTGAGTAATATTTGCAACGATACATACAATGTGATTAAAATCTACAAGACACTTTCAAATAGAGCAATGTTGATAAAATTGATACCTTACAAGAAAATGAGTAATTAACGGCTTATTTTTATTCAATTAAACTTAATTAAATCTTTGCAGATACATTTTAATGATAATCAAATTCGCTTTGGTTTGCATTGGTACACATTAAAAAATCTTTGGCATTTCATGATCTTCGATTAGATCTTGTAGTAATCATTATTCTAGTTGTGTGTTTTTTTTCTTCAATCAATTCGATTTTCAAAAATAAAAAAGCTCCAAGATTTCTTCTAAACCATTCTGTGAAGTGTATAAGGAAAGAGGATAGAGTAAAATTATAGAATTGAAGGTTTTACTGTGCAAAGTGTAAAAATTCTTTTTAAAAACGTGTTATAACAAACATGTCAAGACAAGAACAGGTGTTGATTAAAAGTTTTTTTCTTTTTTTTTGTAAAATCGACATATATTAATCATAGAATGGATATGTGACTTTAATTTGGACAACAAACTGAATATACAGTAAAAATAAATCTTTTATTGAATTCCAAATTTATTACTTCTAGACGTACTTACAGTCAGTCAGTCAGTCAGATGCAACGTAGAACTTCGTACTTAAGTACATCAGTTCATGTTGCCATACCACATCAGCACAGAGATGTAATTGTCAATTCAAATCCAATAGCAGAAGAGGTAGTAATGGTATTAGAAGTAATCGGAGAGGTTAGGATTAGAAGATATTATTCAAGAAGTATGACTCAGTGAGAAAAGTTTAGTAAGTCAAAACTAGAGGGGTTGATGAATCGAGAAGATTAGAATTTGAGAGGACCGACCGTAGCCGCTACCTTAACGTAGTGGTCGGGCTTGCCTATCGTGATGACCAAACCGAGCTATATTGGCTGGAAATTATGTTCCTGAAGGTTCTACTATGCTAGGCAGGTCGATTGGAGAACGATCAGACTAAAAGTAGCTACTCAAGGTCTGAAGGTAAAGTCGTACTGCTGACTGCAGAGGGGTGTGACAGCAATAAGGTGTTTCTCTCGGAAAACCAGCATCTGCAGCGATGCTGCCTTCTCACAAGGAAGGAAGAGTTAGAGAAGGTCGACCCTAAAAATGTCACACCTTACCCTTCCTCATGGATTTCTGTCTCTGGCGGTAAGGGTGCCCACTAAGGGCCTTTAAGAGCGGAGCTAATACTCAAAAAACCTTTCATCAAAAAGCCGTGCATGACCAGCCTCAAGCAGTTGTCCGTTGGGCACTGCGGTCACGCTCCCAGGTCTCCAAGACCAACACTAACCTACCTTCTTTTCAGGTCCCTCAAGAAACAACCTTTCACGGTGTTTGCAGCCGTAAGTGACAACCGCTCTCATACCCGTAACAGCACACGAGACCGAATTGGTCGATGGCGGTGATGGAACTTTTATTTTTCGATGCATTTATTTCATTGACTCGTTTATAGTAGACAAACATGACAAACATGAGAAGTGGGGAAGGTGAAGTGAGCTAGAGAAGGCGAGTGAGCCAGTTTCATTTGAAATGGCATGACTAATTATTTATAGTCAAATAAAAATAATCTCACGATAAATATGACAAACAGAGTCAAAATATATGGATAATTTTACTTTAGAAGAACAGATTTACTGGTCTATTCAAAAGCTACAATAACCCTATTTAGGCTTGACGCCGTTAGTATCATCAAACACTACAATACAAATAAAATGAATTAAATTTTAATAGAATATTTCAGGATGTAGTAAATCCAATAGATAAAGATTACTCATAGCCTGATTATCAGTGATAAGCGGCAAAAAATCTAGGTGTAAGCATGAGTAGTGAAGGGAAACACAAAAATATAAAGCAAACTATAGTCATAGCAAAAGAATGTGACGCGTGTATAGATATTTCAGTAGATTGGGCTTGATCTTATAAAGGATCTTGAAAGCTTGTCTTGATACTGGATGTTTTAGAGTTAGCTATGGGAAACAGACAAAATTTCATACCCATGTGGTTCATAACATGATATGGATTCCTATGCATCGGGAAGGTTTACTCGACAGTCTATCAATGTGCTTTCTTATGCGAGTAGCCAAGACCGAAAAGTCGTTATGGAATGAGAGATGTCAGCGCTATAAAGCTTTATTTCACCTAATGGTAACATCAGAATATAATGCTTGATGTCGAAGTCTCTAGGATGATGACATTCATAAAGCAGAACCAGAGCAACAAAGTCACTGTTTCATGATGGTGACACTAAAAGGTGGTTCACACACATTGCCGACCTTCAGTGTCACCGACATAGTGTTGCTATTTGATGTTAAGACTCCCTTGGGGAGAACGAGGATTAGATTTGCCAGAGGTTTCACGAACAGAGCCAAACCGCTGCCACTGGAAACTGACCTTTTGCCAACAAAATGTCATTATAACAAAACCGCAGATTACTTTGATTCGAACAGGCATCTTTAAATTTCACATAGATTACATCATCTCATCTATCACGTTCACGTAATTATCTAGATACATAAAATTTTTGATTACTTCTAACTGCTCACCAACAGACTTCTACCAGTCTTGTAATATTACTGTGTACTTACGTGTAAACTAAATGTCATACCAAATGGAACTGACTGAACTCTACTTAGAACAACAACCTAAATAAAAACCAGACTTTTTAAAGCGTTAGTCTTCGACAAGTTTTAAATGGTCTAAGTAGGTCTGTTGTAAGATATAACTCAATAAACTTACCAAATTTCAAAAATTCACATCAATGACTGGTTGCATTTCGAAAATCATCAAAAACCCAGAAGGCAGTGATCAGGTTTTCCGTTAAAGTGATGAATTTCTAAGTAATGCACATCCATGAACCTACTATTAAACGAAACCAAGATATCCGATCGTCCGTACCAGTGAGTTTATATATTAGTGAATAGATACTGCTGATAAGTCTCATACTAGGCCGAAACAGGTGTCCAGTGTTTTTTTTTGGTGAGTATTTAAGTATGATCAGTCAGTAATGTTAAAACTATGAAGCTTACAGGTTTGTTTATCCTAATTTAAACGAAAATTTTCTTGTGAAAAGCTATCTAAACTAAATGAGTGAAAAGTGGTCCTATGTAAAAATCTTTACAAAGAGTATATGTATTGTGACTTTTTATTTACAACTTGACATTATTATGTAATCTTGAATACATAATTTTTGATATTAATTCATTCAATTTGATTCAGTCTGTAAAGTGTATCAATGGAGATGATGCAATGAAACAGTTCTTTTATAAGATATATTTGAAGCATGTACTATTTATTTTCATAATTATGAATATCTATCAGTGTAATACGTTTGAATAGAGAAATAAGAAGACATATTTTGTGAGATAGTACCATTTCGTGCTTTCTCGTCAGTCACATACAAGCAACATGTTTTGTGTAAATACAGTTTTGAAGATAAGGTCAAAGTTTCTTATTTAGCATGACATTCACTCGCTAGAACCATGGGAAACAAAGGTCAACATACAGTTGTTTTTGAACACAAAGTTGGACTTTTCCGACCAATCAAGACAGCTTCGAGTAGTTTCAGTGTGCGTGGGTTTCGATTACATGTCACAACTGTGAAGGCTGATTTTGGGTCAATTTGATGACCACTCATCATTAGATGTTTTGCAATGGACGAGGCTGGGTTTCTTGATCGATTTTGAGATGATGGGCTAGGTTGATGAATCATGGATTTGATTAGCCATTTTGGAATAGGTTCCCCTATCCTGTCTTCCAATCGGCGATATGTCCTCCCTAAGTAACTTTCTCCGCAGTTACATGTGAATTGGTAAATACAGTGGGATTTGGACTGAATCGGTCTTGGAGACTTGGTTGGGATAACTGAGATCGATTTGTTTGTTGTGATAAGCCTCAGATTAGCTGCATTGAAGGTCTTCTTCATTGCAGCTGCAGTCTGTTTGGTTGTAATTTTCATGCAATGATCACCTTTGAAAACTCCGCCAGTAGAACCTTCGGGGCTACTGCCGGTCCCAAGCCCGGGTAAAGGAGGAGGGTTGGACATGGGGTTGGCGACCCCATTCCGTCAAAAACTAACTTGCCAAAAAAACGCTAACCAGAAAAAATAATTCAAACCATTTTAACTCTGCCCTGGGAGTTGGAGGAAGAATTATGACGTCGCGTGATGAAAGCCGAGTTCCCTCGGAAGTCACGGGGCTGATGCCTCTTCTGACAACCAGAGCAACCATTTTTTTAGGTACATGGAACGTTCGTACATTGTGGGAGACTGGAAGACTATTTCAAGTTGCGGCAGAAATGAGAAGATACAACCTCGAGGTGCTTGGAATCAGTGAAACACATTGGACACAAGTAGGACAACTGAGACTAGCTTCAGGGGAACTGCTGTTATACTCTGGTCATGAAGAGGAAAATGCTTCACATACACAAGGAGTTGCATTGATGCTGTCCAAACATGCACAAAAGGCACTAATAGGATGGGAATCTCATGGACCCAGGATCATTAAAGCATCCTTCAAAACAAAGAAAGAGGACATTACAATGAACGTCATCCAATGTTATGCACCTACCAATGACTACAATGATGACGACAAAGATCAATTCTACGAAAGGCTGCAGTCAATCGTCGATAAATGTTCACCAAAGGATTTGACGATTCTTATGGGAGACCTGAATGCCAAGGTTGGAATGGACAACACTGGATATGAAGACATCATGGGACGACATGGACTGGGAGAAAGAAACGAAAACGGTGAGAGATTTGCAAACCTATGTGCCTTCAACAAACTGGTCATCGGTGGCACAATATTCCCGCACAAACGCATTCACAAAGCCACATGGGTTTCACCGGATCACACTACTCAAAACCAGATTGATCATATCTGTATCAACAAAACGTTCAGAAGGACTATGGAGGATGTGAGAACCAGGAGAGGAGCTGATGTAGCCTCAGATCACCATTTGCTAATCGCCAAAGTGAAACTGAAACTAAAGAAGCACTGGACAACGGGACAGACAACATCACACAAGTTTAATACGGCCTTTCTTCGGGATACTGTAAAGCTCAACGAATTCAAGATAGCCCTCACCAATAAGTTCCAGGCCTTACAGGATCTACACAATGGAGAGGACGCAACATTGAAGAACAATTGGAAAGGGATTAAGGAGGCAATCACTTCAACATGTCAGGAGGTCCTTGGTCGCAAGAAGCAGCATCATAAGGAATGGATCTCTGTTGATACTCTCGCAAAAATTGAAGAAAGGAGGAACAAGAAGGCAGCAATCAATGTCAGCCGAACAAGAGCGGAGAAAGTTACCGCACAAGCTGCATACACAGAAGCAAACAGGGAAGTGAAGAAGAGCATCAGAGCTGACAAACGAAAATACGTGGAAGATCTAGCAATGACGGCGGAAAAGGCTGCAAGAGACGGAAACTTGAGACAATTGTACGTAACAACAAAGAAGCTCGCTGGAAACTATCGTAAACCAGAGCGACCAGTGAAAAACAAGGAAGGCAAAGTAATCAGCAACACTGAACAACAGCGAAATAGGTGGGTAGAGCACTTTAAGGAACTCCTAAATCGACCAGCTCCTCTGAAGACACCCAACATCGAAGCAGCATCCACGGACCTCCCAATTAATATTGGCGCACCTACGATTGAGGAGATCAGTATGGCCATCAGACAAATCAAGAACGGCAAAGCAGCAGGACCAGACAACATTCCAGCAGAGGCAATGAAAGCAGATGTAGAAGCAACTGCGAAAATATTTCACATCCTCTTCAAGAAGATTTGGGATGAGGAACAAGTACCATCAGACTGGAAGGAAGGATACCTGATCAAAATACCAAAGAAAGGCGACCTCAGCAAGTGTGAGAACTACAGAGGCATCACTCTTCTTTCAATACCAGGCAAAGTCTTCAACAGGGTATTGTTAAACAGAATGAAGGACTTCGTAGATTCCCAACTTCGAGATCAACAGGCCGGATTTCGGAAGGATCGATCGTGTACTGACCAAATTGCTACATTACGGATCATTGTGGAACAATCAATTGAATGGAACTCACCACTCTACATCAACTTCATCGACTACGAGAAAGCATTCGATAGCGTGGATAGGAAAACACTGTGGACTCTTCTTCGACACTACGGTGTGCCTGAGAAAATAGTTAACATCATACGGAACTCTTATGATGGATTCAACTGCAAAATCGTGCACGGAGGACAGCTAACCGACTCTTTCGAGGTAAAGACCGGTGTCAGGCAAGGTTGCTTACTTTCACCCTTTCTCTTTCTCCTGGTGATCGACTGGATTATGAAAACGTCAACAGCTGGAGGGAAGCACGGTATCAACTGGACAGTTAGGACGCAGCTGGACGATCTGGACTTCGCAGATGATCTGGCTCTTCTATCGCACACTCAACAACAAATGCAAGAGAAGACGACGAGTGTAGCAGCAGCCTCTGCAGCAGTAGGTCTCAACATACATAAAGGAAAGAGCAAAATTCTCCGATGCAACACAACATGCACCAATCAAATCACTCTTGATGGAGATGCCTTGGAGGACGTTAACACCTTTACATATCTGGGCAGCATCATCGACAATCAAGGTGGATCGGATGCAGATGTGAGGGCACGGATTGGCAAAGCAAGGGCTGCATTTCTACAGTTGAAAAATATCTGGAACTCCAAACAGATATCAATCAACACCAAAATAAGGATTTTCAATACAAATGTCAAGACAGTTCTAATGTATGGAGCGGAAGCATGGAGAACTACCAAAGCCATCATCCAGAGGATACAAGTGTTTATTAACAGCTGTCTACGTAAAATACTTCGTATTCGTTGGCCAGACACCATCAGCAACAACGAACTGTGGGAGAGAACAAGTCAGATTCCAGTGGAAGAGGAAATCAGGAAGAAGCGGTGGAAGTGGATAGGACACACTCTACGAAAAGCACCTAACTGCGTCACGAGACAAGCCCTCACATGGAACCCTCAAGGCAAAAGGAAAAGAGGAAGGCCAAAGAATACATTACGCCGTGAAATAGAGAAAGATATGAGAGTAATGAACAAACATTGGACAGAACTGGAGGAAGAAGCCCAGGACAGAGTTGGTTGGAGAAAACTGGTGGGCGGCCTATGCTCCATTGGGGGTAACAGGCGAAAGTAAGTAAGTAAGTAAGATCACCTTTGAAAGGTAATTGTAGGTACACTGGTTTCTTGGGCACATCAGTTGCTATCAGCTTCGTCGTAGTTGTGTCCTGATGACTAATAAACGTTTCGGGATATCCGTTTGATTTAAGTGTCTCAGTAATAAGCTTGAATTCGTCGTTCAATGTATCAGCAGTGCAGATTCTACTTGCTCGAGCGAATAAAGTTTTGACAACAGAACGTTTATATTGTATGGGGCAGAAACTGGTGAAGTGAAGGTACTGTCCCGACCAGGTGGGTTTGCGGTGTACTCCGTCTGGACGGCGATGGAGCAGGATATCGAGGAAGGCTAGTTCATTATTCTTTTCTTCCTCATAAGTGACTTTCAGACTCGGGTGAGTCGTATTAAATAAATCATTAATTTCATTAATATCTGTAGAATGTGGTAATATGACAAGAATATCGTCGACATATCGTTTGTAAAGTGTAATACCATCGATGAAGTGACTCACTTGCCTTTCTATTTTTCCCATGAATATGTTTGCTAAAATAGGTCCGAGAGGGCTTCCCATTGCCACTCCATCGATTTGTGTATATGCTTTACCTTGGAAATAGAATTTTATATTCTTTGTGCACAGCAAAATTAGATCTCGAAGATAGGTAGTGTAATATGTGTAAATATTATGTAATCAGTCAGAAAGTGTTCTGCTAGACGATTTTATAATGCATTCGAAACTGTAATTCTACCCAACTCCTAGGGTTCCAATTATCAGTTTGTCTCTCAATCACTTTCTTGTATTATTTCTGATTGTGATGTATTATTATTTTTTCTATTAAATGTAAGTGCATTATTCAATGTGCTTATTGAGTTGTCAGCTCACTTTTCCCTCTTCCAGATAACTTCACATACTGCTTCTCAGATTTCCTCTGTAAGCAAGTTACCTGTAGACTACAAACAAACTTACTAATGACTGAAGTCTACAGATACTTCTAGATTATTTATATCTTTGTAAGCATTGTGTACGTACTTCAGTAATTGGGTGGTCAAGCCAAAACGTGGCACAAAACCATGAAGTTACTGACAAATGGACTGAGCCACGTTAGTACGTGTCGACTATCTGGTTGGGGCCAGCGAGATGATAGTGACCGATGGTTAAAGACACTAAATAACATGGCTTGAAACTGTTTACAATGGCGCAGGTGCATTCATTCATTGTGTTCTCTTAAATCTTAACCTTTCGAATTGCTCATCACCTTTATCTTTTTCTTTTAAGTTTATTTCACTAAATTCTACTTTTTGAATAATAATATCTTCAAACCATAATCTGTCCGATTACTGCTAATACATTTACTATCCCTGCTACTACGAGATTTGAATTGACAATTACATCTCTGTGCTAATAATGTGGTATGACAACATGAACTGATGTACGTACGTACGAAGTTCTACGTTGTTGCTGACTGACTTCGGTGATTACTATGCAATTCATCTTTTTTAATTTCAAATTTGTTAGTGAAATAGAATCGTTCCATTGTTTTTTTGTCGTTATATAACCAATTAGTCAGTGTCGTACTATTTTTAAATTTAGATTTTCATTCATGTGTATGTGTGTGTGTTGTATGACTCACACATATCCAGAAATTTATTCATTCAATTTGAATTAAAATAATCAATTTGTGGTTGTGTTTTTTTTTCAATAACACGTTATTATTATATTATTATTATTAACAATGATTCATAATATCCAATTTTATAGTTGATATTACGCAATCAATGATAAGTATTGGCTTTCTTTTACAGTTTTGTTATCGCATTACAGGATTGTGAAGATTGTTAAGTTACACATTTGAAACCATGAATCGGTCAAAGTTAGACCACCATTAGAAACCTGCAAGCACTAGACGGCCATTTCGTCTTGGTATAAGACTCGTCAGCGGTGCGCAGGATTCCAATGCAGGACGTTCGGCTAACCTCTGGACCAGTGAGCCGGTATCTAACGGCGTTTGTGTCGAACTTCGACCTGAGGGTCCTGGGTTCGAATCCTGAAAATTCCAGAAGTCGTAGATGCGCACTGCTAATGTTCCATACCAGGGCGAAACGGCCGTCCAGTTTTGTTATTATTTATCAATTTAGAATTTATTTAATAGACAAAAATAATATTTTGTTTGTTTCTTATAGGATGGCTTGAACCGCTTTTAGATCGAATCGCTTATAATGCTACCATTGTTGTTGTTCCTGTCATAAGTATCATAGACGAAAAGACTTTTATTCACATCAAAGAAAATATTTCCGACCTTCAAATTGGTGGTTTTGATTGGAGTTTAACATTTGATTGGCATGAACTAAGTGATCGAGATAGAAATCGTCCCGGTGCACCATTTTCACCAATTAGGTTTGTGTGTTGATTGTTTCATTTATATATATATTTATATAAATTTGTTTTACGACATCCAATAAGGTGAAACTGCTGTATTTGAGACGAGTATCTATGTCCGTCATATTGATAAAATGCAATACAACTTTAGTAAATACTAAATAATGTTGTTGATAATGTAATGTAATGTCAAAAGTTACTTAATTTTACCTGTTACCAACAATGAAGCATAGGTCAATCAACCAGAATTCACCAAGCCTTCTTTGCTAGTTCTACCAAACCGTTGTTCATTCCATTCACGTTTGCTTCCAATTCTCTGCATAATGTTTTTTTAGGTTTCCTCTTTTCCTTTGTCCTTGAGGGCTCCAGGTTAAGGCTTGTCTTGTGACGAAGTTAGGTGCATTCCTCAAATTCTGTCCTATCCTGTTAAAGCTGTTCTCCCTGATTTCTTCCACTTCTGGAATCTGGTTTGTTCTGTCCCACAGCATATGGTGATCCAAAGTATATTGCCTAGACAACTGTTAATAAATACTTGTATCTTCTGGATGATGGCTTTCGTAGTTCTTCAGTTTGCTGCTTCATACATCAAAAGTTACAGTGTTGAAATTAATAACTCTTATTTAAATAAAAAAGGAAAAAAATAATAATTCACAATACTTTGAAAAAAAAACAAAAATGTAAGAATTGATATTATGAAATCTTTTGGGAATTCACTATTCCCATAAATCCATATTCGATACTCTCACTTCTTATGACAGTGATAATTGTAATGTACCAATGTACCAGGAATAAATCTTGAAATACCTATACCTATAGACTAGACTACCTGGTTGTGGTCGGTGAGACTATAGTAACCAATGGTTACAGGCTGAAAATCGCTTGGAATAGCGCAGATAAATTCATTCTTTGTATTTACTGAAATTTTAATCTTCTGAATTCTTCATCACCTTTATCTTTCTCTTATCAAATTCGTTTCACTGGATCATAAAACTTGAATAATATGCCTGAACACTCATCTTTTTGATTACTACTTATACTTCTAACACCTCTGCCATTATGAGATTTGAACTAACAAGTAGTTCTCTTTGTGTTAATATGGTATGGAACCTTGAACTGGTTTAGATACGTATGGAATTCTACACTGTAGCTGACGGACTGATTGACTGACTGACTGACTGACTTTGGCCTGATTATCTTTTATACTTCTGATTATGATTATTGATGATGAAGTTGTTAACATCTCTCTTTTTTTCTCCTATTTCGTATTTTATTTATCTCATAATATTTCTTGCAATCTATTCATAAAAATTAGTGTAGTGTTATTTTGCCACATTTATTATTTTTACTTACAATTAATTATTGTGCCATATAGTTATTTTGTTTTATAAAATAACGTTTCCAAATATTAACCGGTATTCATTAATATTTATAAAAAAAAATCTATATTTTATTCCTCTGTTTTTTTCATATAATTATGTTTCAATGAAAAAAATAAAAATAAAAATAAATGTTTGATTACATTGAATAATGTTTTTCTTGTGATCAACTTAAACACATTAAGGTTTAAATTCTCTTCATGAATTGTATTTATTCGTAAATCTGCTAGTTAGATCAGCTTAAATACTCTATGATAATGTTCAATGGTTTACGAAGTCAGTTACATTAAAAATTATTCTTTTCTTCAAAAAAATTTGTTATTATTATTCAATACCGAGAGGTTGCGCTTAGATTTGTCAACGCATTTATGCATCTCTTCATTGGCTAGTAAATATTCGCATTACGGGGTTGTGAAGATTGTTAAGTTACACATTTTTGAAACCATGGATCAATAAATGTTAGACCACCATTAGAAACCTGGAAGAACTGATAGACAGCCGTTTCATCCTGGTATAGGACTCCTCAGCAGTGCGCATCCATAGATACCGGCTTAGTGGTCCGATGGTTAAACGTTCGTGCACAATACCGAAGGTCCTGAGTTCGAATCCTGCGGGGTGCAGGAGTCCCATACCAGGACGAAACGGCCGTCTAGTGCTTCCAGGTTTCCAATGATGGTCTAACATTGATCGATTCATGGTTTCAAAAATATGTAATAAATATTCGTAGAAATTTGAATATTCAGTTTTGCTTTGTATCCGATTAGGTATATTCTTTTGATTTTTTTTAAACAAACTGCAATTAGTTTTACAATGATTTACAAATTTAAATAAAAGTAAATATTAGCATTCTTTTAAAAAAAGAGAAATTATACTTAATGGTGCTTTTTCTAAAAATATTTCAGTGTAATATGTATCACAATTCTAAATTAGTAAATGATGCTTCATATATTTTTTTAAAAAAACACTTTTAAATGTTAGTCAATAATTGTTGATGGAAACATTTGTAGTGTGCAAAAGTATCACTGATTTCGTAACGATTGGTATCCAACATGTTCTTAGGCTTCCGTAATTAGCTCGTTCAGACAATCGTCACTAAATAGCATCTGATGGTTTATAAATCAGAAGGTGAACTCGAAATGTTGAGTACGTTTATTTTGGCACACCACAAAATGGATCAACAGACTACAAGTACTCAAAGATAAAATGTTTATGCGAGCGCCGGATAGCAAGCAAGCTGGCAAATTGGCGAATGAAGTGAAGTGGAGAAGGCTAATGAGCCGACTCCATGACATAAAGCATGGTTAAAAAATGAGACGGACATGTAACAAGCGAGATATGCATGTATGCACATGAATGTAAGCGATGAATGATTGACAAGGTCAAAAGATAAGCTAAACATGTCATGTGAGCTAGACATTGAATGACTCACTACACATTGTTAAACAATGCTGAAATTATGCTTTTGTCTATTACTTCTCATTCATTCATTATTCATTGGGATTATTTATTCGCACATTTTTTTATTAAGCATGGTAGTCAGCGTAGCTTGGGAAAATTAAGTCCAAATCCTGATAAATTATTTTTTTCAGTCTAATAAATATCAAATTCACTGAATTTTTAGACTATAGATTATGGGATTCCAACAATAAGATACAATTTTCACCCCCTGAATTGAAAATGTCTTAACTAAGATTGCTTGAACAGGTCTTTATTGAAATCAATCAAATTAAAGTAAAACAATTATCCTGCACTTTATAGTTTGTGATGATTTCTTCAATTGTGTGTGTAAATCCTCGGAGAACTAGTTTAATATTTGAAAAATGTTTCTCTTGTGAGATTTAAATGGTACTGACTGATATTTATTTAGTATCTACACTGTTGTATGCTAGCCCAGTGGTCCAGAGGTTAAGCGTTTGATTTCCGCAAGTAGCACAAGAGTCATGGATGCACATTACTAATGAGTTCCATAACACGACAAAGCAACCATCTATTCCTTCCAAGTTTCTAGTGGTGTTCTAACAGTGATTGATTGATAATTTCAGCAATAACATTATCTCATTTCTTAATATGTGTTTATTTTTCCATTCATTATTTAGAACTCCTGCAATGGCAGGTGGTTTATTTGCTATAGATCGTGAGTATTTTGATTATCTTGGTCGATACGATCCTGATTTGGAAATCTGGGGCGGTGAGAATTTAGAATTATCATTTAGAGTAAGCAGATATTTATGTGTTATGTAATAATGTTTAGCTTGGATAGAATCTGCTTACTGATTGTGGATCAATTTCATTTGATTTCATTGTCCAGTTACGCACTATTTATTGTATTTTGTTTTAAGCTATGCCAGTGTCACTGACAAGTGGACTGAGTCAAGTTGGTAGATGTAGGCTATCTGGTTGGGGTCCACGAGACGAAAGTCACTAATGGTTAGAGACCTTGAATGACATGGCTTAGAATCGTTTGCAATGGCGCAGGTGTATGCACTCTTTGTGTGCTTTTTAATTCTAATCTTCTGAATTCCTTATAATCTCTATCTCACTGAATTATATCATATCTTCGCTCCCTAATCTTTCCCATTACTGCTAATACTTCTACTATGGCTATCGCTCTTAGATTTGAACTAACATTTACGTCTCTCTGCTGACGTGGTATGGCAACCTGAACTGATGTACTTATGTACGATGTTCTGCGTTGTATCTGTCGTT
>OX103971.1:71712792-71942226 GCA_944470395.2 Schistosoma turkestanicum | reverse complement strand
CACATGAATGTAAGCGATGAATGATTGACAAGGTCAAAAATAAGCTAAACATGTCATGTGAGCTAGACATTGAATGACTCACTACACATTGTTAAACAATGCTGAAATTATGCTTTTGTCTATTACTTCTCATTCATTCATTATTCATTGGATTATTTATTCGCACATTTTTTTATTAAGCATGGTAGTCAGCGTAGCTTGGGAAATTAAGTCCAAATCCTGATAAATTATTTTTTCAGTCTAATAAATATCAAAATTCACTGAATTTTTAGACTATAGATTATGGGATTCCAACAATAAGATACAATTTTCACCCCCTGAATTGAAAATGTCTTAACTAAGATTGCTTGAACAGGTCTTTATTGAAATCAATCAAATTAAAGTAAAACAATTATCCTGCACTTTATAGTTTGTGATGATTTCTTCAATTGTGTGTGTAAATCCTCGGAGAACTAGTTTAATATTTGAAAAATGTTTCTCTTGTGAGATTTAAATGGTACTGACTGATATTTATTTAGTATCTACACTGTTGTATGCTAGCCCAGTGGTCCAGAGGTTAAGCGTTTGATTTCCGCAAGTAGCACAAGAGTCATGGATGCACATTACTAATGAGTTCCATAACACGACAAAGCAACCATCTATTCCTTCCAAGTTTCTAGTGGTGTTCTAACAGTGATTGATTGATAATTTCAGCAATAACATTATCTCATTTCTTAATATGTGTTTATTTTTCCATTCATTATTTAGAACTCCTGCAATGGCAGGTGGTTTATTTGCTATAGATCGTGAGTATTTTGATTATCTTGGTCGATACGATCCTGATTTGGAAATCTGGGGCGGTGAGAATTTAGAATTATCATTTAGAGTAAGCAGATATTTATGTGTTATGTAATAATGTTTAGCTTGGATAGAATCTGCTTACTGATTGTGGATCAATTTCATTTGATTTCATTGTCCAGTTACGCACTATTTATTGTATTTTGTTTTAAGCTATGCCAGTGTCACTGACAAGTGGACTGAGTCAAGTTGGTAGATGTAGGCTATCTGGTTGGGGTCCACGAGACGAAAGTCACTAATGGTTAGAGACCTTGAATGACATGGCTCAGAATCGTTTGCAATGGCGCAGGTGTATGCACTCTTTGTGTGCTTTTTAATTCTAATCTTCTGAATTCCTTATAATCTCTATCTCACTGAATTATATCATATCTTCGCTCCCTAATCTTTCCCATTACTGCTAATACTTCTACTATGGCTATCGCTCTTAGATTTGAACTAACATTTACGTCTCTCTGCTGACGTGGTATGGCAACCTGAACTGATGTACTTATGTACGATGTTCTGCGTTGTATCTGTCTTTCTGTCTAAATGTTAGTGAATCAGCTACAACGTAGAACGTGGTACATAGGATGTACATCATTTCAAGTAGCCATACCACATTAGCACACAGATGCAATTGTCAGTTCAAATCTCATAGAAGTAGAGGTAGTATAAGTATGAGCAATATTCGGAAAGATTAGTATTCGAAGAAATTATTCAAGGAGTATAATCCAGTGAAATAGATTTAAGAAGAGAAAGATAAGGATGATGAGGAATTCTAAATGTAAAAGCTAATAATACTTGTCAGTCGCTTGTGTAGGTAAGGTGAACATGAGCATAAACCTGTTAGTTAATAGTTGAAAGTTAAACTCATTAACTATTGAATCATCACTTCAAAAAAAATTATAAATCAATTATCAAAATTTAAAAAAAAACGTGATAACTTATGGATATTATTGATTTTTTCTTTTTGCATTGACTTAATCATCAATCAAATCAATGAAATGACTTATATCAATAGCTTTCGCTAATTTTTCTTTTTAATTCTTCGATCAGTACATAGTTCAATATGAAACGTGATTGCATGACAAACATGTAAACAGAATGAATTTCACACTCAATTACACAATCATATCAATTTATAGCAGTCAATGTTAGAACGTATTCCTTCTCTATTATTAACAGTAATGTATCACATGATTTGTGAACTGTGAACTACATGAACTTGATTGTATGCATAAATGATGATTAGATTTTATTAGAAATCTAGTTTTTGATTGTCATTTGACTTTTGACCTCGTTTAATGTTTAATGTGTCAAGTCATATCAATCGTAGTTCAGTGAAACCATAAACATTAATTATTACAGGCATATGAATATTATTGTTCTTATTTGAAATAGTGTTTGTTTTCTACATTCTGTTGTTAATACACAATGGAAAAGTATTTGCATTCCTTTGTGTAAATCAGAATATAAGGAATATTGATAAAATAACTTATCTGGTAGTGGGAAACAATTGAAGCTAGGAACTTAGTGTACTCAATTTCCATTAAGAATTTTATTCCCCATTAAGATCACATAGTTGAAATATTGAAATCATGATTCGATCAATGTTAGACCGGTATTAGAAACCTGAAAGCACTGGACGGCCGCTTCTTCCTGGTATGAAACTTATCAGCAGTGCGCATCCATGACTCCTACTACCCGCAGGTTGTTAACCCAGGACCTACGTCTTGCACACGAACATTTAACCTCTGGATCACTGAACCAGCGGGCATCTAACGGTGTTATTGTCTATCTTCGATCACTTGAAAGATTAAAAATGTGGTATGGCAACCTGGACTGATGTACGTAAGTAATAAGTACTACTGTGGTGCGTGCTACTTATACAAACGATATAAGTAGTATAAGAAGGGACGTGAAAGAAGAACTCTCATGGTCACTAGAGGAAAACGGAAAGCAAATGGAGCAAAAGCAAGAGGTAAATGGAGTACCAACAGGAAAGGAAGGAAGCAACAGCAGGAATGGAAGAAGGATGGAGTGTTGGAAGTCACGACTCAGAGATGGTGTGCAAATAGAGCGTTCAATGTAATGTGTTCGTTTTTAATTGTGATATATCTCTAGAAATTGGTAACTGATTATAATATGAAACACTTTATTTATTCTACTTCGTTACTTTTAACGAATTTTGGTAATAGACAGATTATATTGCAGATATATTTTTCTTCATAGGAAATAACAGGACTATAGTTGTGATAAAAAAACATATTGCTTTATGACAGTCACTGCCGACTTATAATTTATGATAAGCTATAGTTGTTTTAACACCGTCTGGATCCTTCTATGAGTACTGTCGGTCCCAAGCTCGGGTCAGGTATGAGGTTAACAATCATATCATGTAAATAAAATGCCTTACTTTGAAAAACTCTAACTGGTGAAAAATGCAGTTACTGTAATTCGAAATACTAGTTCATTAAACATGTACCTAGATGGCTGCAAAACCAGTTCATATTCAATGGATCTACCAAATAGAGTAATAGAAAATCATATTGATCGATAGAAAAAGTAAACAATTGAAATGAGGCATAAAAGTGACAGTAGTGCAGCTTTTAAAATGGTGTATTGAAATCGTCAAGGAGAATTTCCTAGGTTTATAACAGCCTTGGATATTCGCAAATTCAAAGCCTCTCTTTATGTGTACAAGTAGAATTTGTCGTAGTAACCTTGACTTTGCCCTGGTAATCTTTAAGACATTTTATGGCCTGAGGTAGTGTGACAACTTATTCATTCCATATTATGTTAATTTTCTCTCCCCTTTATTTATCACCTTATGTTTATTCGAACATTAATTGAGCTGACCTTCATAAAATATATATATGTATAAATTTATAGGATTGATTCATGATTGCACTAATAAACGACGATCTTGGTAACTCGATGAATATAAAACCGTACACTTTGCTCACTAGCGACTGGCTTTGTGAGAAAATACTCGGAGTTCTAGTGAGAAGGCGCGACCAATAGATTTCTGCCCTGTCGAGTGTAGGCAGCAACTACCAAAGACAATTGCGTGAGGTTGCGCGAAATCCTTAGATTGTTCAGAGTTCACACTGTCGAGTGCCTGCCGGTTCTGTGATCCAGAGGTTCTGGGTTCACGCGCAGGACAGAAGGTCCTGGGTTTGAATCCTGTGAGTAGCAGCAGTCGTGAGTGTGCAGTGCTGAAGAGTTCCATACCAGGACGAAAAGGCCGTCCAATACTTCCAGCTCTTTATTGGTGATCTAACAATAATTGATTTATGATTTCAGTGATAAATATCAATCTTTATAACTCTATAATGAAAAAATTATATGTAAAGTATATAGGTAATCAGTTTGTTCGAAATGTATAGAGTAAATACATCACATTTTTCAGGTCAGCTCCGTCTTCTCAATATGCCATCGAAAATTACATTACATAAACTAGTCTGTTTGCCTGTATGAAAACAACAATTGATCCTATCGTTTAGTGAACTTAGAAATAAAATTGGTGTAAAAATGAGTTTGATAGAATTTTATTCTCTGATCTGGATCTTTAGGTTGTGGAGCTTACACAGTTCTACTAAACAACTGAGTAAAAGAAGAAGAGTTGAAACCGTATTGTAAAAGCATCTAGAAAGTACGATGTCCGGATCCGGGTCATAAAACGTTACAGATAACTGCGTATGTACACAGTTAGGTCGAATAGGAAACAACACTGAAGTCTGTTGATATTGATAGTCAGAATGACTAATTGGGAAACAACATTAAAGCATGTGACATTGATAGCTAGGACGACCATAATATTGACCAATAGGAATTGACAAATAGGAATGGACCAATACAAATTATTCTCCTAGGATATTGGATGGGAATATTCTAACACCAACATTACCAGCACAAACTTCATGGCTGAACTCTCCTATCAAGACGAAACTACATTATAATCAATTCACCTGAGTTCTGAAAAAAAAATTTCCTACAGCATCACAAAATAATATATGAACGGTTAAATGTTAAAATACTGAAAACATTTAACTTGGAAAAAAAATTCTGATTCTCAACAAAACTCAAATTCAGTATTTTTTAAAAAAAAATTCATTTTCGTTTTCATTCCTTTTTTCTTTCTGGTTGAAGATTTGGATGTGTGGTGGTAGTTTAGAAACAGTGACATGTAGTCATGTTGGTCATGTTTTTCGTCAAAATGCACCATATAGTTCAACTATTAAATATGAGGAACCGCTGAAACGTAATTTACTTCGTTTAGCTGAAGTATGGCTTGATGATTATAAACAACATTTTTATGAACGTATTGGATTTAAACTAGTAAGTTACTCATTGTTTCTTTCAATTATCTATTGTTGTTTTGTCAGTGTATGTATGTGTCTATAACAGCTAATATCTAGTAGTAATATTGTGGTGTGTGCTACTTATACGAACGATATAAGTAGTAGTATAAGAAGGGACGTGAAAGAAGAACTCTCATGGTCACTAGAGGAAAACGGAAAGTAAATGAAGCAAAAGCAAGAAGGAAATGGAGTACCGACAGGAAGTAAAGGAAGCAACAGCAGGAATGAAAGAAGGCTGGAGCGTTGGAAGTCAGTACTCAAAGATGGTGTGCAAGTAGAGTGTTCAATGTAATGTTTTCGTTTTTAATTGACTATTGAGCCTGCCTCAATCTTCTCAATATAAATTCATTTGTTGAAATGAGTCTGCTAATTCGTATTACAAGTTAAATCCATTTAATAACAAAAGTGTTTTTTGTTTTAGCTAAGAATGTTAAATGATCATGTTGTAATATTTAAAGGCAGTTAGTAAGTCAGTCAGTTAGCCATAAAATGTAGAATTTCTTACTTACGTACATCAGTACAAGTTGGCAGACTACATAGTAGTAGTAGTGTAGTGAAAGAGAACACAGGTGGGGCAACCGAATTGTATTTAACGAAAATTACAGAGTTACTCAGTAAAATCGGAAAACCATATCGTATATCGTTAATTTGCAAAATATCAGTTCATCATATCGAACTGGACTGTTCCTGTTGCAAAACATCAATCCATTGTCACTATTCATGCGTTTCATACAAATTCCATTGTGTTCTTCTAACTCTTCCTTTCTTGATCTTCCCCCATCTTCTGCTGCCAGACATTAGGTTGACACTCACGTCATGTACTACTTATAAGTAGCTCGCACCACAGTAGTAGTAGAGATAGTTGGAGTATTAGTGATAGTGAAAAAGATTAGGGTTGAAAGAAAGTAATCAAGAAGTATAATCCAATGAAATTAATTTTTTAAAAAAAGATAAGATAAGGTCTTGAACTCATGAAGTCATGAGAGAACATAAAGAATGGTTGCAGCTGCGCCAATGCAAACGATGTTGACTTTTATCTGAAGTTTGTACTGATGATGGTGTTCAGAAGAACAATGAAAGCCCCACAACTAAAACATCAAGCTCAGAGGACGAAACTACTCTACGATTTTGAGCCATGTAATTTAGAGACCTGTAAGCATGAGTTACTATTGTCTCGCCAACATCGACCAGGTAGTTTACACCTACTAACATGGCTAAGTCCAATGGTCAATGACTTCGCGGATTAGAGCCATATTTTTGTATGAAGGCAATGCTGCAAATACATCAAGCTGATGTTTCTTTTTTCTTTTTTGAAATAAGGCAAAACACAGCACTAATATTTCTCTTCTGTGTATGCTAATGTGGTATGGTAGGTTGAACTGGTGTACACCCTATGTACCAAGTTCTACGTTGTAGATTGACTTACTGATTGACAGACTGATTTAAGGTCACAGATTTAATATCACTGGGATTCATACATATTTTTTATGGTTGGTTTATTCTAGTAATCATGAGTGAGTATAAGTTACAAACTTTTCACTTGTGCATTCGTATAAATAAACTTTTGCGATATTTTATAATTTAAGTATGTAAAACTTTGCAAGATGAACTGTCGGTTTCATATTCTGATTTCATCGCAGAAAAAATTTAACTGGTCATTGATAAATGTTTAAAAAGCTTTAGGCTTTATTCTTTAAATACCAAAAACACCAAAGACAAATGGGTTAGGTCTAGCTATATCCCTAAATCAATCAGAGTTAGACGTTAACACCATTAGATACCGGCCCAGTGGTCTAGAGATTAGGTGTTGGCGTGCAAAACAGAAGGTCCCGGGTTCGGAGTCTTGCGAGGTGCAGGAGTCGTGGATGCACACTGCTGATGAGTTCCATACCAGGACGAAATAGCCGTCTTGTGTTTCCAGTTTTCTAATGTTTGTCTAACAATGATGATGATGGATGATTTCAAATGTGCATTTAATATGTGATATGCGTCTCCTTGTTAAAACAAACAGACCCAAAAAATAATTGTTTATCAATTATTATCTTTAATATTTATCATTGGAAGACTAACTAATATTGAAATCAATGGGTTGTATAATCGTCTTACGTTTCTGTAAAAGACTTGTAACACAGTTCCACAGGAAATACTGTTTATTAATACCTTTGATTCACAAACTGATAAAGTAAACGTTTCAGGTTGGTGGTAATTTTCCGTAGGTTGCATATATATGATAGATACACTTTAAAAAATTGCCTCAGACTATAGGAACTCAAGTCTAATAACCTCACTAAGATGTAGATAGTAATATTTCTTCTATCAGTGTGTGTAATCTCTAATTGTTTGAATTATCTCAAGTCATAAATTACCATTCATACCTATTACGTAATATGAGTGGCTATCTGGACTCAACAGCTAAACGTGCTTTAGGTGAAATGTTTTATTGAGCTTAAATACGGGAGTGAATATTATTATTTTTATTACCAATAAGATACAGGACGAAACGCCTATCTTAAGTTCCATTGCTAGCCAAAGTCACTCTATTTTAAACATGCTTTATTATTTGATAACCAATAGTATTCCTTTAAATTTCTTACATAATAATAATAATAGTAATATTAGTAATGAACTGCTTAATTTATTTATCTTTAACTTAAAGCATTATGCTACGGTGTACAATATGTTCAGAGAGTGTAAATGTTATCTAAACAGTAAATCTTCTATCTATGATTGTTCAGTCACTTTTTTTTCTTCTCTTGCATCGTCCACTTTATTATAGGTTGATTTTGGAAATGTTTCAGACCGGAAAGCATTACGAGAAAAATTAAAATGTCGTTCATTTGATTGGTATTTAACTAATATTTATCCTGAACTACTTGTTCCTTCGAATGTTCAAGCTTCTGGTGATGTAAGTTTTATTGTGATATATTATTATTATTTTTCCATACTGTGAGATGGGTTGAGTAGGGTTGCATCGGCAGCTGCACTTGTGACAGAGAGGTAAGTAGTCAAGAGTGTAGATTGCCTAATTTATCTCGAGAGTCTTATCTATGATGATGGCCTGGTGACTGACTAAATCTCCGCACGGATACAAATGGCTCGATCTGATTTTGCCAACCTGCGACACTTATGGCGTAGGCGGAATATCCGTTTTCTCACTAAAGGACGAGTGTTTTGTGCAGCAGTTCTTTCAGTTCTAATATTTGGATGCGAAACATGGCCGGTGAAAGTAGAAGACAATCGTAGGTTACTAGTATTCAATCATAAATGTCTTAGATGCATTGCTCCTGTATCGTGGGACACCCGAGTAAGCAATGCTGTCGTTAGGAAACGAGTACTAGGTAAGGATGGCAGATCAATAGATGAAGTATTGAAACTTCATCAGTTGAGGTGGTTGGGATATGTCTTACGAATGCCCAACCATCGAATGCCTCGACAAGCGATGTTTTTTGATGTAGGAGTAGGTTTGAAGATAACTAGGGGCAGCAAAACCACAACATGGCAGAAATCCATGAAGTGACTGACAAGTTGACTGAGTCAACTTGGTAGGTGCAGACTTACCTGTTTGGGGTCCACGAGACGAAAGTCATCGACATGGCTCAAAATCGTTTACGATGGCGCAGGTGCATCCACTCTTTGTGTTCTCTCAAATCCTCATCTTATTAATTCCTCGCCATCTTATCTTTCTCTCTCACTGAACTATACTTCTTGAATAATACTTTTGATCCCTAATATTCTCTTCTACGGCTTATTAATCTGCTATCTTCACTATCATGGCATTTGAACAGACAGTTGCGTCTCTGTGCAAATGCGGTTTGGCAACCTGAACTGACGTACGTATTTAGGGAGTTCTACGTTGTAAATGACTGACTGACTGATTATTTTTCCATATTTCTTAGTATTCAAAATCTAAACATTTTCACTAGATCCTGATTGTTGTATTGTGTAAATGTCTTCCTTTTTTCGAAGTACTTTTTTCACCATTAAAGGCAATCATTTACCTATTCGAAAAGGTCTTCTTTAATACGTACGAAGCGCTTTATAGAATAAATAAGTAAGTAAAGAACTCCAAAATATTTAGACTGCGACCTCAACACACAGTATGATTTGAGTTATGAGGAAGAACAATAGCTCTATTTTCAACTTTCAAAACTTTGTATTACTCTAAATAGCAACTGATTTACGCCTCCGTAGTCATGTACTCATCATAATTATTAGTTTCACTAACTTACGTCTATAAATCCTAATGGAGCATAGGCCAACGACCAGTATTCTCTAGCCTATTTTTTCCTGTGCCTTCTTTAACAGTTCTTCTAATCTGTTGTTCAGTTTTTTCTGTCTGCTCCCAATCCTCAGTGTAGTGTGATATTCGATCTTTTCCTTTCTCGTTAAGGATTCCAAGTGAGGGATTGTCTCGTGACGCAATTAGCTACTTCCCTCATTGTGTATCCTATCCACTTCCGGTGCTTTCTCCTAATCTCTTACTCAGTTTGAATTTGGTTCGCTCTCTCCCAGAGTAGGTTATTGCAGATGGTGTCTGGCCAACTAATGAGCGGTATTTTGTGTAGACAACTGTTATTAATTGTTCATATATTTTTGATGATAGCTTTCATAGTTCTTCAAGTTTCTGCTCTAAACAATAGGAAGGACTGTCTTGATGTTTTGATTGAAAATTCTGCTTGGCTGTTGCTTTCCGTTTTAAATATTCTAAAATTGTAGAAGGAGGAGGAAATATATTTACACTTTATTGATATTACCTTATCATGTATTCTGTAATAGTGCAGCAAGCAGATATTCAGTATAATTGATATTCCGCTCTATAATATTCATTTGTGGAATTACTGAAAATGATGTATAAGCAAACTGTTATTTTATTCTCCTTTTTTTTCTAGTAAGCAAAAAACAAATTAAAAACAAAAACTTTATTTCCATAGTTTATCGGTAAATTTTCAATTAGTTTTTTGAAAATCCTAAATGTTGGATGTCGGTGTAAAAACATTGATTGCTCACAAGACCAAACGAAGATCCTCGGTTCAAATCCTGCGAAGTGCAGGAATCGTAGATACGCACAGCAACTGATGAGTCCTATACCAGTGAGAAGACTGAGGCAGGCTCGATAGATTGTGTTAAGCAAATTTACACTCTTAGTCAATTAAAAAGGAAAAAATTACATTGAATACTCTACTTGCACACCATCTTTGAGTACTGACTTCCAACGCTCCAGCCTTCTTTCATTCCTGCTGTTGCTTCCTTTACTTCCTGTCGGTACTCCATTTCCTTCTTGCTTTTGCTCCATTTACTTTCCGTTTTCCTCAAGTGACCGTGAGAGTTCTTCTTTCACGTCCCTTCTTATACTACTTATATTGTTCGTATAAGTAGCACACACCACACCAGGACAAAATACCGCCGTCTTTCTATGCTTCCAAGTTTCTAACATTGGTCTAACAACATTGGTCAATGCATGGATCTCGAAAATTTTCAATTTAGTTTTTTAAAATAATTTTCTTATTAGCATTTTCTTATAATTTCAATTAGATTTGATTGTATTGTTGTGTTTTGTTCTGTTTTTTCTCTGTGTGTGTGTGTGTGTGTGTGTTAGATTGAAAATGTTAATAATCCATATTGTTTAGAAGCACCATCACTTTCAGAGGTATATTTGGAATCAACGTTTATTAAAATTGCACCATGTCATAGAGAAGGAGGTGATCAGGTAAATTTTCATTGTTTGATTACCAATGTACAATGATTGATTGTATGATTAGAAAATTATTTATTTTTTGGCATACTCTTTGTCAATTTAAATAATAAATATTTGTATTGATTATAAATTGTATTGGATATATATTGTTGTACTTAAGAGAAGAATTTATTTCTCGGTCTCATCGTGTGGACTCTTAACTAACTGATAGATCTTGTGAGTTGACATGTTAATGTCTAACTTTAGTCAAGTCATAATCTTGTTCAACCTTTATCGATTGCCTACTGTTTCCTGCATAACATTAGTGGAGTTCAGCGCGTGTGCACATCAAAACTCCTAGGTTTATTTCCTTGTTGAGAGGATCATGTATGTGTACTACTGAGCAGTCGCGTACTGCTACGAAACGACTGTTCAGTTCGTGATATTAGCTGTGAAAACAATACTTTCTCCACGAATCTTCTTTATTAATAGTTATCATTCAATTTAACTGTTGATTTATACCTCAGGTTTTGTTAAATATTCATTTTTCTTGGTGTTGCATCCCTAACTGTTAACCAACCAGAATTACGTTTAATCTTGAAATCCTAAATTGTTTGCAATAGCGCAGATGCATCCATTCTTTGTATTCTCTCAAATTTGAATCGTTTAAAATTCCTCATGAACGTTTTTTCTGCTTTTACATTTCTTCCACTGAATCACACTTCTTGAATCTTCTTCATTTCCGCTAATATTTCTACTATCTCTGCCACTATGGTATTTGAACTGAAAATTCCATCTCTATATGCTAATGTGGTGGCATGGCAACTTGAACTGATCCATGTACGTGCTAAATTCTACGTTTTAACTGACTGATTGGCTATCTGACATCCTTATTGATTTACAAATTTTAAGTCTAGAATTTCGTAGACAACCTGCACAAACTTTGTCATGCTTTCAGCGAACAGTTTATATACGACATATACCAAACCACATGTCATGCAATTAAATAAGAAAATACATGTTTATCCTGTGAAATAAAAATGAGCTCAACTTGTGATAAGCAAAGCAAGCAATGCACGTACTCACACACACACACACACACGCACGCACACTCAAGTAAAGAACAATCAAGGTTATTAGTGAATAATTGACAAGGTTGAAAGACGTGTGAATCAAAACTTCAGAAGAATAGATTAATTAGTTTGTCCAAAGGCTGAGACAAACGTTAACAGTTATAAAATTAATGACATAGTTTTATGGCGAAAGATAAAATTGGAAGAGTAACTTTGATAGAACTAATCATTATTATTGAAATCTTGATTTATTAATCATCGTTAAACCATCATTAGAAACCTGGAAGCACTGGACGGCTGTTTCGTCCTAGTATGGGACTCATCGGCGGTACATTTTCATAACGCCCGCTTGCTAACGAACGCCTAACCTCTGGATCACTGAGCCAGCTGGCATCCAACAATGTAATTGTCTAACTCTTAAAAAAATCTAAGGTTTTGCGTAACTTCACCCAATGTGTTTGATTGTTACTGCCTACATTCTACAAGGTTGAACTCCACTGTTCACGTCTTCTCACTAGAACTCCTAGAATTTCTTCATACGGCTAGCCACTAATGTGTAAATAGCTCAATTTTTCATCATAGAGTTATGGAGATTGTTGTTTAATATTGAAATCATTTATGTTTATTTAAACTAAATTATTAAATTTTTCGAGAGAAAATTCTATCATTTTGAAAGTTTAGTTATATTTTAAAATATTAATCTTAAATACAATGTTGTTATGATTATGTTGCAATTAACTAATCATGCATAGATTTAAAAAAAAAGTATTTGCGTTAAATTTATTTTTTTTATAAAAATAATATTTTTTTCCGAATTATACTTTTTTACATATTTAAAAAATTTCCATTTTTAGTTTTGGTTTTTAACTATGGAAAAACAAATTCGACGTGATAATTATTGCTTTGATTCTGATTTTGGCAATTTTACAATTGGTTTACGTGATTGTGAATCTTCATGTAAAACTCAAGAGTTCACATATGAATTAGTAAGTTTTATTGAAATGTTTTTTTTATATATACTGACTTTATGGGACATAGAACATTATTATTCAATGGATAGCCAGTACTTCAAGAACTGCCATTCATTCAAATTAAATTATTCACTATAGAAAGTTATTCATCTTTCGACTTTTTCATTGATCAACATGAAATCCTCATGGTCGTATTAGAAAATTAGTTTGAAAAGTGTGTTGTTCAATAGGCATTGTACATTGGACATGAATTTCATTAGTTCCAATAAACTGAACTTTTTGATGATACACACATTATATGTTCATAGTTCAATATTTACAAATGATTCTTGATCAATGCTTACCAGTCATATATTTCTACATAATATCGGTATAATCTGAACGATTTATCCACATTTATATTTCACTCATTCTATGAGTTAAGTGTTTCAAACGGAAATAAAATTTATTTACCACCCCCTACATTCATCTGTATCTTTTTCTAATCAATCAAGAGTTTCATCTTAGCAGGCCATGAAATGCCAGTTATCAGACTCATAAAAGCAATGACTTTGGTCAGCATTGCTGTCTGCAATGTTTGTCTATAGTAGTGAAGTTATTATTTTTGTCAAAGAGATGTTTGTTGAAATTGGATTTCTGACAGAAGCAGAACTCTTAAGATAAGTTTATGAACATATAACTCGCCTCCACTTCATAATACGAAGCAGTCACTGAAATCCAAATGATTTATTTATTCAAAATGAATAATCACTGTCAATGAACAACAATTCAAGTGAAATAAAAATTTATTTCACAGTAAATTCGGTATTCATTGTTCTAGACAGCTGCTTGTTTGTGGTAACTGTACATCTTCTAGATTTGTTAGTCTGATAAAAGGTTTCCATACAGTAAGTATTTAGACGGTCA
This sequence comes from Schistosoma turkestanicum, assembly GCA_944470395.2. Taxonomy (NCBI): domain Eukaryota; kingdom Metazoa; phylum Platyhelminthes; class Trematoda; order Strigeidida; family Schistosomatidae; genus Schistosoma; species Schistosoma turkestanicum. Next base: position 71,928,422 of record OX103971.1, on the reverse strand, counting down.
GTTAGTCATATGCATAAGTTGTTGTATAGCTTATAAATAAATTATCGTTTTATTTGTAATGAGAAAGTTACCTAGGCCGATTAAATTACTTCAATCTCCTATCAATCGGAAAATATCAGTTATTTTACGTTCCAGACTATTGAAAAAGTGTAAAATCTAATTTTCATTTCGGTATACCAGTGATGGAAAAATAACTTTTTGCACAAATTACACATTTATGTCATTGGCTTGAATTTAACGATGAGATGAAAAGTCAATGATCTATTAGTGAAAATATCAAAATTATGTTAAACAGATTATGAATATGATTCAAATAAACTAGAACGTTAAAGAACTCATATTCAATTACGCAGTCATATTTGATCTGCATACTATATGTGATACTCAGTGAATTAAGAAATGAGCATTTTGGACAAGTGATCACTTCACAATGTATCTTGGCTGCCCTACCAAGATCAATAATATGTACTGCTAACGTTACAAAATCACCACTTAATAATTAGAGGAAGAATTAGCCAAATTTCAGAAAAAAGACTTTATCAACAATTGGCTCTAATCATGTTCCTTGCTATCAAAGCTTAATTCGACTGAATTAATCAAAAGGTTTAATGGCTGTGTTCTCCTAAAAACGTTGCTTACTCAAAAATCATTTTCCTAAACAGAACAATCAGAGAATTAAGATGTAATCAGTTAGAGCTTTGGAGATTTGTGTTTTTTACACATTTGAAATCATCAATCAATAATTGTTAGACCAACATTAGAAACCTGGAAGCAGTGGAAGGCCGTTTCGTCCTTCTATGGGACTCATCAGCAGTCGTGGATGCGCACCGCTGATGAGTCCCATAGAAGGAAGAAACGGCCTCCCACTGCTTCCAGGTTTCTAATGTTGGTCTAAAAATGATTGATTGATGATTTCAAATTATGATGTTCATTTGCTACGTCAAGTAGCATACGTTTGTGTTGATCATTTTCATTTTATGATACCTATCTTATGGTCTAAGAGTTCAGCAATTTCTCATTCTTTTATGAATTTGAGAAAAGTTTATAACAGTAGTCCTGTTTAACAAACACTTAGACCCAAAATCCAAAGCTTTCTATACGTCTGGATCGATAACAGAATAAAAATTGTAATGTGTTTCTGGTCTTTAACAGTTTAGGATACAACTCAAGAAGTTGATATCTCTTAGTGTTTAGTTCAAACAGATCAACAGACCTGGTTAAGTTTTTCAACATTCATTAAAACGTTTATGTCTCTAGCGAGGTGGTGGTACACAAGCTTTGTCTACCTTTTTGTTGATTCAACAAAAGCTTTAACCTTTGAACATAAATATCTTTGAAATACTGTTCAACGATATCAACGTAATTGCGTGAATAGCGCTTATATTCGATTATTGAGATCTAGTAAAATAGAGAAACTCCGTTTAGAGCCCCTCTGGGGCTACTGCCAGTCCCAAGCCCGGATACGGTAGGAGTTCCGGGCATGAGGTTGACCATACTATCCCGCAGAAAACTAACTCACCAAAAAAAAACCAAAACCAGAAAAAATAATTCAAACTATTTAAAAATAGACCCCAGGAGTTAGAACTTCTTCTTCATTTAAAAGACTTAAGTAAGTAGTATAAAAAAATATATATATATGTATGATTCAATGTCGAATTATTGATTGATTTGATTGGAAGAAATATACATCGATAAATCAAAATACTATCTATTTCGTTATTATTTTTATTTTATTTCTACTGATTGTTTAGACAATTAATTTTCGTTTTTTTTGTAAACAGGATAACACTATTCGTCAACAAGGTAAATGTCTGCAAATCAGTGATGATGAATCAAAGCTACGACTTACTCCATGTAATGGATCAATAAGTCAACAATGGAAATTTAATCGGAAATCTAAGCTACCATCATCTACGACTAATAAATATTGATGAATTGATGAATTTTGATATACTTTATTATTATTTTTTGCTGTATCATTTGTTTATATCTTGTCGACCAAATAAAATGTATGCTACTACTTTCATCATTATTGCAGATTTTCCTTAAATGATCAATATTCAATTTTTGTTAATATAATGAAATATTATCTTTGATTAGTTGTAATAAAAGAGTCGTCGTAATTTTTCGAGAAGCACAAATGTATAAATAAGATGTAATACTTTTGTCTGGTGCTCATAGTTAATGATAAATAGTCTTTCATTGTACAACAATTCACTGATCAATTATTATCAAACAAAATAAAAGCTCTAGAATAATTTCTTTCTATCTTTATCTTATTCATTGATGCTATTGTTTTGTAGAAAAGAAAAAAATATTTCATGTTTTCACAGATGCTATTTCAATTTCCTTTACTTTTGTTGAAAAATAAAACAAATCGTTACGCGAAAATTTTTAATATGAAATATTTTGAAATGATAAGTTATTGTTGTGTAATCTATGTCTTCCATTTTATTATTTTTGATAAGTAAAAATTATTCTGGACATGTATATCATCTACCTATCTATCTGTTTTTATTTGATTACTATTAAAAAAATGAATGAATATAAGTATACAACACTTCAAGTTGAAACTGGAATTCATTTTAAACCAATGTAAAAATTTATTTTCTACGATTATTATTAATATGATCATATGTTTATAGGATTATTTTGTAATATTTTTACTTATTTTTTTTTTGTATTTAGTTTGTACTTATTTGATTTATTTTGTGTAATTAATTTTAATAAAATTATGTAATATTACTATTGAATTATATTTTCTGGAAAAGATGTAAGCTTTAATTGTCAATATATATATATATATACATATATATATACTAGTAGATCCGGTACGGGAATCTTTTAAACAACCATACGAAGGACCTTTTCACGTGACTTCTCATCACCAAAAGACCTTCAAGGTTGATCAACGTGGCCGCGTCAAGACAGTCAGCATCGATCACCTTAAGCCAGCACACCTCGATGACAGTACCCTGCCTGATAAGTTGGGACCCGAGGCTAGACCCATCAGACTCACTAGCAAGATCCACGCTAGATTTCTCAGAGACCTCATTCTCATGTCCCAGCCAAAAGCAGGCATCATCTGCACTATCTACGGATGAGACTTTAGTCTCAGGTCCAGGTCAGCACATCATGTCTCCATGGACTTCGGATGAGACTGCAGTCAGTCAGTCAGATGCAACGTAGAACTTCGTACGTAAGTACATCAGTTCATGTCGCCATACCACATCAGCACAGAGATGTAATTGTCAATTCAAATCCAATAGTAGAAGAGGTAGTAAAGGTACTGGAAGTAATCGGAGAGGTTAGGATTAGAAGATATTATTCAAGAAGTATGATTCAGTGGGAAAAGTTTACAAAGTTGAAGAATCCAGAAGATTAGGATTTGAGAGTACACAAAGAATAAATGCACCGGCGCCATTGCAAACGATTTTGAGCCATGTCATTCAAGGTCTCTAACCATCGATTATTATCATCTCGCGGACCCAAACCAGGTAGTCGACAATTACCGACATCGCTAAGTCCATTCGTCAATGACTTCATGGATTACTGCAATGTTTTGGTTTGGCCATTCCATTGACAGTTCGCCATAAGCTCTCACTCGACCAGTGGTGTTCGAGTAGAGAGCTTGTATGAGGTTAATGTACTTATTTGGTACACCTTTCAATGACAGAACCTCACGATCAACAGAGTCATATGCCGCTTTTAGGTCCAGGAAAACAACTATTGTAGGACGCCTAAGTGTGTGTATTTGTTCCAGGACCTGTCTTAGTGTAAAAATGTGGTCTATACAGCCACGTCTAGGTCTGAAACCAGCCTGGTTTTCTCTAGTCTGTTCTTCACGAGCTTTCGTTAAGCGCCGAAGTATTATTGAGGCCAATATTTTAGATACTATATTAGTTAGACTTATTCCCCTGTGATTGTCACAAGAAGACTTTTGCCCTTTCTTTTAGATTCGGGCAATCAGTGATTGAGATCAGAAGGATGGGATTGTGTCCAGTTCCCAGATTCTACCTAAGATCTCAGTCAACCTAGCTGCTAAAACTGAACCACCATCCTTAAATATCTCAGGGGTCAGTCCATCAGGACCTGCAGCTCCCCCTCGTTTCAGATTTCCTAACGCTTTCTCAACTTCATGAAGACTAAGGGGACTTACTTCTATTTGCCATTCAGGATGACTGGAGATCGTGGGTAATCGAAGAGAGGCTCGAGGCAAGTTGAACTGATCCCTAAAGTGTTCTGCCCATCGGTCCAGTCTCCTGGATTGAATATGGATAATAAGACCACGCACACATAGGTTCCTAATACCAGATTCCTTGATAAGTCGGAAAAGTTGTCTACTGTTGCCGATCGCCGCTGCCTTTTCCATCGCTTTTGCTTTCTCCACCCACCACAGTTCACGGTCGTTGCACAGGCTTTTTATCAGCCTCCGCCTAAGCTGAATTTGCTTTTCATCATGTTCAGAGCCAAGTGGGATGAGTTTTCGGGCATCCATCAGATCGGTGATTGCTACAGAGATCCACGGCTTCATTCTAGACTTATGGTGTACCTTACTAGCAGATATCACTGCTGTTTCCACAGCCTTTTTGATATCATTCCAACCTGCCTCCGGATGGGAATCACCTACATGGTCGCCTAACTGTCTTTCTAGTTGTTCCTGAAATATATTTTTCGCCTTATTATCATTAAGTAAAACCCTAAGGGGCTTTCTGACGGTGTCTTTCCTACGTCCAGCAAGCCTCAAACAAATTCGCGCTCGCACTAGGGCATGATCTGAATCTAAACATGTGCCCCAGAACTAGTGACAATCTTCTATCGAACCACTGCATCGGTGGCTGATGGCAATGTGATCTAGTTGAGTCCAACGTTGAGACGACTTTGGAGGTCGCCAGGTCAAGAGATGCTTCTCCTTATGCCTAAAGTTAGTGTTTGCTAAGAATAGGCGGTTGTCTGAGCATACTTGCAGCAGACGGTCACCATTGTCTGTTCCACCAAGGTGTCTCTCCTGCTCACTCAGTCTACCTACTTCAGCATTAAATTCACCAGCCATTATTACTATATCAGAGCGCCTAGCTTTTTGGAGGAGGTCCGAAAGCTTTCTGAAAAACTTATCTTTAACCTCGTCTGCACTGCAGTCAGTGGGGGCATAGGCAGATATGACGAAGAGGCAACGGCGAGTGTCCCTATCCTTCCGAGTCCTTACTGTCCCGTTTAGTCGGACAGCGCACAAACGACTATCTACAGAGATCCAGTCACGGAGAGATTGTTCTGCCCTACGACTCAATGCTATGCCTACGCCAGCAAGACCCCTGGAAGCAGCATCAGGGCTTCCAGATACACGAAGAGTGAATCGGGCTGCTTCTTCGTTTTGACAAGGTGGAATCAGATTATTAATTTTACTAGGATCCTGTATGCGCGTTCCCGAGACGCAGCATACATCGATAGCATGAGATTCTAATGTCCTAGCTAATTATGCCTATTGCCCTATTTGGCACAATGTCCGTACATTAAATGCTCCAACACGTAGTCTAGAACGGGGTTTCAGGAGACCAGAAATAACATTTCGTAAACTCGCTTTGTTTGCATTAGCTCTGCAGTGTGATAAAGGAATGTGAGAAGAGTTAGTCGTGGTTATAAGAGAGGTGTGTGTCGGTGTAGGACTGAGACTGCAGTCTCAGGTTCTCAGCCACGAGATACGAAAGAGACTATCATCTCACCTCTTACGTCATAAATATATATATAGATGACAAAATGTTAAGGTTGTGTGTTGATAAAATTAGATGTTTAGTTGAGTAACCTGTGTGTAAAGTAACTGCACCTGAAACCCCTCTAAGGCTACTGCCATTCCCAAGTCCGGATAAAGAAGGAGGCTTGGGGTGAGATTAGAGACCTCATCCCAAAAAATGTATCCCCATTAAAAGCGCCAACCAGAAAAAAATGATTCAAACCAACTTCACTTCCCTTGTGAATTATAAGGTCTTCTTTCAGAAGAACTATGACGTCTCATAATGAAGGCCGAGTTCCCTCGGATGTCACGAGTCCGATGTCGTTTCTCACAACCAGAGAAACCGTTTTTATAGTTACCGGGAATGTTCGAACGTTGTCCTACACCGAAAGATTATTTCAGTTTGTTGCCGAAACGAGAAGATGCAGATTCGGGTTCTTAGAATCGGTGTAACTCATTGGACGCAAGTTGGACCACTAAGACTAGCTTCAGAGAAACTGTTATTATAGTCTGATCATGAAGAGGAAAATGTTTCACATACATAAGGAGTTACACTGATGCTACCCAAACAAGCACAAAAGGCACTGATAGGATGGCAATCTCATGGACCCAGGATCATTAAAGCATCCATCAAAACAAAGAAACAGGACATTACAATGAACGTCATCCAGTGTTACGCACCTACCAACGACTACAATGACGACGTTAAATATCAATTCTACGAAAGGCTGCAGTCAATCGTCGATAAATGTTCACCAAAGGATTTGACGATTCTTATGGGAGACCTAAATGCCAAGGTTGGAATGGACAACACTGGATATGAAGACATCATGGGACGACATGGACTGGGAGAAAGGAACGAAAATGGTGAGAGGTCTGCAAACCAATGTGCCTTCGACAAAACGGACATCGGGGGCACAGTATTTTCACACATATGTATACACAAAGCTACATGGATTTCACCGGATCACACTACTCAGAACCACATTGACCATATCTGCATCATCATAAAGTTTAGAAGAACCATGGAGGATGTGAGAACCAAGAAAGGAGCTGATATAGCTTCAGATCACGACTTGCTGGTCGCCAAAATGAAACTGGAACTGAAGAAGCACTGGACAACGAGGCAGACGACATCACAGATGTTTAATACGGCGTTTTTAGGGATACTAGAAAGATCAACGAATCCAAGATAGCATTCAGCAAAATGTTCCAGACCTTGCATGATAGACTCAATGGAGAGGAAGCAACATTGGATGGAAATCTCACTGACACAGGATCATCAAAGTATCTTTCGAAACAAAGAAAGATTACATTACAATATCACGAGGTTCTGGGTCACAAGAAGCGCCATCAAAAGGGATGGATGTTTGTAAGTACTCTTGCGAAAATTGAAGAAAAGGCAGCAATCAATGTTAGCCGAACAAGAGCAGAGAAAGTTAAGGCATAAGCTGCATACACAGAAGACGACAGGGAAGTAAAGAAGTGCATCAGAGCCGACAGACGAAAATATGTGGAGGATCTAGCAACGACAGTGGAAAAACCTGCAAGAGACGGAAACGTGAGGCAATTGTACGAAACAACAAAGAGGTTGGCCGGAATCTATCGTAAACCAGAACGACCAGTGAAAAGCAAGGAAGGCAAAGTAATCAGCAACACTGAACAACAGCGAAACAGGTGGGTAGAGTACTTTCAGGAACTCTTGAATCGACCAGCTCCACTGAAAACACCCAACATCGAAGCAGCAACTACAGACCTCCTGATCGGTGTTGGTGCACCTACAATTGAAGAGGTCAGCATGGCCATCAGACAAATCAAGAGAGACAAATCAGCAAGATCAGACAACACTGCAGCAGAGGCAATGAAAGCAGATGTGGAAGCAACTGCGAAAATATTCCATATTCTCTTCAAGAAGATTCTGGATGAGGAACAAGTACCATCAGATTGGAAAGAAGGATACCTCATCATAATAACAAAGTAGGGTTATCTCAGCAAATGCGAGAACTACAAACGAATATCTCTTCTCTCAACTTCATGCAAAGCCTTCAGCAGGATATTGATACACAGAACGAAGAACTTCGTGGATTCCTAGCTGCGAGACCAACAGGCTGTATTTCGTAAGAATCGATCGTATACCGACCAAATTGGAACATTAGGGATCACTGTGGGGCAATCAGTTGAATGGAAACCACCATTATAGATCAACTTCATCGACTACGGGAAAGCATTCGATAGCTTGGACAGGACAACACTGTGGAGGCTTCTTTGATACTACGGCGTCTTCGAGAAGATAATCAACATCGTACGATGTTCTTATGATGGGCTAAATTGCAAACTAGTGCACTGAGGATAGCTGAAAGACGCGTTCGAGGTAAAGGCCGGTGTCATGCAGAGTTTCCGACTCTCACCTAAACTGTTTCTCCTGATGATCGACTGAGTTATGGAGACTAAAGCATCTGGGGGATAGCATGGTATCCTATGAGCAGCTAGGGTGCAGCTGGACGATCTGGACTTAGCAGATGGCCTGGCTCTTCTATCTCACACGCAACAAAAAGTGCAAGAGAAGACGACCAGTGTAGCAACAGCATCAGTAGAAGGTCCCAACAAACATAAAGGGAAAGCAAGCTTCTGCGATACTACACAACATGCGCCAACTAAATCCCTCTGAATGAAGATGCCTTCGATGGCATTAACACCTTTACATATTTTGGCAGCATCATCGACATTCAAAGTGATTCCGATACAAATGTGAGGGCGTGGATCGGCAAAGCAATTGAAAAATATCTGGAACTCCAAACAACTTTCAACCAAAGCCAAAATCAGGATTTTGAAAACAAATATCAAGACAGTTCTACTGTATGGAGCGGAAACTTGATGAACTACGAAAGCCATCATTCGGAAGATACAAGTATTCCTTAACTGTTGTGTAAGCAAAATACTTCCAATGTGTTGACCAGACATCATAAGCGACGACCTACTGTGGAAGAGAACTAACCGCATTCCAGTGGGGGAGGAAATCAGGAAGAAGTGGTGGAAGTGGATAGGACACACACTAGGAAAAGCACCAAATTGCGCCACAAGATAAGCCGTCACTTGGAACCCTCAAGGTAAAAGGAAAAAAAGAAGGCCGAAGAACATAATACATTGAGAAATAGAGAAAGATATGCGGCGAATGGACAAAAATTGGACAGAACTGGAAAGAAAAGGCTGAGGACAGAGTAGATTGGAGAAAATTGGTGGGCGGCCTATGCTCCGTTGGGGGTAACAGGCGTAAGCAAGTAAGTAAGTCATATGCATGAAGTGACTTTCAGGATTTCCATACTAGCTTAACTATGTTACTCGTTTGATTTGACGGAATTCATAATGTTAAGCAGTAGTGAGACATTTTCCATCATTGATAACAACGAAGACAGTATATAAGATTCATTCCAATTGACTTTTTATTTTCCCACTATCATACTCACGGTTAAATCCTCATGAAGTGCTCTCATTTATAAATTGGATAAATGTAAGTTCGATACTCGTTTAAAGCAAACTGTGTAAAAATATTTCAACAGTTGTTGGGGTTTTTCAGTGGTTTCTGAGTTCGGAAGAACAGTTGTAGAAGTCTAGATACATGCCTTGGCCAGGTGAGGTAAGAAACGGTTCTATAATTAATTAAATTTTTTAAATCATTACCTAAACAATATTACACTGCTCTTTAACACACTTTAACACAATGCTTTTCCAATTCAGGGAGAATGCTTCCGTATTAGTCCAAAATTGTACCCTCCCAGTACTGAACACAAGTTCACCGCCCAAGGTGTCAAATCCGATATGGCTGATGCCATAATTAGGTATCGATTTAAACAGCATAATACAGTTCACATAGGAACTCCAACAAAGGTACAAAAAGTAGAAACTAAAACAAAATACAAATATTAACATCACAAAATGGGACTAAACAGCGTACCAAAAATGTAGCACAGAAAGAGTCAGTAAGAACATTTTACAAATATGCACATGGAGGGATTTTCCCAAAACAAAGCCTTCAAATTTGATTCTACACAATTTTAAACATTTCGTGTAGAATCAACCTATTTTATTGAGGTATTGATTGGGATGTCTCGTTTGATTTTATATCACTGTGCTGCGCGACAATTGGCACGACGCATTATTGCTTTTGGTACCGTTCAATCGTGGAAGAAAAAATATGCGAGGTGAAATAATTGAGCCTATATGAAATGTATACGTTCATTCATCTTATTTATTACCACAGTTTCCTTCAACGTGCCTATGCACTGATGCGGAGAAGCGTCAGTTTATGATGTAAACAATCACAATCAGACTGATTTAATTCACAAAACTTTGTAGGCATCCTCATATTTGCGCCGTGTAAAACAAATTATGTAAGGGAACTAAGTTATATTGGCGATATATTATATATATTGACTTATATTGACTTGAGAAGTTCGCAAAATTAGATACAAGAAAACTGACATTGCAGGTAAATTGTGCATCATCTGCATAACGCTGACACATGCAGACCATGAATATGACATTAACTTATCACCTAACTCATAATTTCCTACATAACGTACTGATCAGTTTAAACATCAGCTATATTCTTCCCTATATACGTCGTGTGTAAGATGCTTTGTAAACTGATGAATTCTAAAGAAAACTTTTCTGAAGAACAATCAATGTTTTCCGATTTAGAATTTGTCAGGAGGGTATTACTCCCTAACTGTGTTGACTTTATGATGGATCCCATGTGCAAATCACCATAAAGCTTCAGATCTGCAAATTTACTTTCATTACAACCGCAGTTTACGGCAATAATCAGGTCAATGAACATTACCAACTGTTGCAAATAACTTCAAGTTTTCGTTACCTGAAAGAATTTGACTCCATGTGTTCTTTCCACCTGTTACTTGAGCCGTTTTAAATTTCGGAGGTTCTTCAGTTGTAGAAATTCTGACCTTGCTTTGCCAGTTCGTGCCTTTCATCTTTGCATCAGTCAGATTCCTGTGTTTATCGATGATGCTGATCAGATTTATGACAGAAATGTTAGAGACTGTTCCCTAACTGTCTTAGAATATACCCATATAAAAGTTATTGGGTCATAAATTCCAAGGGATGATAAGTAATTTATTATGTTAGAGATCACTTAAGAGTAAAAGTGAGAACATAAGCAACTCATGACAGTGTTCGTTTGTTGCTCAATGAAGTGGAGACATCGGTTAGCAATCATTTAAGGGATATACTACAGTTCATGCTGTCGTACTGATGACTTTATCCTAAGCAATAGCTGTACTTGAAGGAAGGCTGATACGTGTTATGTATGTATGTACACCCAACCAGGTCGTCTACACCTATCAACATGGCTCATTCCACTTGTCAGTGACTTCATGGATCTGTATCAGATAGCTGGGAAATTTAGAACCCACATGATTGGTTACCGTTTGGTGTTAACTGACCTTGCTAAGCCAATAGTTGGTAACAGACGGACGGATAGCAAGTTTTGTCTTGTAGCATGAATAAACTGACTAACAATGAACACTTGAATAATAACTTTCAAGAAATTATGATGGTGAGTCGAAAACTTACAAGGTGGAGAGAACGGCTTACTTACTTACTTACTTTCGCCTGTTACCCCAAATGGAGCATAGGCCGCCCACCAGTTTTCTCCAACCAACTCTGTCCTGGGCTTCTTCCTCCAGTTCTGTCCAATGTTTGTTCATTACTCTCATATCTTTCTCTATTTCACGGCGTAATGTATTCTTTGGCCTTCCTCTTTTCCTTTTGCCTTGAGGGTTCCATGTGAGGGCTTGTCTCGTGACGCAGTTAGGTGCTTTTCGTAGAGTGTGTCCTATCCACTTCCACCACTTCTTCCTGATTTCCTCTTCCACTGGAATCTGACTTGTTCTCTCCCACAGTTCGTTGTTGCTGATGGTGTCTGGCCATCGAATACGAAGTATTTTACGTGGACAGCTGTTAATAAACACTTGTATCCTCTGGATGATGGCTTTGGTAGTTCTCCATGTTTCCGCTCCATACAGTAGAACTGTCTTCACATTTGTATTGAAAATCCTGATTTTGGTGTTGATTGATATCTGTTTGGAGTTCCAGATATTTTTCAACTGTAGAAATGCAGCCCTTGCTTTGCCATTCATGCCTCACATCTGCATCCGATCCACCAGCGTCAAGCATGTGGAAGCGGTCTTAAAGCGAATTGACGAATTTGGGCTTCGAATTAATAAGGAAAAGTCGCAGATAGCGAAAAACAGCGTCATATTGTTGGGACATAAAGTGGGAAACGGAGAAATAAAGCCATTACCAGAGAAAATTCTTACCATAAAAAATATTGCAGTACCTAATTCGAAAAGGAAGTTGAGACAGTTCCTGGGAAGAGCGACGTTCTATAGTCGGTTTGTCAAGAATTTCAACGAAATAGCAGCGCCCTTATATAAGTTGCTGAGCAACACCAAGTTTACATGGACTGAGGCTGCCGAACAAACGTTCAACCGAATCAAAAACATGCTAGACGATCGTCAGATGACGCTGCGACTGCCTGAACCCGGTAAACTGTTTACAGTGGCCACAGATGCAAGTGATCATGGTATAGGTGCGGTATTGAGTCAGGCTGATAGAGTGGTGGAATACGCAAGTCGCGTTCTCACACCCGCCGAACAGAAGTATTCAACGATCGAGAAGGAATGCCTAGCAATCGTGTGGGCAGTAGAGAAATGGAGACCGTAACTTTTAGGTAGACGATTTCACATCGAGACGGATCATAAGCCCCTACAATGGTTGAAAACAGCAAAAGACCCTCGGGGGAAGTTGGCTCGATGGATGCTACGTCTGCAGGAGTATGATTTCAGCATCGGGCATGTGCCAGGGGAGGAAAATGTAATGGCAGATTATTTGTCAAGACCGGACACCGAAGCCGAACTTCCAGAGATAGCGTGTGCAGTTAACGGCCTAGAGGGAGACCCCCTAGAACTCGTCCGACATCAGAAAGCCGACCCTAACCTTCGGGAGGTAATCAGAGTGATAAAAGAGGGAGAAGATGTTGACAAGAGTAGAACAGATAAAGAATTAACAGTGTTGCTGAGGCAGAAGGAGAGACTGAGAGTGAACGGATACGGAGCCTTGACCTGGCGGGATGATGACGAGAATTGGGTAGCAATAATCCCAAAAGATCTGCGCCAGGAGATGATTCGTGAATGTCACCGGGTAGCGCACACAGGTATTGCACGGACAACTGATTTGCTGCGACAAAGTGCGTACTGGCCAGGTATGAGAGACGATGTTGCACGATATGTATTAGCGTGCCAGCGATGTCAACTAATGAAAGGAGATCGATGCATACGACCGCCATTGCAGTCAATTCCAGTAACAGCAGTTGGTGATTTGTGGTCAGTAGATGTTATGGGACCGTTCCCGCAGACGACAAGTGGTAACCAGTACCTGCTGGTGATGACTGAGCATGCCACACGATGGGTAAATGCCGTGCCGATGGCGGACCAATGACGGTGACGGAAGCGGTAATGCGGCACATTGTGGCGGACCATGGGATACCAAAGATAATATTAACCGATCAAGGTCCCTGTTTCGAGAGTGATGAGTTCAAGTCCCGTCTAAAGCAGTTAGGTATCAAGAGAGTACGAACAACGCCGTATCATCCACAGACGAATGGGTTAACGGAAAGGAATAACCGAACGCTAAAGGAATGGCTAGCATCTAAAGGGGGTGACTGGGAGAAAGAATTACCATTAATCTTGCTGGCACATCGTGCCTCGGCACAGGGAACAATCAGGAAGTCACCGTTCCAGCTGATGTACAGCAGACGGCCGAGACTACCAACGCATGATAAAACCTGGCCGCAACAACAGAGATGGAATACAACAAGATTGAGAACAGAGCGAAGACAAGCAATCAGGAATGTGAGAGAGAAACAAACATCAGACATGGAAAAGTCAGAACAGGAGAGAAAGAACTGGAGATTGTTTGAAGTGGGAGATCAGGTGAAGTGTAGAGAACGGAAATATACCACAGGAAGAGGGCCAGGGTCAGGTAAGCTGATCCCGAAGTGGGAGGGACCGTACGTAGTAACCGAGAGGCGCGGCGCAGTGTATACGATCCAGAAAGGAAACAAACAGAAACGCGTGAATGCCAGTGAACTCCAAAGGTGGTTATCAGTGCGCCAAGAGGGCGAGCCACAAACACTGATAAAGAAGACGGCTGAACGGAGATCAGAAAGACTGCGACGACAGCTTATTAAAAGGGGGGACGAGTGTGGTGCTGTGGTGCGAACTACTTATAAGTAGTATATAACGTGAGTGTCAACGTAAAGTCTGGTAGCATAATATGGTTGGAAGATCAAGAAAGGAAGAGTCAGAAAACAATGGAATTTGTATGGAACGCATGAATAGTGACAATGGATTGATGTTTGGCAACAGGAACAGTCCAGTTCCAGTTCAGTTCATTTGGAAACATCTAAACATTCAATATATATTGCTTTAATGTAAAGTCGTTTTGCTTTTGGCAAACAGTCATAGCAGATACAAGTTCATTATGCTGGTCGTTGAATGATTTCTTTTACTTACTTACTTACTTACTTACTTACTTAGTTACGCCTGTTACCCACAATGGAGCATAGGCCGCCCACCAATTTTCTCCAACCAACTCTGTTCTGGGCTTCTCTCTCCAGTTCTGTCCAATGTTTGTTCATTCCTCTCATATCTTTCTCTATTTCTCTGTGTAATGTATTCTTTGGCCTTCCTCTTTTCCTTTTGCCTTGAGGTTTCCATGTGAGGGCTTGTCTCGTGACGCAGTTAGGTGCTTTTCGTAGTGTGTGTCCTATCCACTTCCACCACTTCTTCCTGATTTCCTCATCCACTGGAATCTGGTTTGTTCTCTCCCACAGTTCGTTGTTGCTGATGGTGTCTGGCCAACGAATACGAAGTATTTTGCGTAGACAGCTGTTAATAAACACTTGTATCTTGTGGATGATGGCTTTGGTAGTTCTCCATGTTTCCGCTCCATACAATAAAACTGTCTTCACATTTGTATTGAAAATCCTTATTTTGGTTTTGGTTGAAAGTTGTTTGGATTTCCAGATATTTTTCAACTGTAGAAATGCAGTCCTTGCTTTGCCAATCCGCACCCTCACATCTGCATCGGATCCACCTTGATTGTCGATGATGCTGCCCAGATATGTAAAGGTGTTGACGTCCTCCAAGGCATCTCCATCAAGAGTGATTTGATTGGTGCATGTTGTGTTGCATCGGAGAATTTTGCTTTTTCCTTTATGTATGTTGAGACCTACTGCTGCAGAGGCTGCTGCTACACTCGTCGTCTTCTCTTGCATTTGTTGTTGAGTGTGCGATAGAAGAGCCAAGTCATCTGCGAAGTCCAGATCGTCCAGCTGCGTCCTGACTGTCCAGTTGATACCGTGCTTCCCTCCAGATGTTGACGTTTTCATAATCCAGTCGATCATCAGGAGAAAGAGAAAGGGTGAGAGTAAGCAACCTTGCCTGACACCGGTCTTCATTTCGAAAAAGTCTGTTAGCTGTCCTTCGTGTACGATTTTGCAGTTGAATCCATCATAAGAATTCCGTATGATGTTGACTATCTTCTTAGGAACACCGTAGTGTCGAAGAAGACTCCACAGTGTTTTCCTATCGATGCTATCGAATGCTTTCTCATAGTCGATGAAGTTGATTCACAGTGGTTAGTTCCATTCTATTGATTGTTCCACAATGATCCGTAATGTAGCAATTTGGTCAGTACACGATCGATCCTTACGAAATCCGGCCTGTTGATTTCGAAGTTGGGCGTCTACGAAGTCCTTCATTCTGTTTAACAATACTCTGTTGAAGACTTTGCCTGGTATTGAAAGAAGAGTGATGCCTGTGTAGTTCTCACACTTGCTCAGGTCGCCTTTCTTTGGTATTTTGATGAGGTATCCTTCTTTCCAACAGAGATCCATTCCTTGTGATGGTACTTCTTTTGACCCAGAACTTCGTCACATGTTGAAGTGATTGCTTCCTTAATCCCTTTCCAATTGTTCTCCAATTTTGTGTCCTCTCCATTGTGTAGATCCTGAAAGGCCTGGAACCTATTGGTGAGGGCTATCCTGAATTCTTTGAGCTTTACAGTATCCCGAAGAAAGGCCGTATTAAACTTGTGTGATGTTGTCTGTCCCGTTGTCCAGTGCTTCTTTAGTTTCAGTTTCATTCTGGCGATCAGCAAATGGTGATCTGAGGCTATATCAGCTCCTCTCCTGGTTCTCACATCCTCCATAGTCCTTCTGAACGTTTTGTTGATACAGATATGATCAATTTGATTTCTAGTAGTGTGGTCAGGGTGAAATCCATGTGGCTATGTGTATGCGTTTGTGAGGGAATATTGTGCCACTGATGACCAGTTTGTTGAAGGCACATAGGTTTGCAAATCTCTCACCGTTTTCGTTCCTTTCTCCCAGTCCATGTCGTCCCATGATGTCTTCATATCCAGTGTTGTCCATTCCAACCTTGGCATTCAGGTCTCCCATAAGAATCGTCAAATCCTTTGGTGAACATTTCTCGACGATTGACTGCAGCCTTTCGTAGAATTGATCTTTATCATCGTCATTGTAGTCGTTGGTAGGTGCATAACATTGGATGACGTTCATTGTAATGTCCGCTTTCTTTGTTTTGAAAGATGCTTTGATGATCCTGGGTCCATGAGATTCCCATCTTATTAGCGTCTTTTGTGCATGTTTGGACAGCATCAGTGCAACTCCTTGTGTGTGTGTGAAGCATTTTTCTCTTCATGACCAGAGTATAACAGCAGTTCCCTTGAAGCTAGTCTCAGTTGTCTTACTTGTGTCCAATGTGTTTCACTGATTCCAAGCAAATCGAGGTTGTATCTTTTCATTTCTGCAGCAACTTGAAATAGTCTTCCAGTCTGCCACAATGTACGAACGTTCCATGTACCTAAAAAAATGGTTGCTCTGGTTGTCAGAAGAGGCATCAGCCCCGTGACTTCCGAGGGAACTCGGCTCTCATCACGAGACGTCATAATTCTTCCTCCAACTCCCAGGGTAGAGTTAAAATGGTTTAAATTATTTTTTCTGGTTAGCGTTTTTTTGGCAAGTTAGTTTTTGACGGAATGGGGTCGCCAACCCCATGTCCAACCCTCGGCATTTACCCGGGCTTGGGACCGACAGTAGTCCCGAAGGTTCTACTGGCGGAGTTATGATTTCTTTTACAAAATGTTGAATTCTTCTTTTTCTTTTCTTCAGACAAACAATCGTTTGAAGAAATTCAAATCAAAATATTCAAATGCTGAAGAAAATTTTCAAACCATACAATTGATCGATGATCAATTATATGAGCAAGCGAATTTGACAAAATCCGAATTGATTGATTTGTTAAAACAAATTGATTATTCAACTAGTAATAATAATAATGTCACTGATGCTTGTTCTTTAACTGATGAACAATTGAATAAACTATTAGATAGGTAATTTCTATTTGATTTGATAGTTTTATTGGACATTTTGTAATAAGTTTAAGTTTTATGTGTAGTTCCAGGATTACATCTTACCTATTATATCATGTAAATTGAATATTTAAATCACTATTATAGATCCAAACAACTCTATACTGTTAAATACTTGATTACATTAAGAACTTCTATTATTGGCAGTTCATTGATTGTTATCTTTACTGTTTGAAATAATTGTTCTCATTTCTATGATCAAAATATGCTAAACATCAGATGCGTGGCCGTAGATGTATGTTATTTATAAAGTTCTAGCACTGTAATCTGTTTACAAACATAAGAGTTCTATTCGAATGAACTGAATACTGTTTAAGAATGAAATGATGTTGATAGTATGCTGATAGTGTCCAAAAAAGTGATTCATATATATGTATATTACCATTTTGATCTGTTAATCAATCACTTAGAAATTCCTGGTTCTCATATTTCAGGTCATTTTGTTACTACACAGTTGATATTGAACCAAGTATTTGTTTTTTTGTCCCAAGTTTAAGTGTATTTAACATTCTATTTTCATTATTGAATAATAATAATAATTGTTTGTGGAGAGGGACAATTTTTATCTATTGATTCCTATACAGTTTAATGTGATAGTGAATACTAGGTAAAGTAATATTTATTCATTGGTCATTTGTATTTTCAAAATCAATCCATTTGGTGTACAAGTATGAATAACAGAGCAACTGATTGATTTTCCACTCTCTGGTTTGTGACAAATCAGTTATGTTCATCTATGACCACATTATATAGTAAACTGAGAAATTGTAGCTCTTAAAGTGAGCATTTAATCAGTGCATCTATCATAATTCAAGAGGTAATCCGAACTTCAATCAAATTTTGGTTTAGCCTGACGATCGATCACCTCATAACTGATTCACTCCTAATATGAGATTATTGCCTACAAATTAGGCTTATTTCTACAAACGTGTTGAAGCGAAAAGTGCAAAGGTTGACTGGTTTTTCTAACTACAACCGTAGCTCATATTTTCAATCACCAATCGTTGTATTTGATAGGTTTTGCAACTTTACTCGCTGTACGATAATGAATATACTGTTTCAACTAATTACATAACTGTATAGTTTACTGAGACTTTTTGGAGTGTGAGCAAACTTTTATTAAAAATCGCATGGAACATGTTATTCTAGCTGTAAAAGATACTTCTATAGGCAAGAATACTCATGAACAATGAACTTGGCGTTTTTGACTGTTATTATGTTTGTATGCATGATTTTAAATGATGGTGAATGTAACTCACATGCTGGCATTTGAGTTGTGTGCATCAGAGTGTCATCTGAAAGTTGTCACCAGAGAGGAGTATCTAGGACTGAAATCCGAGCCACTGTGAGACTACATGGAATGAATGTAGAGAAGATTGATGTTAGAGAAGACAGTCATAAGCCTGCTTCTATTGCAAATGGATGTTCGAAGATGTGTGTACATATTTTGTCTTCTCTAAGTATATGTATTTCATCTAGTTCCGACGTCTTTACTCGATTACAATATAAAATATTTGTTCTCCTTCATAATGAATAAAAGCTTAGAGATTTCATTATTGAATCGAAATCGAATTACGATTTGTTTGATTGAGAATTTCATCAACTCACTCAGTTCTTGAGTGTAGCTGTATCTATATTTGGATCTCAGCACACTGGTTATCAATTAGTCACTGTAATACTCAAGTGTTCTCTAGTTTGCGTACTGTTGTGTCAAGACCATAGGGCTTGCCTCTGAACCTTTGAACAATTTAATCAATCCAATTTTACCGAGTAATTATTCACTTGCATTTTGACTTTGTCAATTATTCGAGTGTGTGTGTGTCCGCCTATTTCGCATATCGCATGTCTGGCCTATTTCTGTCTGACTGAAAATATGAAGTCATGCTTCGTCTTACTGAGTTGGCTCCCTCGCCTTCTCCGCTTTACTCACCGTCAACTTTTCATTTTCATGTCTGCCTGTATGAAAGATTGCATGAAATAAATTCATCCGTAAAACCGTGTTTGGCTTCTTACTACCACCGTCAGCCAAACAGGATTTACCAAAGAATAATATACGGAAATTGAAGGGGAAATTGATTTTATCACATACTCGACTGTCCACCCGAAATGGAATCGAATCGCGGATCACTCTAAGTGATGAGTCTTACTTGGAATCTATCTCGGCCACAGTCTACAAGTTTTTAGCTAAGTGTGGCTATCCTAGTTGTCCATCTGTAATCAACCTAAACATAAACAGGCGATGTTGATTCAGTCAGACTAGACAGCTTAATCAAATCATCAAGTATTTTGTTTCTTTAAATTTCTGTAGAATGATTATTTTTTTTGTAAAAAAGTTATATCGGAAACTAGATCATATTTCATTGTGTAACATTGTGTAAACCGGTGAGTACACACTCTATTTTCATTTTGAACTTTGGACACTTTGTTTGTCATTAGATTATTTGATCAGTGTAGAATTTAACTGCGTAATGTGGTCACGTGACAAAAATAAGTTTATTTTAAACTAGTCATTATGATTTCTCATTGTAATTTGTTTTTATTTTTCACATAGATTTTATTCTATTCACGAATGTTAGTTTTTTTGCTTCAAACATTTGTCATATGACTTTGACATTGATATCAATTTACGTGTGTTGTTCACATGATAGAATGATAGACAAATTTTCAAACACACTGGCCTCTCCATACATTGTGCTCTCTTTTAACTCAATAAATAAAAATTAATCTCATTCAGTGTATTTTATCCTATTTATTGTTGTCCTATCAAATTGTTTATTTCTAAATGCCTAGATCTGATCTTATTGAAGCTTGGACTAAACATACCAATAATGAACAACACATTGCGAATGCTACTGATCAACAACAAACCGATTGTGACAATTCTCGGCATAACGAATCTTTCAATGATCAGTTGATTGAGTCAAACAAAATTGGAACAGGTCAAATTGTAAACCAAACAAATGATCAAACCCTAGACAACCTGTGAATATTATACAAGAAGGATAGACAAGGATTGACTTATTGTGAAAATGATTCTTAATTTCTATTGCTGTTTGTTTGTTTACAATTTTGTTTTCAATGTTAAAAAACTAATTTCAAGGCTTTTTATAAACCGATTCTTGTGTGATTAAACGTTATGATGTTTTTTGTTCTTACCAAAAAAATTGATTTTCTCTCAAATTTAGTAACCAATATAAATACTACTTTTTCAGTTACCGATCTTACTTTCAATTGTAGGTGACTATGACTTGAATGTTGTTCAACATTCAACATAATAATAATCGAATGAGTTTTGTTTCAAAGAAACATAAGTTTAAAAACACCCAGTAAAATAGCAAATGAAAAGAGTAGTTCAACAAATTTAATCTTTCTCAGCAATTTCATCCACGACATTGTACGATTGCATAAAAACAGATATTTTACACAGTGTTTTCGTTGAATTAACAATAATTGTTTAGTGCATACACAGTTTAAAGTGTTATTCTTATAAACGTTTTTTTTTAAATAAAAATTAATTAAGTATAAGAGTTACATGTATGAGCAGCTTTGGTTTAGCCAATCATAATCAAGGTTACGCTCCGCGCGAAAATCAAAGTTTGTCTTTCGTGTTATAATCGAGGATGAAAAAAAATTGTTACTATTTGGTCTTTAGAATGCTTGAATAAAAAGAGAAAATTGCATGTAAATTTAGCTTTTATCTGTCAATACTTGAAATTCGACTTGTGAAATGGTAAATACTCAGGTGTAAGCTACCGTCCGATTGTTGTTTATTTTTCGTTTTCAATTAATTCATTCCTAATTAGTTGATGTTTTTTTGAATAACTTACAGGTCGCTTAGATTTGTCAGTATATTATACCATCATGTTATTTACATTTGACAAAACAGTTCAATGAATATAAAAAAGTTGTTTTTTTTTAAACATGATACATTGTGTTTGCAGATGAATTGAAGTTAAAATTAGTGTGAGAGAAAAAAATGTCAATTGATCGTTATTCTATTCTACGTGTTTTAAGGAATAATTTAAGTTCATTCGGATATTTATTAGATGATCATTAGCACGCATAGACTAAAATCACGCCTTGACTTGATATTCCTTATCTTTTTCATTTCAGTATAGTTTTGTTTACAATGAAAATAATAAATATATATATATTCATCTTAATAATCATAATACTATTGATTACAAAGATATAGAGGATAGTGTTTTTCATTTGAAATCAGGGAACTGATCATTTTTAGATAACCGTTCGAAACGTCGACACACTTGACGGCCACTTCGTCCAAGTATGTGACTCATCAACAACAGCACACATCTATGACCCCTGCTCGCAGTAATCGAACTCAGACATTCGGTCTGGCTTATGAAGGCTTGATTTCTGGACCACTGATCTGGTATCCAATATTTCACCCTAATAATCGTAACAACCATAAATTGAGACCGAAAATGAATTTCTCATGTTTATATTGAATTCTATGTTAGTTCCATGTAATTTTACAGCTGTCTTATTTCTAAATGAAGGCTATTGTGAATAATCGTAGTAATTTTCAGTCCACTTTCACATCCTAATCAATTGAAAAGATATTCTCTCTGTGGGAGGGTAAATTAATGTCAAAACTATTAACATTTGTTTTTCATTTAGTGAGTACATGTTGCTAGGAACAACTCAGTTTTATTGTTTTTATATTTACTACAGTTATTTAGGTTTTCATTCATATCTTCCTCTTAAAAACACAGTAATGTTTCATTTGATATGAAGCACTTTCAAAATAAGTTATTCTTCTCAAATTTACATCTTTAAATTATCATCTGAGACTTTTATAAAATTTCAGTCTTAAATAATACACTATATTGTAGTTACATCCCTAATCACTTTTATATCACAAAAATCGTTGGTTACTCAAATTTTAATAAGTAGTTACAATATGAATCGTAAACACGTGCACATCATCCGTTCACTGAATTGAGAAATGATGTAGTTACACGTTGTTAGTCAATTTTTTAGGATCGTACGATACATCTTGATTTTAGTTTTATTATATTCCCATGATTTATCTGAGTTGATGAGACTAATTACTGAAATTATCACCATTCATATCTAAATGTTTCCATTTTTATCTTGAGAAAATAAGTTCTTTCTAAACAAAGTTTTATTAACTTTTAAAGTTCATTAAGCTGTAAGAGGCTACGTGAACACTAGTTTAATTTTTCACATTTCAATTTCATTTTGATTTTGTGCTACATTATATTTTTTGAACCTAGTTATAAATGTTTAACGTGATCTACACAATTCACGTATTACAACTATTCAGATATTATCGAGAGATATCTGATACTTCTTTGTACTCATTAAACAAAATAAACTTATTCTTTCTCTTTATCGAATCAAGTAAATAAAATTAAACAGACAGGCAAGATATCGATAGATGTTGATCTACAACCGTACACTTTTTCTATTTATTATCCCTTTAATTTTATATTATATCTCCGCCAGTATATCCTTCGAATCAACTGCCGGTCCCAAGCCCGGTTAAAGGAAGATGGTTTGACATGCGGTTGGCGACCCCATTCCGTCGAAAACTAACTTGCCAGGAAAACACTAACCAGACAGAATAATCCAAACTACTTTTTCTCTGTCCTCGGAGTTGGAAGAAGATATGACGTCGTGTGATGAAAGCCGAGTTCCCTCGGAAGTCACGGGGCTGATGCCTCTTCTGACAACCAGAGCAACCATTCTTTTAGGTACATGGAACGTTCGTACATTGTGGCAGACTGGAAGACTATTTCAAGTTGCTGCAGAAATGAAAAGATACAACCTCGATTTGCTTGGAATCAGTGAAACACATTGGACACAAGTAAGACAACTGAGACTAGCTTCAAGGGAACTGCTGTTATACTCTGGTCATGAAGAGAAAAATGCTTCACACACACACAAGGAGTTGCACTGATGCTGTCCAAACATGCACAAAAGACGCTAATAAGATGGGAATCTCATGGACCCAGGATCATCAAAGCATCTTTCAAAACAAAGAAAGCGGACATTACAATGAACGTCATCCAATGTTATGCACCTACCAACGACTACAATGACGATGATAAAGATCAATTCTACGAAAGGCTGCAGTCAATCGTCGAGAAATGTTCACCAAAGGATTTGACGATTCTTATGGGAGACCTGAATGCCAAGGTTGGAATGGACAACACTGGATATGAAGACATCATGGGACGACATGGACTGGGAGAAAGGAACGAAAACGGTGAGAGATTTGCAAACCTATGTGCCTTCAACAAACTGGTCATCAGTGGCACAATATTCCCTCACAAACGCATACACATAGCCACATGGATTTCACCCTGACCACACTACTAGAAATCAAATTGATCATATCTGTATCAACAAAACGTTCAGAAGGACTATGGAGGATGTGAGAACCAGGAGAGGAGCTGATATAGCCTCAGATCACCATTTGCTGATCGCCAGAATGAAACTGAAACTAAAGAAGCACTGGACAACGGGACAGACAACATCACACAAGTTTAATACGGCCTTTCTTCGGGATACTGTAAAGCTCAAAGAATTCAGGATAGCCCTCACCAATAGGTTCCAGGCCTTTCAGGATCTACACAATGGAGAGGACGCAACATTGGAGAACAATTGGAAAGGGATTAAGGAGGCAATCACTTCAACATGTGACGAAGTTCTGGGTCAAAAGAAGTACCATCATAAGGAATGGATCTCTGTTGATACTCTTGCAAACATTGAAGAAAGGAGGAACAAGAAGGCAGCAATCAATGTCAGCCAAAAAAGAGCAGAGAAAGTTACCGCACAAGCTGAATACACAGAAGCAATCAGGGAAGTGAAGAAGAGCATCAGAGCTGACAAACGAAAATATGTGGAAGATCTAGCAATCATGGCGGAAAGCTGCAAGAGAAGGAAACATGAGACAGTTGTCAGTAACTACAAAGAAGCTGGCCGGAAACCATCGAAAACGAGAACGACCAGTGAAAAGCAAGGAAGGCAAAGTAATCAGCAACACTGACGAACAGCGAAATAGGTGAGTAGAGCACTTTAAGGTACTACTGAATCGACCAGCTCCACTGAACCCACCCAACATCGACGCAGCATCCACGGACCTTCCAGTTAATATTGGCGCACCTACAATTGAGGAGATCAGTATGGCCATCAGACAAATCAAGAACGGCAAAGCAGCAGGACCAGACAA
This sequence comes from Schistosoma turkestanicum, assembly GCA_944470395.2. Taxonomy (NCBI): domain Eukaryota; kingdom Metazoa; phylum Platyhelminthes; class Trematoda; order Strigeidida; family Schistosomatidae; genus Schistosoma; species Schistosoma turkestanicum. The sequence continues at coordinate 71,903,940 of OX103971.1, read as the reverse complement.
CATTCCAGCAGAGGCAATGAAAGCAGATGTAGAAGCAACCGCGAAAATATTTGACATCCTCCTCAAGAAGATTTGGGATGAGGAACAAGTACCATCAGATTGGAAAGAAGGATACCTGATCAAAATACCAAAGAAAGGCGATCTCAGCAAGTGTGAGGACTACACAGGCATCACTCTGCTTTCAGTACCAGGCAAATTTTTCAACAGAGTATTGTTAAACAGAATGAAGGACTTCGTAGACGCCCAACTTCGAGATCAACAGGCCGGATTTCGTAAGGATCGATCGTGTACTGACCAAATTGCTACATTACGGATCATTGTGGAACAATCAATAGAATGGAACTAACCACTGTGAATCAACTTCATCGACTATGAGAAAGCATTTGATAGCGTGGACAGGAAAACACTGTGGAGTCTTCTTCGACACTACGGTGTGCCTGAGAAAATAGTTAACATCATACGGAATTCTTATGATGGATTCAACTGCAAAATCGTACACGAAGGACAGCTAACCGACTCTTTCGAGGTGAAGACCAGTGTCAGGCTAGGTTGCTTACTGTCACCCCTTCTCTTTCTCCTTATGATCGATTGTTGATGAAGACGTCAACATCTGGAGAGAAGCACGGTATCCAGTGGACAGTTAAGACGCAGCTGGACGATCTGGACTTGGCAGATGACCTGGCTCTTCTATCTCACACGCAACAACAAATGCAAGAGAAGACGACGAGTGTAGCAGGAGGCTCTGCAGCAGTAGGTCTCAACATACATAAAGGAAAAAGCAAAATTCTCCGACGCAACATTAATGATCACAACATGCACCAACCAAACCACTCTTGATGGAGATGCCTTGGAGAACGATAACACCTTTACATATCTTGGCAGCATCATCGATGAGAAAGGTGGATCCGAATTGTATAAGAGGGCACAGATTGGCAAAGCAAGGACTGCATTTCTACAATTGAACAACATCTGGAACTCCAAACAAATATCAATTAACACCAAAATCAGGATATTCAATACAAATTTTCGACAGTTCTACTGTATGGAGTGGAAACATGGAGAACTACCAAAGCCATCATCCACAAGATACAAGTGTTTATTAACGGTTGTCTTCTCAAAATACTTCGGATTCGTTGGCCAGACACCATCAGCAACAACGTACTGTGGTAGGGAACGAACCAGATTCCAGTGGATGAGGAAATCAGGAAGAAGTGGTGGAAGTGGATAGGACACACACTACGAAAAGCACCTAACTGCGTCACGAGACAAGCCCTCACATGGAAACCTCAAGGCAAAAGGAAAAGAGGAAGGCCAAGGAACACATTACATCGAGAAATAGAGAAAGACATGAGAAGAATGAACAAAAATTGGACAGAATTGGGAAGGGATGCCCAGAACAGAGTTGACTGGAGAAAATTGGTGGGCGGCCTATGCTCCATTGTGAGTAACAGGCGTAAGTAAGTAAGTAAGTAATAGTTTATATGATCTATTATAACACGATACAATTTCGATGGAGTTTCATTCTTTGAAATGGATGTTTCGGTTGTGGAGATATCAGTTTTGATCTGAATGCCATCATCAGCACAAGTTTCACTTAGAAGTCAAGTATTCAAATTTCCTCACCGATAACTCGTAATTTGTCCTCTTGACCTTTAACCCTTCGTTGTCTGCACCTTTATTTTGATTGTATCCCTCTTTTTTAATTGAGTATTCTCCGTATATATTATTATCATGCATTAACATCTGACAAAGCATTTAAAAATACGTAAATAACTGTAAGAATTTTTTTAATGAACATGAACTGATGTTAAAATTAGCATGGGAAAAACGTAGCTCGGTTTAAAGTAAAGGGATTAAGAAATTTGAAATAGGTTTATAGTTTGATTGCTTGGAACATTTAGATGTTTCAATTTCAAATAAATTTATGACTTCCTTGTGTGCATTTGGTAACGACTTCATTAGAGTAAAGAAAAGATAACTGTGCAATTCTTTTTTTCAGATTGCCATGAAGCATGAATCTTTATGATAGTTTTTGTTACGTTTTTACTGTGATGAATGATAAGAGTACTGAAACATAAATTCACAGACTTTATTTAACAGGATCAGTAAACATTCCAATAAATGAGATCTTTAAAGGTTTACCTAAGGATATTCCATCTTTAGAAGCTGTGTTTCACATTTATGAACCAGTAAAAAGCTCACTGCGGAGCAGTTAACTCGTTCTCCAGTTGGTAGACGGATGCTACAGACTTATAACTTATGTTGACAATATCCATCCGAAATTTTCTGGATTTGTGAACTCACTACATCAGATAAACGAGAAAATTTATTCATGGCCGTCAAATATTGATATTACTCTTTTCTCAATACATACGATACCTATTAATCAGTATGTAAAGGTGACTCATGAACGCTTTCTCTCAAATTACTTATCAGTGGACTGATATACTTATAAAAATTTTTATTCTTATTATCAGATTTTTGAATTGTTGTTTGTTTTTTGCAAAATTTCTAAGTATTCATTCAATTATATTTTCATGTTTATAAAGATAAAAAACCAATTATCACTTTATTAGAACAATCAATTCTAAAAGTCAATTGAACATTGAATTGATAACTTGATAAACTTATTAACTATAATATTCAACAACAAAAATTTCAGTATTTTGGTTTCAATAACATATTCTAAACTACTCATTTACGCATCAATAACATCAGTTAGACACTTGAAATCTAGATACTTCTCCAGTAGATTATATCATCATTGTAAATGGCTAGTTAATATTACTTATACATAATTATTCAATGACGTGAATCATTGAAAAAAACTTATCTAATAAAAGCGAAAAGGTTTAGACATTATTACATATAACTATAATCGTTTAGCATATTCTTCTTTCTAGTTCCAGGAACAAAGTCAACTCAGTTCTCCAAAAATCAAAAAGATAATATCTAGAAACTATAATTCTACCGCGAATGATATAATTTCATTGAAAGCTTTATGCACTATGTCTGACAAGATAAAAAATTTGAATTTTTTCAACAGTAATGCTTACTTTCTAACATTCTAACCAAAGACGGTTATTTTTAAAGTTGTATTAATTACGGATTTTGTATTGAAAAAAAAAACAAAAAACATTTTTCAGACAGTTTTATCAAATATTAACAACATAAAGATTATCATTCCGCTTATTAAGAATTCAATACGACTTAGGTATTCAACTATTTTGGATAATTTATGCATTCACTTAATGAGTGAATACTGAGAACGAGTGCAGGCGCTTTACTCGAGATTATATTTAAAGAGTTAACTTGAATTGTGTTCGGTAGGTTAGGCTGAGTTATCTTGATCAGATGCTTGAAATGAAGTCTTTAATCAGAACTATACACTCGAAAAATACAGAAGAATTTTGAAAAATGCTACCTACATATTGCATACTTATTGAAAATTGAAAAATAAATGGGTTATTCAAAAAATATACTTAAAAAAATATTTAAAAATTAGTTAGTTTTTAAAAAAATATGTATCAGAATCGATCGTTTCCTAGATCACCATTAGAAACCTGGAATCACTGAAAAGTCGTTTCGTTTTGGTATAGGACTCATCAATAGTGAGCGTCCACGACACCTGCTCTTCGCAGGGTTCGAACGCAAGGCCTTCGGTCTTGCGCGAAGACGACTAACCTCTGGAACACTGAACAATCCAGTATCTAACGGCGTCGGTGTCTAACTTCAATCAGTTCACGGTCTTGCGCAACCTCATACATTGTCTTTGATTGTTACTGTCTACAGCCGAGCAGGTTTAACTTCACTTGTCACGACTTCCCATTAGAACTCGGAGAAGATTCCTGACGGAGCTTGTCAGCCTAACCCTGCGAGGTGCAGGCGTCGTGGATGAGTACTGTTGATGAGTCCCATACCAAGACGAAACAGCTGTCCGGTGCTTCCAGGTTTTTAATGGTGATCTAACATTTATCGATTCACGATTTTAAATGTGTAACTTACTGATCTTCACATCCCCGTGATATATATTCGTTAAGATTTATCAAAACATGTGCGAATTGTTTTCTGTGAAAAATAAAACTGTATTAATGACAGGTTACCAAAATATTATAATAATGTAAAACATGTCATATTAATTGAAAAGCAAAATCAAACTAAATAAATCATTATCAGCTTGCATGAATAATGATAACTTAGTCAAATAATTAACGTTCTATTTGGTTATGCGAAAACATAATAAAGAGATCATTTGAATGTTATTCTCAAGAAAATTAGTAAACTACTCACTTACGCCTGTTACCTTCAACGGAGCATAAGCCGCTGACTAGCATTCTCCAACCTACTCTGTTCTGCGCCTTCCTCCACAGTTCTATCCACCTGCTGTTTTTGATTTTCATGTAATGTGTTCGCTGGTCTTCCGCAGTTCCTTTGGCCTTAAGAATTTCAAATGAAGGTTTGTCACAGTGTGGTGCTTTCCTCTGCTGAAATCTGGCTTTTTCTAACCCACAATAGGTTTTTTCTGATGACACTTGGAGCTATGAACCCAGGACCTTCGATCTTGAACATGAAGGCCTAACATCTGGACCATTGAGCAGGCATTCAACAGTATTAATGTCTAACTCTGACCAATCTAAGGATTTTGCACAATATCATCCATTCTCATCCTTAGTTACTGCCTGTACCCAACAGAGTTGAACTACGCTGGTCACTTCTGCTTACTAGAACTCCGAGAACATTCTCACGAACCTAGTCATTAGTGAGAACATTTTACGATTTTCGAATCCTGCAAGTGATAGGAGTCGTGCATCAGCTAGGATCAAATAGCCATCCAGTGTTTCTAGGTTTCTAATGATGATCTAACAGGGTATCATTCATGATTTTGATGCAGTACAACGATATCCATAATTCTATAAGGCAAAAATAATGACAATGTTTATTGAAGATATGCATAAGGAAACCATTTGGTATTCATTTTATCCACTTAAAATTTACACAGTATACTTTTCTCTCTGAATTCAACCAACTTGAATTGTAACATTTGAATCAATAATCAGAATGACAGATACACTGGCATTTATTACGGAATTTAAAATTCAAACCCATATAACAATGATAATGAGATAAACGTGATATTAGTTACTCAGAAGTAAACAGTTAGGTCCGTGGCTCACAGATTACTTACTGACTTACTTTCGCCTGTTACCCCCAATGGAGCATAGTTCGTCCACCAGTTTTCTCCAACCAACTCTGTCCTGGGCTTCCCTTTCCAATTCTGTCCAATGTTTGTTCATTCTTCTCATGTCTTTCTCTATTTCTCGACGTAATGTGTTCCTTGGTATTCCTCTTTTCCTATGGCTTGAGGGTTCCATGTGATGGCTTGTCTCGTGACGCAGTTAGGTGCTTTTCGTAGTGTGTGTCATATCCACTTCCACCGCTTCTTCCTCATTTCAATGAAGTCAATGAAGTTGATGTAGAGTGGTGAGTTCCATTCAATTGATTGTTCCACAATGATCCGTAATGTAGCAATTTGGTCAGTATACGATCGATCCTTACGAAATCCGGCCTGTTGATCTCGAAGCTTTGCGTCTACGAAGTCCTTCATTCTGTTTAACAATACTCTGTTGAAGACTTTGCCTGGTACTGAAAGCAGAGTGATGCCTGTGTAGTTCTCACACGTGCTGAGATCGCCTTTCTTTGGTATTTTGATCACGTATCCTTCTTTCCAATCTGATGGTACTTATTCCTCATCCCAAATCTTCTTGAAGAGAATGTGAAATATTTTCGCAGTTGCTTCTACATCTGCTTTCATTGCCTCTGCTGGAATGTTGTCTAGTCCTGCTGCTTTGCCGCTCTTTATTTGTCGGCTCACAGAGTACCTAAATGTTATTCTTTTCCTACAGTGAAACTAGGTGATATGATTTGTACGAGTACAAGATGTATTACTCTGGTCAAGTTTGCTAATGTGATCTAAGGTTTTCTGTCGATTAGGTCCAACCATCTAACAATTCTTTACATAGTCTCTTTTTTGTCTTTTGACTTAGATTACTAGTCATAATACCCCATCGATCAAGAATTATGAAATCAACACTAATGTTTAAACAAGCATAGAATTATTAATCTGTTTGTATAAATAATTAAATATTCCAGGATATTTTAAATCTCTTTAAGATATTACTGTCAGGATTTTCATCATGGTTTTTATTTTGAGTAATTCGTATGACTTGAGAATATGGTTGTTGAATAGTATAACACATAATTCATTTTTCAATTTGAAAACGTGGATTTTAATTAATTAAATGAATTAACCAACAACTTATTTTACAATTGGACATATACATGATCAAATAGAGAAAAGAAGCATCAAGTTTGATAATATCAGTCTATTTTGTTCAGTTTCTCACATTGAACACCTTGAATCACATAACATGGACATTTATATACGTACGCATGCATTTGTACATCGATAATTGTTTTGTTTTTTTTCAATTGTACAACCCTAGATTGTTATTATCAATGTGTGTGTGTGTGTGAGTCAATCTCTCAATATATAATAATAATAATAATTTTACGTGAACAAACATTCATAATTATAGTATTGTACGTTGTATTTTCTTCAGTTCAAAATTTAATACGATAATTACATGTACAATAATAGATCACGCATTTATGAAAGACAATTTTTTTTTGTTTTAATTGGCCTATTAATCTCTGTACAAAAGTGTCAGTACTAAAAAAAAATATATATATATGTACTGAGCATTACGTTTTAGCTTACTACTTTTTACAAGTATTACATAAACAATTACCAAGTACACTAAATAGTGGTAGGAAGAGACTCAAGCACAGTGAGGCGTATACTTCAAGGTTTTCTTCTCAAATTACCTAATACATAGTTTCACGCACACACAGAGAGAATATACGCTGACCGATCTTCAACTGCCTGTGAATACTGACCAAGTATGAATTTTACAAATTGACATAGTCACAAGGATCACAGTCAGTGAATTATAACGATTTTTCTAATATTGATCAGTGAAAAAACTACACTTATAAATATATATAGATATTTATTATTGGCCCAATTCAGTAAGTATATATGTTTATAGATTTTTGAGGGATTATTTATGTTGTAGATAATTGATCTAAATTTTTTAAAAATAATTTTTTAGTTTTCAATATTCAATGAATGATTGACCAAGTTTTTTTGTTCATAATTCTCTATTTTGTATTATTTGATACTCCATAAATCAGTATGTACTATTCATGCAAACCTTCTTAGTCAGTGAAAATTATAAATGTGGATTTAAACAAACAAATCAACTGATTGTTTCATTTTTTTGAATGAACTGTGGAATTATAAGTTTGTAAGTGAAGTGAAATTATTTATCATGTTTTGGCGCTTTAATTTTAAATTTTTTCAATATTCTATCGTAAGTGAATACTTATCCGAATCTTTGTTGATATAATTAACACTATCTGGAAGCTCATTGATGAAACGAAGTAGAATATTCTACAATACATGGAAGTCATGACACTATACAAATTTCAACTTAAAAAACGTTCAAGTCACATTCAGATAAATCTACCTATTTTTAGATAATAAAATTAGAATTCAATCAGTATCTTCATCAAATATCAATAATGATTAATACATATCTTTCCTGTTTTCAATGATTTCATGTGCCACAGAGTTTGTTGAAAAGTTTGTGAAATTCATTTGAAAATTCAATGCAACCAAGTATTACCGATATCGAATGCAAAGTAAATCTTTTACAATATTGAGATATTTTTCATTTTGTTTGTACATAAAATCTGCTTATTATTAAACAACTATTAGTCAGGTTTCAGAATTCCGCCTGGAGACATTCTGAGGTTACTGTCGATACAAAACGCCGAGATAAAGTAGGATGGTTAGGCATGGGGTTAGCGACCTCATCTTGTAGAAAACTAGCTTGTTAAAAAAAACGCCAAGCAAACAGATAATTTAAGCTGTTTAACTTCACCCAGGGAGTTGGAATATCCTTATTGAGAAGGATTTCTTCGGAAGTCATGAGGTCGATGCCCTTTCTAACAACCAGAGCAACCAATAATATTTCAGAATGCTAATAACTGAATCGTATTGTTTGTTCCAAGATAACTTAAGTAGAATTATCATCAAAGAACACAAACGGAAATAATCAATCTATTTAACAGAAATAGCACTTATTAGTGTTTCTGTTGTCCCAATAGTGATATTCACCATTGAAGTTTTTAACTAGTCACTATTAGTATAGATAAGATTGTTTGATCAAATATCTCGAAATTTTCCCTTAATTAATACAAATTCAGTTGTAATTTTTTGGAACAATAGCTAACACTTGTAAATTCTGACATACTGGTAATTTGTCATCGTTAATTAACTGGAATCTAATGTCCAAACACGATGATTGCACTAAAATCTACTATACTTGTCACTTTAAACTCGGATGCATTATTTATTAAATTACTGCTTTATGATATCTACTAACTTGTTGAATAAAAAATATATTTAATTTATAAGAAAGATTTAGATTAGTCTTGAAAAATGTAAATCTTTTCAATTCGATTTGAAATTCTAATCTTAGTCAACTACTGTTTGGTGGATATTGTGACTCTATTGACTAACTAACAGATTAGATGTGATTAGATTGAATACTTTTGTGATGCAATCGTGTTGTATGAGTAAAAATTAAAATGTTCACTCATTCATACTTCGTGTCATTAGTGTACATGATAAATATTTAATTGACGATTAACTAATATGACTTTAAAATACATTCTAAATGTAAATAAATTAGAAAAACGTGTGATAGAAACCAGCAAAACTGAGTAATTAAATAGTTTTTGTAAAAATGAGAGAATTTCAATGACTGAAGCAAATTAGATGACTCTTCAAGTGTCCCACAATATATGAACATTCCATGTACCTACAATAATAGCTGCTCGGGTTGTCACAAAAGGCATCAGTCTGATGACTTTAAAAAGGGACTCGGCTTTGATCATGAGATGTCATAACTCTTCTAAATGAAAACTGTCCAACTCCCAGGGTAGAGTTTAAATAGTCTGAATTAATTTTTTTTTCTGATTAGCGTTTTTTCTTAGCGATTCAGTTTTCTACGACATAGGGTCGCTAATCCCACGTCCAACCATTCCCCTTTATCCGGACTGTTGGACCATCAATAGCCTCAGAGGTGTTCTAAGCGGAGTTAACTGTACAAACTAAAGGTTTGTAAATCTACTTATCATCATCATGATCATCAACAACAACAACAAAGACTATCTTTAGCAAACAAACATTCGACAATCCTTCATAATCTTTGTTCAATATTCAGTAATCAAATTCATGCCTATCAATGTTTTCAATCTACAGATAACTTGTTACATTATTATTAATATTATTGATAAGATTAAAATAAAAAAATGAACAATAATGATTCTAAATCTTTATTTGAACATTAGGAAATGTTGTTTTTAAAAATCTATTCATTAATTAATAAATAAATGATTGAATTATTTATTTAATCTTGTCTATAACTAGATTATTACTGAGTTTATGATTTATTGATTGCTTGGTTTTTCGTTTTCAACAATATTCAATGACATTTTAAAGTGAATGAATGAATGGTTGATGGCTGTTTTCTTTTTTGTAAGTTATTCAAATCAATCAGTCAAATTTGTATTATCATTGTTATGGAGAAAACAAAACTTCGAGAAAAATTTAAATACTTTCAAAAGTGAATAGATGACAACCTTGAGGATGCGAATCAGGAAATCATTCAAAAACTATAATGAAAGTACAATGAATAACGTTTTTCTGCCGAAAACAAAAATGAAACTTCGATATTCCATGATTTTTTTTTGTCATCTTAAAATTAAAATGTACCAACTTTTGTATTCAAGCAAAGATATCAATACGTTGAATTTTATGCTATAAACTATTATCTGAACCAGTTATATTATACTAACTCTGTGAGGAGGTTTCTTCCAGTTCTAGTGAGAATTCGTGACCAATGGAGTTTAACCCTGTTCTAGTGTGAAGTAGTGCTCACCGAAGACAGTGGATAATGTTGCGTAGGACCATAGACTGGTCTAAATTAAACATTAATACCTTTAAATGCCGGCTTAGTGGTCTAGAGGTTAGTCGTTAGCGTGCATACCAAAGTCTCTGGTTTCGTAATCCCGTGAGGAGCAGGAGTCTTGGATGCTCACTTTTGATAATTCCCATACTAGGATGGAATGGATGTCCAGTTCATCCTGGTTTCTAATGTTGGTCTAACATTGATCGATTCACGATTTCACAAAATATATATAACGTTGAAACAAATATCTCTTTAGTCTATGGAGTTTGTGAAGATTTTTGAACCTTAAATCATGGATCGATCTTAGATACCGATTGAAAACTGTAAAACTGTCCCGTATACACTAGGGATTGAACCTAGGAACACCAAGTTATCGTCAAGCGCTTTACGCCTAGACAATGAGGTCGAGGTCCATCAATGTGTACAGCTGAAAAATCCTATACTAGGAAGATGTAACAATTAGATTATTTTTGGTTTTCAGTAACTGAATAACTAAGATCATCTGGTGATGTAATCTATAAATATATATCTTCAATAGACAGTCAGAACAAACCTCTACATGTTTCAATAGTCATAATCTATCATCATCAATTAAATGAATAATGTTTTCAGCGAGTTTAGCTTAAACACAAATTTTACACCTATCATATATAAGTTACTTAAGATTATTGATATTTGAAATGCAGTTATTAGTGTTGCGTAACCATATATATAACCAAATGTAAGGCTGTTTGAACATCAACATCGAAAGTATAAATAGTAAAGAACAGTGAATATTTGAAAATTTATACTAAAGATTGCCTAACAAATATAGCACAACAAAGAATACCAGTAAGTGTTATAAGTCTCGAAGATTCAATTAAAATCTCTGATTTTTCATAACCGTTACAAATCAGCTTTGATTTTAGTGAGTCCCTTTTCAATGGGATGGGATTGCTAACTCCATACTCAACCATCCGGTCTGGGGACCGGCAGTAGCCTCAGAGGAGCTCCAGGGAGAGTTTTGTTATGGACTGATATCTCAGATTTTTAAAACATCTAGATTAAATGTATGTTTTTTTTAAATCCAGATTTTGAAACCACACGTCCATCAATATTAGATCACCATTAGAAACCTGGAAGCACTGAACTGCCATTTTGTCCTGTTACGGGACTCATCAGCAGTTCGCATCCACAACTCCTGCTCCTCACAAGGTTCGAACCCAGGACCTTCAGTCGTGAGCGCGAACGCTTAACCTCTGGAACACTGAACAAGCCATAATCTAACTGCGGTAATGTCTAACTTCAATCAATTCACGGTCTTGCGCAACCTCAAACACTGCCCTTGATAAATACTGCCTACACCCGAACAGGTTGAACTTCACTGGTCACGACTTGCCATTAGAACTCGGAGAAGATTCTTCAACAATGCAATATCTGACTATCTTACTATTAATTGAATTTATGACCGGCAGTCGAACATTTCTTGAAGTGTTCGATTTTTTTTTCAAAATTCGTTTCGATATTATTATTATGATAATGATTTTTCAGCGACATGTCTTATGACTAGTATAAACTTTTCATGTCATATCACAGTGATATTTTCATCATGTCCAATTATGTTACACGTTCTTCAATCAATCAAATGCTACAACAATCTATGAACTAATTAAAGTGTTTGTTGAAATGAATTTAAATTTATCCAAATTTATTGTATTGATTATTTGCAATGAAGTTAAATATTTGTAATATTGAATGAAACTTTACATTTCTCCTACACTAGATAAATCAAAATTAACTATCGAAACAACATGTTATCTGTTGGACAGAATAAAGTTAAAAAATCATATTATCGTTCAAAATCTTGGAAGAATGAAAAACGTTGTAAACTATTCAATGAACAAGATAAAAACAATCATGACATTGTAGAAATATCAAAAAGAACATCAAAATCAGTTACAACTTCACCGCATCGATCGGGAAATGGTCATTTGGCTAAAATACTCCATCGATCTCATCTATACAACAGTGAAAATCTAAAACACAATTCACACAATGATCTACATTCCACTGAATCGATTTCTCCATATTCAACGGCCGCTTCTCCAACTCCAATAACATCACCTACATACTTTTCAAAATTTCCCTGTGACAAAATAGAAAGTACCAAATTCTCATCAACATCAACATCATCGTCAATAATTTCGTCACCATGGTCATCATCAGCTATGCCGACCAATGGATATTTTTTCCCGACTAATCCAATGTTATGCAACAATGAACATTGTAATTTTTCCACCAAAACTAATTTTCCAATCAATCAATCTAATGGTGTTGATAATTGTGAAATTGGAGGAAGTACATCATTCATTCAAAATATTAAATCCATTTTTAATCGATTTATTGATAATCTACGTAACAAGCATCAGGCTAATGTGAGCAGTAATTATGTTAACAATGTCACACATAATAGTAATAATAATAATCATAATAATAATGTTAATCATAACAATACTCCTGATATTGTCAACAATGATAAAAATCGTAATAAACTATCACCATTGAAAGTCAATAAATTACAGCAACAAGCGTCAGCCAAACCAAATGGTCTACAGCAAACTTTTATCGAACAAGGCTACACGTCAATATCACCTTTTACTACAGATACTATATGTTTTAACATGACTAATGGTAATTGTACAGATGTAAAAAGAATGAATGGAGTAAAGAATTGTGTGAACATGTCGACGGAACATCGAATTCCTTGTAATCTAATTATCTATGATCAAAATCATGAATTATGCCATAAACAAAATGGTATGATTTGTAAGTTTGTATGTTTGTTTAACTATTCAAGTACACATGATGAAATTGTTCGTTTGTCTATTTAAATTATCATGAGTCGGTTAATGTTAGACTACCATCATCAGAAACTGAGGGATGGACGGTTTGTCATGAGTTCAAAGGAACTCAATAATCTTTATAATCCTATAATGCAAAAACAAATATCCATTTAAAGCTTAATGTTTTATGAGAATGTAATATATAACTGAATCTGGATAAAATTCACTATAATAGGTTGACGTACAGTGGTGTGTTCCATTCAATTGATTGTTCCACAATGATCCGTAATTTAGCAATTTAGTCAGTACACGATAGATCCATTTGAAATCTAGCCTGTTGATCTCGAAGTTGAGCGTCTACAGAATCTTTTATTCTGTTTAACAATAACTTATTGAAGATTTTGCCTGATATTGAGTAAAGAGTGATGCCTCTGTAGTTCTCACACTTGCTGAGATCTCCTTTCTTTGGTATTTTGATGAGGTATCCTGGGTCCATGCGATTCCCATCCTATCAGTGCCGTTTGTGCTTGTTTGGTCAGCATTAGTGCAACTCCTTGTGTATGTGGAGCATTTTCCTCTTCATGACCAGAGTATAACAGCAGTTCCCCTGAAGCTAGTCTCACTGATTCCAAGCACCTCCAGGTCGTATCTTTTCATTTCTGCAGCAACTTGAAATAGTCTTCCAGTCTACTACAATGTTCGAACGTTCCATGTACCTAGAAGAATACTTGCTCTGGTTGTCAGAAGAGGTATCGGCCTTGTGACTTCCGAGAGAACTCGGCTTTCATCACGAGACGTCATAATTCGTCTTCCAACTCCCAGGGCAGAGTTAAAGTGATTTGAATTATTTGTTCTGGTTAGCGTATTTTCAGCAAGTTAGTTTTGTTGGTGGAATGGGGTTGCCAACCGTATGCCCAACCCTCCTCCTTTTTTCCGGACTTGGGACGAAGTTGTTTATAAACTAGGACACAGATATTAGAAATAAGAATGAAAATTCTGAATAACTTACAAAACAATTATTACTTCATAAAGATAGCGAGCGTATTTATGACCTTAAACACTCTTTCCAATGATAAAGAGCTGAGGAATATGTAATGCTAAGTTTTCTAAGATTCTGTAATACTGACTTTTGTAAATTTACATGTTATGTAAATCAATTCAACTCTGCATTTAAAAATTTATTCCGTTGTCATATTTTCATTTTGGCTTTAAGTAAAGTGAATTTAAATCTTTGATGATACTGTTCAATATGACTAGTAATCTTATTTGTAAAGTCTTACAAATTCAAACTTGCTTCTCATTTGATAATTAAGTCAAATAACTGTTTAGTCATATATATATATATAATATCTGATATATAAAATGAAATTATATTCAATGGGCGTATTAGTAGTAGTATGAAAAGATATATAAGACTTGACTAAGTAATTTGATTAACATAAACCAGTAGTATACATCATACTTGATGGAAATAACATAGAAATTCAAAAACAATGTTCGTTTGTTTGAAATAGATTAAAATAAAAATTGTTCAAAACATTTATTCACTCATCACGAAGTGTTTCATAGAGATTTCGTCAATATAATAAGTTATTCAGTTATCGACAACGTGGAACTTCGTATGTACATAGGTGCATCAGTTCAAGTTGCCATATCACATTAAAACATACGGATTGAATTGTCAATTTAAATCTCTCAATAGCAGAGGTAGTAGAGGTGTTAACAGTAACTGAAAAGATTAAGAATCAAAAATGTAATTCGAAAAGTATGAACCGGTGAAATAAATTTTAAAAGAGTAAAACGATCATGAGCAATTCAGAAAATTAGAATGTAAGATAAAACAAAGACCTGGATGGATCTGTGCCATCACAAATGATTATGAGTCAGGTCATTCAAAGTCTCTGACTATCGGTTACATTTTGCCTGTCCACGAGGAGAATCGCATTCACGAATGTAATATTAAACTGATATTATTTGAACATCATTATATTACCCTAACCAATATATATATATATATATATATATATATATATATATATACATTGATAAATGATCTGTTAAAACAAAATACTTTCAGTAATGATTTGTAGACTATTTATGCAAATATAGAAAAGCTTATTCATTTATTGTAGAGTACAGGTTTATCTAAGTATTTGTATGGAATAACGCTGAAATTCTTTATGTGATATTCTTTTAGTAAATGAATGATGTATGTGAAAGTTTGGTAGTGATTTAAGAATTCAACCTTAAGATGTAACATTGACTAATATTAAGTTTCCTATCCAATATGCTTGGCTATGTTATACTGAGATATTCATAGTGGATAGATATGGAATATTTGTAGTGTTTAAAATAGAGTTTTTGGTGTAAAATTACCAATGGACGACTATATGTGTAGCTTTTTAAAATGGTATATTTCTTCAAATAGATCAAATGAAGAAACCCTTTAGAATACCACTTTCGTTCGGAACATCGTAGAAGTTAACAGGAACACAATAATTATTATTTACTGAACTTACTTTTGAGGGATTTATCTAACTTTGCCATGCTCAATGATTTCTTACGGTTCTGTGGTTTAAGTTTAGTGGCTGCATTAGATTCGGAGTAGAGCTCACCCAGTTTGTATCTGCATTGAATTCGATGTAGGATTAATCAGTTTAGTGAACCGTGGTTGGACTCCGCTATTTATGACTAGTATATAAATCTACCTATTTAGTTTTCATGTAACATGTTTAGGCAAACTTCTTTTTTGCGACAGTGGTATAATAAGAAGCCAAATATGGTTTTGCGGATAAATTTATTTCATGCAATCGTTCATGTAGGCAGAAAAAAAGGATACAAGCAAGCAAAGTGAAGTATAGAGTATAAGCGAGCCAACTGTCAATACGATGACACATGACTGAGTATTTATAGTCCGACAACAATAAGCCAGACCTGTTATAAGCGAAGTAAAATTAAAAACTATCTTTACAAATTATTAAATAACGTAATAATCGCATAAGCACTGGCCACTTGCATTTTTTCAAGTGAATCGAGTCAAGTCAAGAGTAAAATGGTTACTAGTTGACCAAAATTAAATGTAGCTCCTTTTCAGTAGTATATGATTCTTGCCATTATGTACAAAAATCGTTTGTCCCCTTCTTTCCGCATGAAATTATAGATAAGTATTTCGGATAAAACTCAATTTAGAACAAAGCTAGAAATGTTTAATAATTTTACATTTTTTTTTATTATTCCTTCATGAAAGCTATTTCCTTGTGGTACATCAATCATCATTAGAGCTCGTTTCTAAATTTAGATACTAAAATCATCAACTCAATATGTTAATCATCATGTGATTACCTTGTTTTTGATTATATCACATGATCACACTGAGCAAAGTATATAATTTTGATTTACTGGTCGAGGAATCCAAACAATTCAATGTTTACTACTAATTAGTACTGATTTTATTCAGTAACCATCAAAAACTTGTACATTAGTTTTGTCAGAATTCAAATTCAATGAACACTTTAGATAAAAATTATACACAAAGAATTAATTCACACTAGTTTACGTTGAGATTTAATGTTGAACTTTTCTTGAATTATAATGTATCATTCATTGAATATTGAACAGGAATAAATAGCTTAGTAAGACCTGATACCATTTGATGGCACCTTGTAGTAAAATGAAAATTCTTTTAGTTATAGATTCTTTCATGTTACTTAACTAGGAATAAGATGAGACAAATAAGAAAAACATGTTTGAAAATAAACCAACTGCTGAAGCATACATGTACAATTAATTTTTAAAAACAACAATTGTTTATACAATAGCTTGTCCTTTCACTGATGCTTTTGAAATTACATGTGATCTTATTTTATTTAAGGGTATTTTCATTCTGAATTGATGAATACGTTTTTGAAAACAAGTTTACTTACAACAAGTGTAGGCCAAGAAAGCATGTTGAAAAACCTAGAGGAATGGGTGTTTGCAAGTTTAGTTTTCACTAGATCTAAGTTAAACTTGATTTTATTGTAAGACTTTAAGTCATATCTTATATATTTGAAATCATGAATCGATCATTGTTAGACCATCATTAGAAACCTGGAAGCACAGGATGGACGTTTCGTCCCATTATGGTTATCGTCAGCAGTGCGCAACCACGACTCCTGAACCTCACAGGAATCGAACTCAGGACCTTCGGTCTTGCACGCGGGACGACTAGTGAATTCACTTATTTCAAGTTCGTAAGTTACCTATGAATTACAATAAAGAATGGTTAAGTATGAATAGGGATTGAATCAACTTAAAATCGAAAATCAATGAGCACAGGAATGATTCATTTCTAAGATTAAGAGTTTGCCTCAAGACATGAAGCTGTTTGTGTTTAACCAATCGATAAGTTTATAGATGAACTCTACTAAGAAATTCTATTGTAAGATGAAAATACTTTTCAGTTCTGACCAGTTTTTATTGATTTTACTAAGGAAGATCACTCTTTTATTTAACCATGAGTACCGACCATTTTCAAAGTCTTTCTACACTAATAATTCTAAGTTATGGTTGATACCAACCATCAACAATAATGTATACTTTTTGTACTTCTAATCACACCATTCTTTATAGAAATCGTTTACAAGCTGTTTAGTTTATACCACTTCCAAAATGATCTTTATTTTTAATGAAAATATAAGAGTAAAACACATGGTTTTATCGGCTGATAGATTGATTTGTCAATATTGTTCTTCAAACTAATCATAAAATTTAGGTGAATAGTCTTCTAAAAAAAGGTTAACATTATTGGTCATTATTATTATTATTATAAGAAAAAAAAATTCAAAATATTTCGTGATAGTTTTCACTGCTTCTGTAGAGTTCTTCACTGAGCTTAATGAATTTCACCGATTTGACGTATTAGTCAATTTGATTTCAATGTTCAATTGTAATTTCAATTGTCAATATTTATATATACAACTTATTGTTGTTATTTTATAGGTTAATTATCATCACTCATTGGTGATAAACTAAAACACTGTTTGCGAATAAATTACTAATAAATAGCTGTATGTTCAAAAGATGAAATTTATGGTATATTTTTTATGCTGAAATCATACGCTTAAAATATAAACTTAAATACTAGAAACCATAAGTGAATTATTCTGGTCAGTGGCCTATGTTCCATTAAAGGTAACAGGCATAAGTATGTAAGTAAATAGATATGAGTTCAAATTCTTTTTTACAGTTAGATAATAACTAGTCATATCAAGCAAGCTGAGAGTTTCAGTCTATTTCACACCTGTCAGCTAGATTTACCGACATCCTGGTGTTGATATTCACAATGAGACTAGAATCTAGCATCTTTCACTTTAAAGGTTTTAGTAATTCACATACATTTGAGTTTGTTTATTTTTAGTTTCGTTAGACCCTTTTGTTTAACTAATTTAACAAGAGAGTCATTCGTATAGCGATAGCTTATCTGTATCATTACACTCTCGTTATTATCACATTTTTATGAGTAGATATGATTGAGCGTTGCTTACCACACCTATACACATATTCTTTCCATTCGTTTTAATGTTATCTGCTTAAATAATCCGATGACGTACTTATTTTCCTATGCATATATATGTACATTTTAATCCAACTCGTTTGCTCTTCAGCACTGCCATGTCATTCTTACTTTCGCGTCGTTATTTAGTAACGGTTATCAAGACTAACAATGTATGAACGTTATGACTGTATCGAATACCAACCTCTTCAGAATTGTTGAGCTCATATCCACCACAAGGTCCTTATCGTTATCAAACTGCCACTAATCTCTACAGCGGCTTCAATTTTTCGTAGCGATTTGTGGTTACTAATTTTGTTATTGTGGACTACAACATTCTATATTAGCTTATGTGCATTATAAGAAAATCACTGCAAAAATGGTAATTCAGTTAGGATGAAACAAGCCTTTTTGGATCATGCGACAGGTAAATATCCAACTTTAATAAAAATTTAATTCAATAAATTATCAAATAATTCTACTCAAGGACTTCATATGTCTAGGGAATGATCATTTGAAGTCTCTGGTGTCCAAAGAGGAAAAATCCAAATCCTTATGAACATTTTTAGGTTTAAGTTATCATCAAATTAAAACATCCACCAAATAGTCTAAATATCTTTAGGAAAAAACCTTGCCTACATTAAATTTGTAGTCGGAAGTCAAATAAACATCAGAGACTATAAAACTGATTAACAGATACATCGATGACTGATGGTTCCTTTAACGTTCTACTATTATTACTAACTTGCTTGCTTACTTATTTTCACAGAAGATTGAAAAGAAATATTTCTTCACTCATCCTGTCTTTTTTTTACTAATTTTCTTGTTGGCCAATTAAAGGAGAAAGGGATTTTGTTTGACCTTTGCTATTTAGTACTTTTCGAAAAAGACGCACTTGTAATTCTAACAGAAAATTATTTTCCCAGTAGAACCGGAACTGGTTGATTTAAGCTTCAACATCTCGGACATTTTCAAACTATTTGAACCTTTATTTACTTACTGTTCGATTTACTACTGAATGCTCACTTGAACTAATAGTTATGTAACCATAGATTCAGTAGAATCCATTCAAAGCTTAACGATTAGACAAACGTAGTATACATTGTTAATATATTGTCAATCCTTTGTAATTATCGATTTCGTATTTCATTCATTTTGATTAGAAATAATGTTGATAATGCGTAACATGGATAACATAAAGTAAGAGTAAACAGGAATCTACCGATTCTAAAAATTCTAACCTAAGAGTTGAGCAAAATCTGTTTAAATCCTTGATCATGATTCATTATTCCTAGCATATATATGTATACAAATTAATTTCTTAAGAGATTAAGAATATTGAATTTGAAGTAGGCCTCAGTACCTTAGTGACGTGCGACCTGACTCCGATATTAACGAACAATTAAATATGCTGTGAAATAAATCTTCCCCTTCATTTCAATATATCATACATACATAGGTGAACCCCGGTTGTGTGACAGTAATTGGTAATTAGAAGCCAAATATGGTTATGCGGATAACTTTATTTCATGCATTTCTTTAAGTAGACAAATGTGACAGTACGAGGCGTAAATGTAAATCGAATTGAAGTCGAGAAGGCATGTAAGCCAATTTATAGGTAGTGTTTATAGTCAGACAAAAACAGGCTATACATTTGATGAGCGAAGTAGGCAGTGCACATACTCAATGCAGTAAGAATAATCAAATTGTAAGCAAATGATCGACAAGGTCGAAACGCATGTGAATAACTTGAGAAGAATGAATGAATTAATTTGTTCCAACTCTGGGACAAGCTTTGTGGGCTCGACACACGCGTAGGACACACTACAAACTGATGCGTATCATGTATCGTTACAAAAATGATCATCTACCCATCAAAATTATTCATCATAGGCTACAGTAAAGTTTTTACAACGAAAATTCTTTATGACGAATTCTCCTAGAAATTTTCATATGTTCACAAATTAGAAAATTTTGTGCTTCAGTGAAACCACTAACTAACTTACTTAAACCTGTTACCTTCTAATGAAGCATAAGCCACTGACCATCATTCTCCATCGTACTCTGTCTTGAGCTTTCCTTTCCAGTTCTACTTAGTCGGTGTTTATTCTTTTCATGTCTGCTTCCACTTCTCAACTTAATGTGTTTTTCAGTCTTTCTCTTTTTCATTGAGGATTGCCTTGTGGATTCCAAGTGAGGGATTGTCATGTAACTTATTTGATCTTCTTTGTTATGGGGTCGCCAAACCTTCACCAAGCCCTCCTGCTCTATCTGGGCTTGGGAGCGGTAGCTACCCCAGGAGGGCTCCAAGTGGAGTTATGACACTATTATCATTTCAATGATGTTGATTATTTAGGTACGAAGATTGATGATGACACATCCGTATCGACTTAAAGAAACATGATTTATTGGTTAGGCTTAGAATATGAAGCCCTAAGCTTTAACTAAAAGTCAACACCGACATTAAAATCATTAAAATTCCTTTTTCAAAATTTATTCAATGAATATACACGTGCTTTATCGTTCTTTGTTGTAGAAAACTATTTACTTTATTTTAATTATTGATTAACTTTCAAGGGAACATTGAATATTTCAGCAGGAAATACTTGTTTTGTTTGAACATGTGTCATGTTTGCCACCATTGATCAATTACTAAGTGTAGTATTCCCCGGTTTATTTACTGCCTAACCGTTTCTAACGATCAAATTTCAATAGTAACTATGACGCAAATTAGCATGAGACTTTCGTTGAGATTGTTGACCTTCATACTTTGCATCATGTAGTAAATCTAAGTTAGAAGACTACTGGGGAGATAGGAAGTATTAGATAGCTATGGCAGTGATCATCTATGACCCTAATGAGGTTCAAATCTAGGGCCTTGAAGCTTGATACTGGAAACTTCACCATCGCTAGGTCGAATCACTATCCAAAGGCTTGAAGTTGAATTCAATTATCTCAGGTGTGAGACAGCTACCTACTAATGGTGTTGGAGGATGTTTACGCAATCGTTCCAATCGACTGAATGTTGAAATCCGTACAATTGAACACCAACTCACTGATGCTCAATTAAATATCGAGCATATTTGATATCAGTCAGAACAATTTCAAGGGTTTCTATTAGGTTGCCTGAAGTCCTCCTTGGATTTAATCCGAACCAACGAAGAAAAGTCACCTATTTACGTATACTATATTTAAATGCAGACTATTATTTGTACAGATGATTAGAAAATGTATGGATGTCTTTAAAGATGTAGGTATAAGATTTAAGTCGTTGTTGCTGAATCTTCATTGTACCGATGTTCCTCGTCTTTATACGCGCTACAAAGATAAACCAATGCAAAATCTTATGAATGAATTTTTTTTCATAGGATCTGCTTTGATTTAAATACCATTGAACTTAATGTAAACCTTAATAGGCTTTGTAGGTATTTAAAAGTTATTCAAAAACTCATCTGGTTTTTTATAGTAAGTTGAATTATTCAATTATCAATATGATGATACAATGACTTTACTTCAAATTTTCAATTTTGAAAAATGGCTTGTTTCTAAAATAGGAACATTAGAAAAGATATTTGAATTAAGCTTCAATTTTCAAATACTAGCTCTTCGATGAATACAAATATTTCTTCTTATGTAAGTGTTCTTAAGTTTAAGAGTTGTAATAAAGAGATTGATAATTATTGAAATAGCATAAAGATTCCTTGAATTTTAGAAGAATACCGTCTTGAAGAACTGAGATAGTCTTTTTTTCACAATAAGATTGCTTTAAATGTTGACGAGTCATGAAACACAGTTAAATATTCAATCTTCAAATTTGGCGTATCAATTAAACTGGAAACGGAGATAAATGTTAAATAAATCTTATATATGCTTAAGTTCGAAACCGAACCCAAAAGATAAGTATCCCAAGAATATTAACTTCCAAAGTTAGGATTATTTATTATAAATTAAGAATACTTATGAGATTATATGTGACTGCAATATAAAAAGAAGCTCCTAGAAACATCCTACAATTAGTAACGAAAATGTGCATTATCAAATTGAACTATGATTAGACTTGATATTTCGACACTTTTGAAGATATTCTAGCTGGAACTTCTAAATATTGTCAATGTAAACAGCGCAAGCCAATGATTCAATAAGAAATCCTTAATAAATTTACCTTTCTTTACCGTAGTGAATCAGGTGACTTGTAAATTATATCAAATAAGCAGGGTAAAATATTCCATTCACAAAAAAAAATTATACTGGTATTATTTCTGAAAACCAGATCAAATTCTCTACAATCATTGTTTTATGCATATTTAAATTCGCGCATTTTGTTTGATAATCTAACATTGTTTCCCATTTTTTTTTGAACAAAACTTAACATATTGCATTTTCACATTGAAATTACCAATCAATCATTGTTAGACCATCACTAGAAACCTGGAAGCACTGGACGGCCGTTCAACCCTGTCAGTTGTAGGCAGTAACTTCCGAAAATAAATGGGTGAGATAGCACAAAATATCTAGATTGATCAAAGTTAGACATTAACACCATCAGGTTCCAGACAAGTGGTTCAGAGGTTAGGCGTTGGCGCTCAAGACCGAAAGTCTTGGGTTCGAACCCTGCGAGGTGCAGTGGTCGTAGATGAGCACTGCTGATAAATCCCATACCAGGGTGTAACTGCCGTCCATAGCTTCCAGGTCCCTTCTAATGGTTGTTTAACATTGATTGATTGGTGATTTCATAGTAGAGAATTACTGTTGTTTCATCACTAAGAAAGTTACTTACTTAGCTACGCCTGTTGCCTCTAATGAAGCATCGGCTTCTGGCCACCACTCTCCGACCTAAGCTGTTCTGAGCCTTCCTTTCCACTTCAACCCCAATGCTGCTCATTCTCTCTATATCTGTCTCCTATCCCCCCTGTAATGTGTTCTTTTTTCTTCCTTTTTTATTTCGGCCATGTGGATTTTCAAGTGAGGACTTGTCTTCTGATACATTTGGGCGATTTCTTCAATGTGTGCTCTGTCCACTTCCAGTGCTTCTCCTAGATTTGTTCCTCTATCGAAAGAATCTGGTTTGTTCTCTCCCATAGTAGGTTATTGCTGATAGTGTCTAGCCAACGGATGCAAAGTATATTGCGTATACAAATGTTATTAAACACTTGTATCTTCTGAATGATAACTTCTGTGCTTCTCCAAGTTTTCGCACCATGCAGTAGAACTGTCTCGACATTTGTTAGTTGTCACAAAAAAGGGACTAAGACAATTCCCATCATTCACCCACATTTTACTAGTAAAATGACTTCTGTACTGACAAATTTAGATATTTTTTCATCTTAAGAAATCAGGAAAAAAGGGTTTCCACAGATTGATCAAGTTAAACATTGACACCATTGGATACCGGCTCAATGGTCTAGACGTTAAGGGTTTGCACAAGAGATTGGATGTCCTAGGTTTAATTCCTGCGAGTGAGAGCCATGGATCCACACTGCTGATAAGCCCATTATCAGTACGAAACGGCCAGTTTCTAATGATCGTCTAACAATGATTGATTCCTGATTTCGATGTCAAACAACAAAACAAATCAAATATAAGTTGGTAAAAATTCTGAAGTAAATAATAATCGAGTGAATTAACAATTTTTATATTTTTAAATTATGAATCAGGAACTGATAAAAATTTGAAATTGTACTATTACGCAATCTAAGTATACTTTCATAATAATTCTTACTTAATTACTTACGCCTGTTTCCCCTAATGGAGCGTAGGCCGCCCATCAGTTTTCTCTAACCAACTCTGTCCTGGGCTTCCCTTTCCAGTTCTGTCCGATTTTGTTCATTCTTCTCATATCTTTCTCTATTTTTCGGCGTAATGTGTTCCTTGACCTTCCTCTTTTCCTTTTGCCTTGAGGGTTCCGTGTGAGGGCTTGTCTTAATTCTGCATTGATAAAAACAATAATGGCAACTTGTAAACAACTTATTCAGTTATCATTGTCATTGTTATTCGTAACTTTTGATGAGACTTTATATCTTTTTGTAATTTCAGATGACAGACTAAATTTAATCACAGAATGATAAAAACATTAGAAATCTATTTTATTCAAGTATGGAACCTTTCATTAATGTGAATTCATGACCATAATAGTGATTGAGAATATGGGTTTCATGTCTAGCCAGTGGGAGTTAAATATTCAAACCTTTGAGTTGGCCTTTGAGTTGGATTATTTAAATTTCTGTTTTACTTAAGCTAATTAAGATACGATTAGATATCAGTGAACCGAACGTAAACCAGTGACACAACAACAGGAAAGTTTATTCATTTTCTAATTAACTAGAGCAATAAGTTCACGGTCAGTAGGACGATTGTATAGTCCATAAACAGCCCCAAGTAAAGGAATCCTCAAGCATTCAATTCAAGCGTAATTTCAACAGTATAGAAAACGTCCTTGGAAGCGTTACAAAATAACTCGGTGAAACAAAAAACTCACTCATTAGGGTATAGGTGCTTCCAAGTGGAAGACATGACCTAAAAGTATAAAGAGGCGCGAAAATAGGCAATTCAAATTAAGCAGAAAACCAAGCAGTCTCTGAGAATCTAGCAGGCCCAACAATTTCTATTACCTGTTGACTGGAAATCATTTTACAACTATCATTCATTGATAATAAATGATAGATACAATTTCAGTTTGAGAAGATCTTAGAAACACTGTCATAATTCGTGAATTAAATGATTTTTAAGATCTTTTAAGACGTATTAAATAGATTGATTTATAAACTTTAAAACTATAAATTTCACATAAAGCATGTTCGTTCAACGAATTCATTATTTTTAGCCGAACAATATCATGGTGTATGCGCTTGACCTATGAAGTACTGATTTAATGAGGACATGAGAATAATAAATTCAACATATGATGATTATTAATTAGAAAAAAAGATTAAAATACTAGATTAGTGTAGTGTCAATAATAATAATAACACTAAAAATCTGTGTATGTAAAAAATCAAATGCCTTTTAAATGAATAATTCAACAATGGATTATCATATGAATAGAAAGTAAGTCAGTTAAACTGTTTTTGTCCATTATAAATTAAGGTGCTAGAGAAATGAGCTCTGCGTGGAGCGTCCATAAGGTCACTGCTGATCCTTAGCCCGGAATAAAGGAGGAGGGTTGAATGACCACACAAAGAAAAAAAAACGCTAACCAGTTAAAGGAACTTGTCAGTTGGTGGCCTATGTTTCATTAAGGGTAACAAGCATAAGTAAGTAGTAAATCAGTTAGGAAAATAAGGTAAAATAAAGTAATGCCAGAAACAATGGTGAATAAAATCATGAAGATATGGGAAATAATTCAAGTGTGTGTGGGATATTTTCAAACATGAAATAAAATTAAATAATAATAGTCATTATTTTAAACTAAGATGGATAATAACTAGCAGAGGGATTTTGATTCTGTTTGGAACATGTCAGCTGGATGTTCTTTCGTATCAAAGTCAACGTTCACTGCAACACTTGAACGGTACCTAAGTAATCTTTTTAAAATAGCTTGTTATTGAGTGGTAATATTGAATTAATCTTCATAGGATACACATTTGCCAAAATAGACTAGTCACTTGTAGTTTTAAACTATAATGAACAGGTTAAAACAACCAATACATATAAAATAATAATACTTTAAGTTCAAGAAGATGATGAGTAAAGAAGATGACTAACTTTATATGCACGATTTTGTCTTCATTTGGTGATTATAAAGAGCCTCTTTTGTTTTATGAAGTTGAATATAAATAATTCTTAGTATATTTGCATGTGAATATGCAAGCATGTTCTGGATTCAGTTTCTCTCCTCGAAATGCAAAATGTTACTTCAAGATTGGGTTGCCTCGGCACCTGAACTAGTGATAGGAAGTGAAGTAGTTGAGCCCGTCGACCGCCGCACTTACCTCGAGAGTCTCTTCAGTGTTGATGGCTTAGTGTGTGACGAAATCTCAGCACAGATACAGAAAGCTCGATTGGCTGTTGTCAGTTTACGTCATTTATGGTGTAGGTGAGATATCAGACTGCTAACCAAAGGACGAGTGTACTGCGCGTCAGTTCCCTCCGTCCTACTTCATGGCTGCGAAACATAGCCGGTAAGAGTAAACGATATTCGTAGGTAATGAGTATTTGTTTATAGATGTCTTCGAAGCATTGATCGTATATCCTGAGACAACTGAGTAAGAAGGGCTATTGTTAAGAAACGACTAATGACAAATGAATAGACTGAGTATGGAAACTCTATCAGTTGAGGTGTTTGAGTCATTTGTTACGTATGCCCAGTCACCGACTGCCTCAATGAGCTATGTTTTGTGTAGGAGTAGGTTGGAAGAAAGCTAGGGACGGCCAAACCAAAATGTGGCACAAATCCATGATGCCACTGACAAGTGGACTAAGTAATGCTAGTAGATGTAGACTACGTGGTTGGGGTCGATGAGACGATAATAACCGATGGTTAGAGACCCTGAATAACATGGCTGAAAATCGTTTACAATGGTGCAAGTAAGTCCACTCTTTGTGTTCTCTCAAATATTAGTATCTGTATTCTTTATCACCACTATCTTTCTCTTTCTAAATTTATATCACTGGACTATACTTCTTGATTAATATCTTCGAACCCTGATCTTCACCAGTATCGCTAATACTTCTGTTAACTCAACCACCATGGGATTTGCTTTGATAATTTCATCTTTGTGCTAATGTCATATCGCAACCTGAACTGATGCACATACGTATAAAGTTATACGTTTTTGTAACTGACTGATTGCATGGATTCAATAAACCTTGAATTCAACTTGTAAATCAATAGAATGATCGAAAAATTACCTTTACAAGGAAAGACCTCTCTTAACCACTTTGTTACCGATAGAGAATGACACTGTAAACAAAAAATTTTACGAGACTTTGATTGTTTTAGAATAAACCTATTACAATTTTTTTTCCCTAATTAATTGAACTAGGTTGAGGACAATTCATGTTAATTATTCAAATAAAAAAATTTATTCTATACTGTTTTATTTGTTATATTGTAAATAAATGTTTGTTTTTAGAAATTTCTGGAGGTACAGTTTGGTCTACTTTTAATTGTTTTAGTAGTGCATTTCTATTACGTTTGTTTTAGTATTTTAAACAAGCAGACCACACAAACGACCTTGAACGAATTATCAGCCAATCCGGAAGCATCATTTAATTATCAAACAATTAACAATATATAGCGATTAAAATATAATGAAATAATGGTTTTGACAGGATTGATTGCCCTTCACATGTTTAAATATTCATTGTGCTGAATAAAAACAGACTATAATCTAAATTTTGTCAAGTTGGCTAATGTTTTAGGTTAGAGTTATAACAATAGATGATTTTTAAAACAAAATGATATTGACTAGAATGAAATGAGGTTTAATCAACAATTGTGGAAAATAAAATAAATTTTTGATCATCGTTTTATAAATAATTTGGAAACATATGTATAAGTATATGAAATTTTGATGATTTATTTTATACCCTAACAGGCTTGAACTCCATTGGTCACGACCGCTGACTGGAATTCAAAGAAACATCCTCACGGAGTCAGTCACTTTAGCTCCTCGCGGGAATCAAACCTAGGAACTATGGCTTATGTGCTCAATAGTGACTTACTTCGTGAGTAAATTTCTCCGAGTTCTAGTTAGAAGTCGTGATCAGTGGATTTCAACACTGCCAAGTGTGAAGCATTTCTCGTTGAAAGCAGTGAATGAGGTTATGCAAGATCACGGATTGTTCGAAGTTAGACAGCAACACCAGTGGATGCCACCTCGGTGGTTTGGTGATTAAGCGAACGTACTCAAGCCTGAAGTTTATGTGTTGGATTCCTGAGAGGTGAATGAGCTGTGGAGGCGCACTGTTGATGAATCCCATACCATGACGAAACAACAGTCTTTCAGTAGGTCTAAATTTAATTATTTCTTGATTTCAAATTAACTAAACAATTACCACGACCCTATAATGAAAATATCTTTTATAATCTATACATGTTCTGAGTAGTTTATTTAGTTTCTGTCTATGAATACGACTAAACGGATTTCAGGTAACTCTTTCACATTTTACATAACTGATTTAATTTTTAATTCTGTTTTACGTTATCATAAAAAGTCTATTCTACTTAAAGTCTACGGTTGAGTTTAAAACAATCTCAATAATCCTCAGATTGAAGAAAAAGAACATTACTATAATCAAGTATTTAGAGGTTTTCATATTAGTGAATTTGTTTACAGATTTATCTGTGTGCAAACTGAACAAACGACGACATACACTTACACTCTCTTATGACGATATCTAGAAGTCCTTAAACGAAACACCATCATAATCATCCACCTGACCTACAAATTTCCCTCATCAACTCAAATAGTGTTTAGGGTTAGGATTTAGACTTTAAGGTTAAGTTTAGAGAATCCGGTTTGGGAGTGATGTTTTAGTCAAGTGTATATAAAATTACTTACCTACTTACTTACTTACTTACTTACTTACTTACTTACTTACTTACTTACTTACTTACTTACTTACTTACTTGCTTACTTACTTACTTACTTACTTGCTTACTTACTTACTTACTTACTTACGCCTGTTACCCCCAATAGAGCAAAGGCCGCCCACCAGTTTGCTCCAACCAACTCTGTCCTGGGCTTCCCACTCCAGTTCTGTCCAATTTTTTCTCATTCCTCTCATATCTTTCTCTGTCTCTCAGCGTAATGTGTTCCTTGGCCTTCCTATTTTCCTTTTGCCTTCAGGGTTCCATTTGAGGGCTTGTCTTGTGAGGCAGTTAGGTGCTTTTCGTCCTCCTCCACTGGAATCTGGTTTGTTCTCTCCCACAGTTCGTTGTTGCTGATCGTGTCTGGTCAACGAACCCGAAGTATTTTGCGAAGACAACTGCCAATGAGTACTTGTATCTTCTAAATGGTGGCTTTCGTAGTTCTCCAGGTTTTCGCCCCATGCAGTAGAACTGTATTGATAATGCTGATTATGGTGTTGATTGATATTTGTTTGGAGTTCCAGATACTTTTCAATTGTAGAAGTGCAGTCCCTGCTTTGTCGATCCGCGCCCTCTTATACAAATCGGATCCACCTTTCTCGTCGATGATGCTGCCCAGATATGTAAAGGTATCAACGTCCTCCGAAGAATCTCCATCAAGCGTCATTTGGTTGACGCATGTTGTGTTGTATCTTGGAATCTTACTTTTCCCTTTATGTATGTTGAGGCCTACTGCTGCTGAGGCTGCTGCTACACTGGTCGTCTTCTCTTGCATTTGTTGTTGCGTTTGAGATAGAAGAGCCAGGTCATCTGCGAAGTCCAGATCGTCCAGCTACATCCTAACTGTCCAGTTGATACCGTGCTTCCCTCCAGATTTTGACGCCTTCATAATCCAGTCGATCATCAGGAGAAAGAGAAATGGTGATAGTTAGAAACCTTGCCTGACACCGGTCATCACCTCGAACGAGTTTGTTAGCTGTTCTCCGTGCACGATTTTGCAGTTTAATCCATCATAAGAATGGGCCAGTTTAATTGTTTGATCAATTCAAATTAGGTAGCACTGAGCATCTGTGCCTTATGGTTTTAAATCTTTTGATAACTATACAAAGGTAGCTTTGCTGACATCTTCCCTACGTGAAATGCAAAAAACACCAATCTTTTCAATTTTTACGTAGAAATCGTGAATTGATCATTTTTAAACCTCCATCAGAAACTTGGAAGCACTGAAGGACGGCCGTTTCGTTCTAGTATCGGACTCTTCAACAGTGCGCCCAGCCCTCACGCGTTAGCTAAACACAAGAGATGTGATTTGGCGAGCGAATGCTTATCCTCCAGACTACTACGTCGGTATCCAACAGTATCAATGTCTAATTTCGATCAATTTACGTATACTGCTGGACTTCACCCATTGTCTTTGGTGGGTAACAGCCTACTCTCAACAGGGTTGAACTTTATCAACAAAGGCTTCTTGCCAGAAATCCAAGAATTACCTAATGAAGTTAGTCATTAGTAAGCAAACTTTACGATTTTGCAATATAGACCTAGGAAGATTGTTGTTTTCAGTCAGTCAACAACAACATAGAACCTCGCACGTACATGCATTGGTTCCAGTTGTCATAGCATATCAGCACACAAACACAAGTTTCAGTTCAAATACCATAGTAGTAGAGGCAGTAGAAATATTATAAGTGATCATCAGAAGTTTAGGATTTGAGACAACACAAAGAATGAATGCAGCTGCGCCACTGCAAACGATTTTGAGCTATGTAATTCAGGGTCTCTAACCATCGATTACTATCATCTCGCGGGCTTCAACCTG
Organism: Schistosoma turkestanicum; assembly: GCA_944470395.2. Taxonomy (NCBI): domain Eukaryota; kingdom Metazoa; phylum Platyhelminthes; class Trematoda; order Strigeidida; family Schistosomatidae; genus Schistosoma; species Schistosoma turkestanicum. The sequence goes on along the minus strand of OX103971.1, from coordinate 71,873,135 downwards.
CTAGTCGCCACCTACCAACATGACTCAGTCCACTTGTCAGTGACTTCATGGATTCCTGCCATGTCTTGGTCTGGCTGCCCCTAGCTTTCACCTAACCTACTCCTACACTACAAAACATTGCTCGACGAGGCAGTCGGCGGTTTGGCATACGTAACACATGTTTCAACCACCTCGACTATTGAAGTTTCAATACTTCATCTACTGATCTGTCACCTTTACCTAGTACCCATTCCCTAACTATTCGGCTTTCCGAGGACACGAAGGTTAGCGAAAACCTATGAATCCGTCTGTATTCGTGCTGATATTTCCTCAGTCACCAATCAGGTCATCAGCACTAATGAGACAAATAATCAGTCATCTGTTAGTTATGTAGCTGGAGTGCTACAAATAATTAGATTATTGTTTTATATTGGCGATCGTAAATCAATCATTTTAAATTGTTGCACAAAAAAAAACAAAAGTCAATTCCTCAGCTCCAACTGGTCCGTCTCTAAACCATACTATCACCACGTGTTGTGCTTTTTGTTTCTATTCTTTTCTCTCATAGATAATACAAATGTAGCGAATAACTCTGTACTAACAACACAAACTCAATATATGAATATTGATAGAGAAAATGTCATTAAATCTAAAAGCAAACGTAAACGTAGACAACCATATAGTAGTGTATCATGTTTCACATCTTATCCCAATTGTTGTTGTCATTATATGCATGCATTGAACATGATTTGTCATCAATCAATCAATCGTCAATTTCATTCAAACAATTTAAATGGTCAACAATATTATCACCATAATCATCAAAATCATCAGAATTCTAATAATATTTTCGATAATTCAAATCAATCACAGGATCATATTGTTGATAACAATAAACTACCTCAAAGAAGTCATACATTTCATACTAAATCATTGTCAAACAATAACAATAATTCAATCACATTCAAACAAACCGCAAATTCTCATCAACATCACTATGTTCAATATTATTCACCTCCATTAATTTATCAGCATCAGCATCAGCATCCGCATCATCATGCTTTGCCAATCAATCGATCAATGATGAATACAACATCGCCACCGTTTACATTGAAACATTTATCAACTATACGTAGTAAATATGAACAATATGAATATTCCACAAAATTCGATGATAAAAGTCCAATCAATAATAATCATAATCATAATAATCATAATAACAGTGAAATAACTCATATTGACAATCAATTCAACGTGGACTTATCCTTATCATCTCCATTGTCAGCTTATCATCGACCAAGATTTTATAGTAGTAATATTGTTTTATTGAAGACATCATCATCATCATCACCATGTACAAAGAAATGGAAATATATCACAGAACATATACTTTTAAGTAAATCTATCAATGATGATAGTCAAATGAAGAAACGATCCAATTCTTGGTCAGCTCATCATCATCATCATCAACATCAACATTATGGTGTTCAACAACATTGTGGTATGATTTAGAAAATAATGAAAGCATTTCTTTTAAAATTAGATAATTTTTATGATTATTATTATTATTGCTATTCATTTGTTATTAAATGATCAGTCGCGGTCATTTATATAAATGATTTAAGCGGTACTTATTTACGCCTCCTGTTATCCTCAAAGGAGAATAGACAGCCGACCAATATTCTCCAACCTACTCCGTCCAGGGCTTATCTTTTTCAGTTCTATTCAATTTTTGTTCATCCTACTTATGTCTGTCTCCATTTCTCGGCATCAAGTTGCATGTACAATCTCTCATAAACGATTATTTTTATTCTATAGTTACTAAGTACCTTTTTTGGAATATCATGCATTCATATAATCTAAGCTACGTTTAACCGGTTATAAAAGATGCCAAAAAAAATGCGTTTTGTTTTTTATGTACAAAACGACTGGCTTCATATTGTAAATAATTTCATCCTTCACTCTATATGTGAAGCTTTATACTGGCTTATTGATTTATGATCAGATACGATCAGATAAGCGTATCTATTGTCATACAATTTAGTATATCTTATATTATGTTCGGATAGTTATGAGTAATTCAAAGGATGTGGGCTGAAACAATAAATAAACTGTCTAGCTTACAGAATACAACACCAAAATATTTAATCAGACATAGTAGGCCGTTAAAGTTGTTTCCAAATGGCATCCTCTTTGGATATATATACAGATTGTGTTTAGTAACAGAAACCGTCAGCACGTTTCGTCTTTAGTGGGAATCATAACTTAGATTTAGTATCATCCCCTACTGATGTTCAGAATGAGATTCGTACCGACTACGTATTGTTTTAAAGGCCAATATAAAAGACTAAAGTATTGGTATGAACTAGAGTGATTTTGAAAATGGTTTTGATGGTATAAAGGCAATTTTTACACAACCACAGAACACTAACGATGCTTATCCATGACATCTGCTTGCAAGAATCGAACTCAAGACCTTCGGCCTCTCATGCGGACGCTTAACCTCTAGACTACTGAGCAGACATCCGACGGTGTTAATGTCCAACTTCGATCAATCCAAGGTCTTGCGCAACCTCATCCATGGCCATTCAGCGCATTCAGGTTTCTAATGGTGGTCCAACATTGATCCATTCCTGATTTCTAGGCAAAACAGAGAACAGGCTATAAAATTAGCTGTTTTTTTGTGAAAAAGTTACTTACTTACTTGCTTACGCCTGTTACCCCCAATGGAGCATAGGCCGCCCACCAGTTTTCTCCAACCAACTCTGTTCTGGGCTTCCCACTCCAGTTCTGTCCAATGTTTGTTCATTCTTCTCATATCTTTCTCTATTTCTCGGCGTAATGTGTTCCTTAGCCTTCCTCTTTCCCTATGGCATGAGGGTTCCATGTGAGGGCTTGTATTGTAACGCAGTTAGGTGCTTTTCGTTGTGTGTCCTATCCACTTCCACCACTTCTTCCTGATTTCCTCATCCACTGGAATCTGGTTTGTTCTCTCCCACAGTACGTTGTTGCTGATCGTGTCTGGTCAACGAATACGAAGTATTTTGCGTAGACAGCTGTTAATAAACACTTGTATCCTCTGGATGATGGCTTTGGTAGTTCTCCAAGTTTCCGCTCCATACAGTAGAACTGTCTTCACATTTGTATTGAAAATCCTTATTATGGTTTTGGTTGAAAGTTGTTTGGATTTCCAGATATTTTTCAACTGTAGAAATGCAGCCCTCGCTTTGCCAATCCGTGCCCTCACATCTGCGTCCGATCCACCTTTCTCGTCGATGATGCTGCCCAGATATGTAAAAGTGTTGACGTCCTCCAAGGCATCTCCATCAAGAGTGATTTGATTGGTGTATGTTGTGTTGCATCGGAGAATTTTGCTTTTTCCTTTATGTATGTTGAGACCTACTGCTTCAGAGGCTGCTGCTACACTGGTCGTCTTCTCTTGCATTTGTTGTTGAGTGTGCGATAGAAGAGCCAGGTCATCTGCGAAGTCCAGATCGTCCAGCTGCGTCCTAACTGTCCAGTTGATACCGTGCTTCCCTCCAGATTTTGACGCCTTCATAATCCAGTCGATCATCAGGAGAAAGAGAAATGGTGATAGTTAGAAACCTTGCCTGACACCGGTCATCACCTCGAACGAGTTTGTTAGCTGTTCTCCGTGCACGATTTCGCAGTTGAATCCATCATAAGAATTCCGTATGATGTTGACTATTTTCTCAGGCACACCGTAGTGTCGAAGAAGACTCCACAGTGTTTTCCTATCCACGCTATCGAATGCTTTCTCGTAGTCGATGAAGTTGATGTAGAGTGGTGAGTTCCATTCTATTGATTGTTCCACAACGATCCGTAATGTAGCGATTTGGTCAGTACATGATCGATCCTTCCGAAATCCGGCCTGTTGATCTCGAAGTTGGGCGTCTGCGAAGTCCGTCATTCTGTTTAACAATACTCTGTTGAAGACTTTGCCTGGTACTGAAAGCAGAGTGATGCCTCTGTAGTTCTCACACTTGCTGAGATCGCCTTTCTTTGGTATTTTGATCAGGTATCCTTCTTTCCAATCTGATGGTGCTTGTTCCTCATCCCAAATCTTCTTGAAGAGAATGTGAAATGTTTTCGCAGTTGCTTCTACATCTGCTTTCATTGCCCCTGCTGGAATGTTGTCTGGTCCTGCTGCTTTGCCGCTCTTGATTTGTCTGATGGCCATACTGATCTCCTCAATTGTAGGTGCGCCAATATTAATTGGGAGGTCCGTAGATGCTGCTTTGATGTTGGGGTGTTCAGGGAGCTGGTCGATTCAGTAGTTCCTTAAAGTGCTCTACTCACCTATTTCGCTGTTCGTCAGTGTTGCTGATTACTTTGCCTTCCTTGCTTTTCACTAGTCATTCTGGTTTACGAAAGTTTCCGGCTAGCTTCTTTGTAGTTTCGTACAATTGTCTCAAGTTTCCTTCTCTTGCCAGCTTTTCCGCCGTCATTGCTAGATCTTCCACATATTTTCGTTTGTCAGCTCTGATGCTCTTCTTCACTTCCCTGTTTGCTTCTGTATACTCGGCTTGCGCCTTAACTTTCTCTGCTCTTGTTCGGCTGACATTCATCTGCTGACTTCTTGTTCCTCCTTTCTTGAATTTTTTCAAGAGTACCAACAGAGATCCATTCCTTGTGATGGTGCTTCTTGCGACCAAGGACCTCCTGACATGTTGAAGTGATTGCCTCCTTAATCCCTTTCCAATTGTTCTCCAATGTTGCTTCCTCTCCATTGAGTAGATCCTGAAAGGCCTGGAACCTATTGGTGAGGGCTATCTTGAATTCGTTGAGTTTTACGGTATCCCGAAGAAAGGCCGTATTAAACTTGTGTGATGTTGTCTGTCCCGTTGTCCAGTGCTTCTTTAGCTTCAGTTTCATTTTGGCGATCAGCAAATGGTGATCTGAAGCTATATCAGCTCCTCTCCTGGTTCTCACATTCTGTTGATACAGATATGATCAATCTGGTTTTGAGTAGTGTGGTCCGGTGAAATCCATGTGGCTATGTGTATGCGTTTGTGAGGGAATATTGTGCCACTGATGACCAGTTTGTTGAAGGCACATAGGTTTGCAAATCTCTCATCGTTTTTGTTCGTTTCTCCCAGTCCATGTCGTCCCATGATGTCTTCATATCCAGTGTTGTCCATTCCAACCTTGGCATTCAGGTCTCCCATAAGAATCGTCAAATCCTTTGGTGAACATTTATCGACGATTGACTGCAGCCTTTCGTAGAATTGATCTTTATCGTCGTCATTGTAGTCATTGGTAGGTGCATAACATTGGATGACGTTCATTGTAATGTCCGCTTTCTTTGTTTTGAAAGATGCTTTGATGATCCTGGGTCCATGAGATTCCCATCTTATTAGCGTCTTTTGTGCATGTTTGGAAAGCATCAGTACAACTCCTTGTGTATGTGAAGCATTTTTCTCTTCATGATCAGAGTATAACAGCAGTTCCCCTGAAGCTAGTCTCAGTTGTCACACTTGTGTCCGATGTGTTTCACTGATTCCAAGCACCCGAGGTTGTATCTTTTCATTTCTGCCGCAACTTGAAATAGTCTTCCAGTCTGCCACAATGTACGAACGTTCCATGTACCTAAATGAATGGTTGCTCTGGTTCTCAGATAGGGCATCGGCCTCGTGACTTCCGAGGGAACTCGGCTTTCATCACACGACGTCATATCTTCTTCCAACTCCCAGGGCAGAGATAAAGTAGTTTGGATTATTCTGTCTGGTTAGTGTTTTCCTGGCAATTTAGATTTCGATGGAATGGGGTCGCCAACCCCATGTCCAACCGTCTTCCTTTACCCGGGCTTGGGACCGGCAGTAGCTCCGAAGGTTCTACTGGCGGAGTTTTTTTTGTGAAAAAACTAATGCAAAATAAAATCGCATTGATTTTAAAATTGTAAGATGATTTGAGGATTCTTCAAAGTTAAAATAGAAGTTTATCGAGATTCGAAATACAAAAAATCACCAAATGAATAGGCATACGAATAAATTCTTCCACTAGCTATCATATTAGAGAAATCAGTTTTTCAGCTGTACTTATATTTTCTTAACACTGTATAGATTAATCCTAACTCTTAACTAGCTTTATTTATTTACCCCTGTCTTATCCAATGGTCTTTTTCTCTGTAAGCGCATTTTTTTAAAATATTTTCTTAGAAATTAGTAGTAATATAATCGATACTGAGCACACTTAAGTGAACTGCATGTTGTTAATTTAAAGCTACATTTCGATTCTTGATTGGCTTGTGCATCCTAACAAGTCACTCATCAAGCAAGTAATACAGGAAAGTTACTCACTTGTTAAAACAGTTATGCAGCTATGTAAAACAGTTGGTCGATCTACCTGGTAAATACTCATTTTACTGTTAATCACAATACAAAATAAAAATGAAAATTTGCAACTTACCAATAACATCGAGTTAATCTTATTAGAGAACATTTATCTTGATAAGCACTGGTCAGTCGGGGCCAAGTTTATAAATGATTTAAACGTTACTTACTTACTTACGCCTGTTATCCCCAACTGGAGCATAAGCAACTGACCAATATTCTCCAGTCTACTCCGTCTAGGACTTCTCTTTTTCAGTTCTATTCAATTTTTGTTCATCCTACTCATGTCTGCCTACATATCTCAGTGTACAGTCGTATGTACAGTCACCTAAAAAACTATCGTTATTAAATTTCAAGTTTTTATTCATGTTACAAAAAAGTACTATATATAATTAATTAACCAAAGTAAACTGATATGTAAGTGACTTTGATTCGTTTGTTTGTTTGTTTTTCTTCTAAAACTTATTTTTCCTTTCAAGACAAGAATGAAAATTCAAACGATATGGAAAGTGATGATGAATTTAACACACATGGAACTGGAAGGTAATTTTAGTGTTCTATTTTCTTTTATTGTTATTTTTATTTAATTATATATTTAATCAATGAAAAATCAGTACCTTTTTCATGAATTCATTCTATCTAAGTAATAAATCTCACAATGTATATGATTTTATATATATTTCAATTGAGAAGATACTGTGGTGTGAGCTACTTACTTATAAGTAGTATATGACGTAAGTGTCAACGTAATGTCTGGCAGAAGAAGATGGGGGAAGATCAAGAAAGGAAGAGGAGTTAGAACACAATGGAATTTGTATGAAATGCATGAATAGTGAGTGACAATGGATTGATGTTTTGCAACAGGAACAGTCCAGTTCGATAATATGATGAACTGATATTTTGCAAATGAACGATTTAAGATATGGTTTTCCGATTTCACTGAGTAACTCTGTAATTTTCGTTAAATACAATCTGGTTGCCCCACCTGTGTTCTCGTCCACTACAAAACATCTTAGAGAAAAGTGTTCATAACCAGCTACATATCAGTCGACTTTAGCTGACTAACATCACACGATGTTTAATTACTTAAATAATTGATTACATTATCAAATGTGATCGATTGCACTGAAAACACTGATATTTTTCAAATTAATGAAAGGAAATCGTGTCATTCGAATAGATTGAGTTCATTGAAAGTCGCCAGTGAGATTATATCACATCATATGACTAAAAACTTAAAATGAACCTTTTCAGACGAATTTTTTATTATTAAAAAACTTACATATCCCCAGAAAATGGATTTTTATGAAGAAACAATGCACTTTACAAAGAGAAAATGAGATCACTAGTCTAACAATTAAGTGAATCAATAGATTTTACCTGTATCAGAAAAGCGCTTACTATTTCATCTTGATCTCAATAAATATTGCCTACATTCACGATAGTTTACAATGAAAAATTTAGCAACAATTCAGCATCGCTGATTTTTTTTCATCAGCTGTGAACGTCAACATCGCTCACATCAGTTCAAATCGATTCGCTTTCAAAGTTTCTGCTCGTTTTCAAATTATCGATAGCTGCGTAGGAAACAAGCATACATCACACTGAAGGATGTAGAATGTCTAACTCAATTTATAGAAGCAGAATAAATAACACCGATCAGTTCAAGTACATATCTCTGCATATGATTAAAAAATCAATAATCTTGGTCGCATCATAAAATCTTAGATTATTGTATAATTTAACTAAACAGCCATATGAGACACTAATCAAATCGAATTGACAAAAAAATGAAATAAATAGTTAAACATAATATTACTTACATTAATAATAATGATAATAGTTACAAACAAATATTGAATAAACAGTGCAAATGTTAGTAAACCATCATGTGACATTAAAAAATAACATAATGGAAGGAAGCTAGAGGCGGTCAGACGAAAACGTCGCACAAATCCATGAAGCCACTGACGACTGTCCTAAGCCATGTCCATAGGTATAGACTGCCAGGTTGAGGTCCGCTAGACAATCGTAACCGACCGTTTGAAACCTTGAACGATATGGCTCAAAATCGTTCGAAATGGTATAGGTGCGTCCATTCTTGGTGTTCTCCCTAGTTCTAATGTTTTTAAATTCCTCATCAGCGTTGTCTTTCTCTTTTTAAATTTATTTCACTGGGTTATAATTCTTGAATACTTTCTTCTAACGCTTATCTTCTCTAATACTGCCAATACTTCTACTAGATCTACCGAAATGGGATTTCAATTGACAATTGCATTAGCGTACTAATGTGGTATGACAACTTGAACTGACCTGCGTACGTACCAAGTTCTACATTGTAGCTGACTATGTGAAACAACATAAATGGAATAAAATGAAATCATCCAAATGGATGCCAATGTACTTGATTGAGTTGAAGTATCCAATAATGATAGAAAGAATCAAGAAGTGGTCAAAATATCTGGAAAATTTACGAGATAAAGATTTCAGATTTCAAAGATGCTTCAAATAGTATTAACAATAACAAATTGATAACAGCATATCTTATCTTAGAAAATACTGATAAAGTTGATTGATTTTTTTTCGGTGATAACTATCTGTTGATGAAAAGTAAGAGATGTCATGAAACTACTACAGATATCAAGGACACAAAGCAGAAAATAAAAGAACTGAATAACCATCAAGCACTCAGATAGCAATTAATCGTCTATAGCTTGAGTATTAAGTATTTTTATTTTAAGCAAGCCATATTTAGCTAAAATTATCACTCACTGGTCAAGCATGAATCCTCCTATGAAGTGGTTACTTAAAATACAGTCTAAATGTTAGTGACCTAAGCACAGACTACATAAATTTTCATAGTTCAGATTGATATTGAACACTTTTCATGAATCATCATAGATCGATTAACAGTAAGTCTGACTGACAAGATTCCGTGATAGTCGGGTAATTACTACAACGCTATATTTTGTTTTAATGCTCATCTTTTATTCAATGGCATTTCATTTACGTGTTAAGACGGAAGTACTCTAATTATCATTACAGGGTTATGGAGATTATTGAGTTTCAATGAAATCATGAGTTGATCCATTTTAGGCCACCGTTAGAAACCTTGGGGGGCTAGATCGCCATTCTGTGCTGGTTTGGGACTCATCAGCAGTGTGCATCCAAGACCGCCACACGCAGAAACCGAACGCAGGACCTTAGGTGTCATGCACGAACGCTTAACCTCTGGACTGCTGAGACACATACTAGGAAGAAACGGCAGTCAAGTTCCTTCAGGATTCTAATGGTAGTCTAACATTGATCAATCCATGGTTTTAATGAATTTCTTTATATAATGGCTAACATTTAGCTTCAAATACGTAAAAACATATATCCAATGAAGTGGTTTCGTTAAGATTTATTTTAATCTGTTGGTGGTATTTATCAAGAAACCGTCTCATTTCGAGTACTATTAACAATAAGAGAGTGTTGCATATGTGTTTCTTCCTAATATGAGACATGTCAGTGGTGCACACCCAAAATCCTATTTAGAATGGAATACAGAAGCTTCCGGTTTTTGGGCAACTACTCGTTAGGAGTCTTCCACTAAAACAAAACAAGCTTACTAAACTCTTTATTTATCAATGGTAGTTCATCTTAGATCGACTGATGTTGAACACAACCAATAGATTGAGTTTTAAAGATAAAATTTATCAGAAAGTAAATTACATTTCTTTTTCATCATTCTTTTTTTTCATTATTAGACCATCCGATTGTGAATTCAATATTCCATTCGCTGATATAAAATTACTGAAATGTTTACAAAAAGGTGAACGTAAAGCAATTTATAAGTAAGTTCATTCAATGTGTTCAATTGAAAATATTAATCTGCATTCATGTTAATTGGAATTTTTTTGATTGTCATGATAATAAATAGTAGCTTACTTCTAATTTTAAATTATCCATGAGATTTTTTATGTCACACGGTGCTTGTTCACAATTCATTGACAGTCATTTGTGTTTTATGTAAATGAGAATACAATTGCCATTGATTAGAATGATAAAATTGAGATCTGATGTTATACAAAGATGAAATAAGTTGGTGATGTCTACAAACTTTGAAGTCTACCTGTTAAAAGTAAATTATTTCTTTCACTGTCTAAAATCGAATATACCTATGACATTATGGCGATGACATGATTTGGTTTGATTAGGATTCTGACAAAACGCAAAGTCTTCTAACCACGTTAGACAAAATTACAAACATGCTCGGGATACGGTTCTACTCCTTTAAATGTAAAATATTGCTTTAGAATAGGCTTTCATCTGCACCTCAACTATTGATAGGAAGTGAAGCAGTTGAGCAATCAGGAGCTTCACTTTTGTTGGGAGATTCATCAGTGCTGATGGTTGCCTGGTGTGTGACAAAGTCTCGACACGGATATAAAAGATTCGATTCGCTTTGATGAACTCACGTAATTTATGGCGTAGGTGAGATATCCATCTGCTAACCAAAGGACGACAGTACTGCGCGTCAATTCCCTTCGTCCTACTATATGGCCGTAAATAATGGCTACTAAGAATAAAGGATATTGACAGGTTATTAGTATTACATCGTAGGTATCTTAGATGGATGTCCCACATATCATGGGACCACTGAGTAAGCAGTGAAGTAGTGATGAAAGTGGTACTGCAAAAGGATGGTAAATAAATTGATGAAGTAATGAATCTTCATCATTTCAGGTGGTTGGGACATGTGTTTTCTGCCAACAAAAATATGGCACAAATCCGTGAAGTCGTTGACAAGTGGACTGAGTCATGTTAATAGTTGAAGACTGCATGGTTAGCGTTCGCGTAACAACCGTAATCGGTAGTTAGAGACTTTGAATGGTGCTCTACCACTAAAGGATTTGAATAGACAATTTTATCTGCCGGTAGTAAGTACGTAACAAGTTCTATGCCTCAACGGACTGGTTACATGTTGAATGAGAGCATGTTTATTGTTTCAAACAGAAGAAAGAAGACTAGCAATACATCATAAATTCCATCATGATATTATGAGAAATAAACCATATTACAAATTTGTTAAAATGATTTTTGTAAAGATAGGTTTTAAATGCAGATTTTATTCAACGAAGCTTGATCTTAGTTATGGTCCTTTTGTTCGAAGCTGTCACTAAATTGTTCGTCGTCGATTTATTCAGTCTACTGGTTGAACACTCATTTCGTGATGGAAATGTCGTAGATTTAATCCCTATTGTTTAACTAACTATAAAAACCTAGAAACACTGAGCAGCCATTTCGTTCTAGCAGTGTGCATCCAACGAACGGGGGTTCCATACTAGGACGAAACGGCAGTCCTTCAGTGCTTCTCAATTTCTATTCGTGGTCCAACAATAATTGATTCACGATTCCAGTTTAAGAGAACAATCCTCATATGTAATATCGCTAACCAATCATGCAATCCTGTAGACAAGATCTATTCACTTATATTCTACTTGATTTCAAAAAATAACTTTTATACTACTGAGAAAACAATTACATAATTTAATTAAAATGAACTGAAACTAGTGAGAAAATAAAATTCTACTTTCAAAAAATGAAAAAATACTGTTGAATATACCTGTACATAACATAGTTTACATAAATTAAGTGAAGGAGATTAAATATAGAGTGAGACATTGAAAAACACAAACAAGTAAAACAACTTGATAGACGCGGTTAAATAGTCAATAATTGATTAGAAGGTTAGTAAATAAAAAAGTATTGATTTTTGAAATTTCTTGTAAAACAGGAAGGAAATAAAATGAAGTTGGGGCGAAAAAAAATCAATCACCTTCAAGCATAAAATGAAGCTAAAAGCCAATCACCGGCAATCAACTACTTTATTCTTTCAACAACAAAAAATAACGTTTACACAGATAATTACAAGTCTAACACATTGGATTAATTGTATTTTTTGTGGTTAGGGATTTCAATACATCATCTAGACTGTACAATTTATGAAACGCGTCTATTAGAGTAAATATACCTGTATAAGGGTAGAGAAATATTTACCCATACCATCTAATGTTTATGAGGATATGAATGGATTTTCATCTTCTACAGTCAGGCCATTTGAAGATAAGAGCTAACAATTTAAAAACCTCTCATAAAATGGCCGTGCGCGACCAGCCACAAACAGTTGTTTCCTTCGGCTCTGCCGTCACGCTGCCAGGTCTCTCATTTTCTTTTTAGGTTCCTCAAGAAATACCTTTCAATGATGTGAGCAGCCGGTAAGTGACACACACATCAATTAACAAGAGGACCCAGACATACATTTCCTATGGCATAAATAACTTACTAAAAATGGAACCTGGAGGCTACCATCGATTAGATATAATTTATTCAATAATTTTTCATTTTTATTAGCAAATCAACCTTAAAATGGTAAATATTAGTTGATCAATGAAATTATAACTAATGTACATTAAGTGATAATAGAAATATAAAGAAAAAAATGCAACATTTTTATTTTAATTTTTTTTCAGTGGTCATTGGCATGGTGAAGTTGATGTACATATTTTTGAAGATTTAAGTCGTACAGAAAGAAAACGATTTTGGCGAGATATTACACGACTTATGATGACTAGACATGAAAATATTGCGTTGTTTATGGGTGTATGTGTTGATCCACCGAATTTTGCAATTGTAACTAGGTAAGTTTAAAGATTGGAATTAATTTTTCTGGCTAGAGTTTTTTTTTACCGGGGTATTTTTTTGACGTGGTCGGGTAATCAACAGCATGCCCAATCTTCCATCTTTATCGGGGTTTGGGACCGGCAGTAGCCTCAGAGGTACTCTGGAAGTTCCTGAGAAGATGGTCAACATCATATAGAATTCTTATGATGGATTAAACTGCAAAATTGTGCACGGAGAACAGCTAACAAACTCGTTCTAGGTGAAGACCGGTGTCAGGCAAGGTTGCTTATTATCACCCTTTCTCTTTCTCCTGGTGATCGACTGAATTATGAAGACGTCAGCATCTGGAGGGAAGCACGGTATCAACTGGACAGTTAGGACGCAGCTGGACGATCTGGACTTGGCAGATGACCTGGCTCTTCTATCTCACACGCAACAACCAATGCAAGAGAAGACGACCAGTGCAACAGCAGTAGGTCTCAACATATATAAAGGAAAAGGAAAAATTCTCCGATATCGCACAACATGCGCCAACCAAATCACACTTAATGGAGATACTTTGGGGGACGTTAACACCTTTACATATCTGGGCAGACGAGAGAGGTGGATCCGATGCAGATGTGAGGGTGTGGATCGGCAAAGCAATTGAAAAATATCTGATTTAGTTTTAAGAAATGACATTACAATCATCAAGTAGTCTAACAGCTCAACTTTCTTTAAGACCATTAAAAGGCATAAAAATCATCATTTCATTACACCTTGTTGTAGGTATGAACATAAACTGATTAGTATTAGAATTAAGGAAGAGGGTGGTCTGTTGCATCACCTTCAAACCAATGAGTTGGCCTGTAATTATGTATACTACCGATTTAAATCAACTTTTAAAGTATAAATATAAATATAAATAAAAAACTACATGATTACAAACCAGTTAATAAATAATTCACTAACAGTGAATTGTAAATTATAATCGTTTAAAAACTCCAATGAATTTAGTTCATTGAACCAGTAAACCAGTTTACCTACCTACACCTATTACGCCTCATGGAGTATAGGTCGCCACCTGCTCTTTCCTGAGCCTTCCTTTCCAGTTCTGTTCAACCGCTATTCATTCTTTTCATGTCTGTCTCCAAATGTCAGGGTAATATGTTGTATGGTCTTCGATTTTTCCTTTGACCTTAAGGGTTTCAAGTAAGAGCTTGGCCTTGTGATGTATGTTACTAATTTCTTATATTATTTAATCTTAGAGAAATAAAGTCAAAAATAAAAATCAAACATGAAAATTAGTATTCAGCCACACCCAGTGACATGACCTTCATAATAGTGATTGGGTTAGTATGTTAAAATTTAAACGTTTTGATTTCAGTTTTCAACACATTCATTTAACTAGTTTATCTTTTCATTCTTTGTCATCTCTTTTTCTCTCTCACTCTCTCTCACTTTGTTCTTTGTTTCTTGTAATTTGATCTAAAAATATATCGAAAAATTCTGGTAATATGCACTACGTATTTCATATATTCAACCATATTTCTATATTTTATCTAAATCCATATTTCATTTAGTAAAGATTTAAACTCACTGATTATTATGACATCAAATTTACATTATATAGAGATGATGATTGTTGTTATCAATCTGAAGTTATCAATCGATTATTCTTAGACCACAACTAGAAACTTAGAAGCACAGGACGACCGTTTCATCCTAGTATGATGCTCATCAGCCGTGTGCATCCATGACCCTTGAACCTCGCAGGATTGGAACCCGGAACCTTTGGTCTTGAGCGCGAACGCCTAACCTCTGGACCACTGGGCCGGTATCCAATGGTGTGAATGTCTAACTTTGATCAGTCTAAACTGTTACGCAACCTTACCTACTGTCTTTGGTAGTTACTGCCTATAACCGATAGGGTTGAACTCCCTTTGTCACTAACTTTGTATTCTCAGTGTTTTTGCTTAGTTTTGTTGACGGATAATCAGTAGTATGTTAGAAATTGATTAAGGTGTTGATTTCAACATTATATATCTGACTAATCTACTAAACAGAAACTATATCCTTATGAGTTTGAAATATAGTTACGAAAATGTTATTGTTAGATAATGACATAGCTTGTGATAAATGAAGTTTACTGATTAATAATAATGTTTTTTAAGCTAAAATAGTAGTCCATAGTAAAATAGAATGTTACTGAATTATTAAAAATATTTAAAGTGATATTTCATCATACATTGTTAACAAATATCAGATATTGAAAGGAAGTGATGTAATAATCGACCGATGAAAAGTTTTAAGGTGGTAGTTATTTGTCCCGACTGTAGCTGATACCTTGACGTGGTGGTCGGGCTTGCCTGTCGTGATGACCCAACCGAGCTATACTGGCTGGAACATATGTTCCTGCAGGTCCTACCATGCCAGGCAGGTCGATTGGAGAACGATGAGACTAAAAGCAGCTACCCAAGGTCTGAGGGCGAAGTCGTACTGCTGACTACTGCAGAGAGGTGTGACAGTAGTAAGGTGTTTCCCTCGGACAACCAGCATCTGCAGCGATGCTGCCTTCTCACAAGGAAGGAAGGGTTAGAAAAGGTCGACCCTAAAAGTGTCACACCTCACCCTACCTCACGGATTTCCGTCTCCTTGGGTAAGGGTGCCCACTAAGGGCCTTTAAGAGCGGAGCTAATCCTCAAAACACCTTTGATAAAAGGGCCGTACGTGACCGGCCTCAAGCAGTTATCCCTTGAACTCTGCGGTCATGCACCTAGGTCTTCAAGACCAATACTAATCTATCTTCCTTTTCAGGTCCCTCAAGAAACAACCTTCCATGGTGTGGGCAACCGGGAAGTGACAACCGCCCTCATACCCGTAACAGCACGAGAGACCAAATTGGTCGAAGTCAAATCCTTCCTACACCCGAACATACCTCTCTTCTCTCCACAACTAACTCTACTTACAGTCCCTTTTCTCACTGCGCCGCTAATGCAAACGATTCGAGTTCACGAAACGTCATTCCTGGTCTCTTGAAACCCCTTTCTAGACTACATGTTGGAGCATTTAATGTACGGACATTGTGTCAAATAGGGCAACAGGCATAATTAGCTAGGACTTTAGAATCTCATGCCATCGATGTATGCTGCGTCTCGGAAACGCGCATACAGGATCCTAGTAAAATTATTAATCTGATTTCACCTTGTCAAAACGAAGAAGCAGCTCGATTAACTCTTCGTGTATCTGGAAGCCCTGATGCTGCTTTCAGGGGTCTTGCTGGCGTAGGTATAGCATTGAGTCGTAGAGCTGAACAATCTCTCCTTGACTGGATCCCAGTAGATAGTCGATTGTGCGCTGTCCGACTAAACGGGAAAGTAAGGACTCGGAAGGATAGGGACACTCGCCGTTGCCTCTTCGTCGTATCTGCCTATGCCCCCACTGACTGCAGTTCAGACGAGGTTGAAGATGAGTTTTAGAGAAAGCTTTCGGACCTCCTCCAAAAAGCTAGGCGCTCTGATATAGTAATAATGGCTGGTGACTTTAATGCTCAAGTAGGTAGACTGAGTGAAAATGAAAGACACCTAGGTGGATGTTATGGTGTCGCGGCTCAGAGAACAGACAATGGTGACCGTCTGTTGCAAGTATGCTGAGAAAACTGCCTATTCTTAGAAAACACTAACTTTAGGCATAAGGAAAAGCGTCTGTTGACCTGGCGACCTCCAAAGTCGTCTCAACGTTGGACCCAACTAGATCATATCGCCATCAGCCACCGATGGAGGGGTTCGATAGAGGACTGTCGCTCGTTCTGGGACACATGTTTAGATTCAGATCACGACCTGGTGCCAGCTGGTATTTGTTTGAGGCTTACTGGGCGTAGGAAAGACACCGTAAGAGAGCCTCTTAGGGTTTTGATTAATGATAATAGGGCGAAGAATATATTTCAGGAACAACTAGAAAGACAGTTAGGCGACCACTTCAGCGATTCCCATCCGGAGGCAGGTTGGAATGATATCAAAAAGGCTGTGGAAACAGCAGTGATATCTGCTAGGAAGGTTAACCATAAGGCTAGAATGAAGCCGTGGATCTCAGTAGCATCCACCGATCTGATGGATGCCCGAAAACTCATCCCACCTGGCTCTGAACATGATGAAGAATGAAGTCAACTTGGGTGCAAGCTGATAAAAAGCCTGCGCAACGACCGTGGACAGTGGTGGGTGGAGAAAGCGAGAGAGATTGAAAAGGCAGCGGTAATAAGCAAAAGTAGACAACTTTTCCGACTTATCAAGGAAACTGGTATTAGGAATCCTAGTGTAAGTGAGACTATTTCGGAAAAGGATGGGACTATTATATATTCTCAATCCAGGAGACTGAATCGATGGGCAGAACACTTTAGGGATCACTTCAACTGGCCTCGAGCCACTCTCCAGTTACCCACGATCTCCAGTTATCCTGAACGGCAAATCGACGTAAGTTCGCCTAGTCTTTATGAAGTTGAGAAAGCGTTAGGAAATCTGAAGCAAGGGCAAGCTTCAGGTCCTGACAGACTGACCCATGAGATATTTGAGGATGGTGGTCCAGTTTTAGCAGCTAGGTTGACTGAGACCATAGGTAGAATCTGGGAACTGGACGTAATCCCATCCGACTGGTCTCAATCACTGATTGTCCCAATTTATGCAAAAGGACAACAATCCTCTTGTGAGAGTCACAGGGGAATCAGTCTAACCAATATAATATCTGAAATTTCGGCCTCAATAATACTTCGTCGCTTATCGAAAGCTCATGAAGAGCAGACTAGAGAAAACCAGGCTGGTTTCGACCTGGACGTGGTTGTGTAGACCATATCTTCACACTACGACAGATCCTGGAACACAGACACACATTTGGGCGTCCTACAATTGTTGTCTTCCTGGACCTGAAAGCGGCATTTGACTCAGTGGATCGTGAGAATCTGTGGCAGTGTCTGTCATTGAAAGGTGTGCCAGAGATGTACATTAACCTTAAACAAGCTCTTTACTCGAACACCACTGGTCGAGTGAGAGCTTATGGCGAACTGTAAATGGAATTCTTTACTTCAAGTTATGTCCGTCAGGGATGTCCACTTTCTCCATTCTTGTTTACTTTTATCATAGACATGCTCTCAGAAATAACCTTATCCCCTCGAAATGCAAAATGTTGCTTCAAGATTGGGTTGCATCGGCACCTGAACTAACGATAGGGAGTGAAGTAGTCGAGCGCGTAGACTGCTTCACTTATCTTAGGAGTCTCATCAGTGCCGATGGCCTGGTGACTGACGAAATCTCAGCTCGGATACAGAAGGCTCGATTGGCTTTGGCCAACCTGCGTCACTTATGGCGTAGGGGAGATATCCGTTTGCTGACTAAAGGGCGAGTGTACTGTACAGTAGTTCGCTTCGTCTTACTTTATGGCTGTGAAACATGGCCAGTGAGAGTAGAAGATATTCGTAGGTTACTGGTTTTCGATCATAGGTGTCTTCGAAGCATTGCTCGTATACCGTGGGACACCCGAGTGAGTAACGCTGTTATTAGGAATCGGGTGCTAGGTAAGAATGGCAGATCAATCGATGAAGTGGTGAAACTTCACCAGCTGAGGTGGTTGGGACATGTGTTGCGTATGCCTAACCACCGACTGCCTCGTCGAGCTTTGTTTTGTAGTGTAGGAGTAGGTTGGAAGAAAGTTAGGGGCGGCCAAACCAAAACATGGCAGAAATCCATGAAGTCATTGACTAGTGGACTGAGCCATGTCGGTAATTTTCGACTACCTGGTTGGAGTCCGCGAGATGATAGTAATCGATGGTTAGAGACCTTGAATGACATGGCTCAAAATCGTTCGCAGTGGCGCCGGCGCATTTATTCTTTGTGTTCTCTCAAATCCTAATCTTCTGGATTCTTCAACACCTCTAGTTTCGATATTCTAAACTTTTCTCATTAAATCATACTTCATGAATAATATCTTTTAATCCTAACCTTTCCAATTACTTCTAATACTTTTACTACCTCTTCTACTATTTGATTCGAATCGACAACTACATCTCTGTGCTTATGTGGTATGGCAACATGAACTGATGTAATTACGTACGAAGTTCTACGTTGCATCTGACTGACTGACTGACTGACAGTTATTAGTACTGACCAGGAATGCAAAAGTTTCCACATCTTTCATAGCTTCTCCATCACTTGTGACTTGGTTGATACATGTACTGTCTTATCGGAGAATCTTGCTTTTCCTTTTTGTATGTTGAGACCTACTGCTGCAGAAGCTGATGTTACACTCATCATTTTTACCTGCATTTGTTGCTGTGTGTGGGATAGAAGAGCTAGATCAACTGCAAAGTTCAGACTGTTCGGCCGCATCCTAGCTGTCAACTGTATTCGGTGTTACTCACGAGATGTTGACATTTTCATATTGCAGTCGACCACCAGGAGAAAGAGAAAAGGTAGGAGCGAGCAACGTTACCAGTCTTTACTTCAAACGAGTCTGTGAGCTGACTTCCACGCACGATTTCGTAGTTTAATCCATCATAAGAATTCTCAGACATACCATAGTGTCGGACGGACTTCCATAATGTAATCCTGTCCAAGCTATCGCATGGTTTCTCGTAGTCAATGAAGTTGATGTAGAGTGGTGAATTCCATTCAATTTATTGTTCAACAATAATCGGTACTTTGGCGATTAGGTTGGTATATGTTTGATCCTTATGGAATCCACCCTGTTGAATTCGAAGTTGGGAGACTACTGAGTCTTACATTTCGTTCAACATCACTCTGTTGAAGATTTTACTTGGTACTGTGAGGTCTTCTTTCAGTGCCTCAGCTGATATGTTGTCTGGTCCTGCTGCTTTGCCAATTTCGAATTATCTGATGGCCATGCTGATCTCTCCAATCGTTGATGGGCCAACATCGATTAGGAGGTCCGTAGGTACTGCTTCGATGTTGGGTGGGTTCATTGGAGCTAGTCGATTCAAGAGTTCCCCTATCCGCCTATTTCTCTGTTCATCAATGTTGGTGACTACTTTGTCAAAATATAATATTTAGTGTACTGCTTGTAACCCGAAGACACTATTGGGACAATCCGCACAGGATGCATATATACTAAAAAGACTGATCACTTTCAGTCTTAACCATCAATGAAAAGATTCAGACAGTTAATACAAATGAAACTTCACCCCACAGAACAAGTGAGTGACTAAATGGATTCAGTAGCTAAATGAATAACTCGTTGTCATTTCAAGCGTAAGTTACTGGATTCGAGTTCTGGCGTGAACACCAACTCTGTGGTGCAGGTAAATCCAATTGACGGGTACTGGATCCCACTGCTAGCCACCACCTACCTCTGTTAATAATACTTATTACTTGAGGGAGTTATCGAGGCGATTCTCACAGGAGGCAGAAATGCCAAAAAAACTGATCAACTACAGTTGTTAACTTCAGTGAAAAGATTCAAACAACCAGTACAAATAATTTTAAATCATCATTCACACATAAGATTGTACATTTTTTATACATTCATCTCAGTAAGTATGGTCAATATATATCACCAGTTAAAACATGAACAAAACGAAGAAAGAAAATATCGACACAGTTAAAAAGCAAATGACCTAGAAGTTTGAGTAGGTCATCGCTATTTCTGACTTTCATTTAGTTAATTATGCTTTCTATGACTCGTAATCTAAGACCATATACGATCACTGAGTTTTGATTAGTTATGAATAAAATATTGTTCTGTTTGCAACACAACTTCATATATATATATATATATATATATATATATATATATATATATATGCTCAAACGTTTAGGTCACTTATACATTCAAAATGATTCATATTTGTACCTCAAACAGAATACACATCTGAACTTTATTAATCTCATGAATATTTGGACAGTTTGAATAGTTGGTTTATGTCATTGTCATAGGTTATATCATCACATAACAATTTGAGTTAAGTAACCGTTAGAATCCATGAGCCGCTGGACAAATGTTTTGACAACACTGTGCATAAAACTCAGGATTTTAAGACAAACGAGGGAATGCTTAAACTCTAGACCACTGAGACAATATCCAATAGCCCACATGTGTAACATTACATAGTTCTAAATATCACGTGATCGTCATTAATTGCGTACAGTCGATGACTGTCTCACAACCAACATGGTTGTCTTAGATCCATGCGTGATGTGGTCTATGAACAATTTCGAGTTTAATTTTTCCCCCGAAACTGCTGAACGGTATTGGGAAGCGTTGTAAATATTCGATTTCAACTAATAACTTTACTTATCTAGTTACTATTATGTAATGAATGAATGCTTAGGAGTATACATTAAAAGTCAAACAGAAAACAAAACCCCAAGCCTCGTGAACAGTATTATATCGATGAGTGCGAACATAGTGTTCATCATTTTCAGCATCAGTCAATTCAAAATACAATACAATATGGACATATGATCGATTTTATAGTCAAGTCCAATTCATATACTCCAAGATCCACTTAACTAAATAAAAACAACACTTCTCCACGTTTATGAAGCAAGTAAATAGAGTCTATCTACATATGCGTAAACCTACTACGTATGACTGAATTCTGTTCTTTCCACTTGATTTTAACATAAATAAAGCTTTCATCTAACTGTAGTAGCCTAGTTTTCATAAAAAGACAGAATAAATCAACCATAGAGCTAAGCTCGATATAGTAATATTAGTAGTGCCTGAGCAGTTAAGATATGAATGCAGTAATCGACGTGTTTCCTGTTATTCTGACCTAAAATTAAATAACAAACATGAATTACAACGTGAATACAACAATCTGTTACAAACAGTTAATCACTAACTTTACGTAAATTAAGGTCATGTATAAATAACAACTAAGTTACAGATGTATATTTAATCAATGTTAACTTGTGTACGATAAAATATATATATCAAAAAAAGTTAATAAGTAAAAAGAAAGCTTACAGTTAAAACTAACTTAATTAATTAATTACTCCTGTGACTCCCAATGGAGTATAGGCTGCCGACTAGCATTCTACATCCTAATCTGTCTTGAGCCTTCCTTTCCAGTTATATCCGATCGATGTTCATTCTTTTCATGTCTGTTTCCATTTCTCGGTGTAATGTGTTTTTTGGTCACACACTTCTCCTCTGACCTTGAAAGTCCCAAGTTAGCGCTTGTCTTGTGACACAGTTGAATGTTTTCCTCAATCTGTGTCCTATTCATTTCCAGAGCTTCTTCCTGATTTCTTCTTCTGCTGGAGTCTAGTTATTCCTATCTCACAGTCAGTAAGTCGGTCAGTTACATCAGAGAACTTCATACGTACGAACATCAGTTCAAGTTGCCAATAACACATTAGCACACAGATGCAATTGTCAATTCAAAACCCATAGTAGTAGAAGTAGTGGAAGTATTAGCAGTAATCGAAGCGATAGGTGTTCGAAGATATTACTTAATAAGTATAATCTAATGAGAAGAGAAACGCAGAAGTGACGAAAAATCCTAGAGGATTAGGATTGGAGGGAAGACAAAGTATGAATGTACCTGTTCTATTAAAAACTATTTTTAGCCATGTCATTCAAGGTCCCTAACCATCGACTACTATCATCTCATTGATGTTGTCTGGCCAATGGATCTTCAGTATCTGGCGTAGACAACTGTTAGCAAACATCAGTATCTTGTGGATGATGACTTTTGTGATTTTCTAACTTTTTTCACACCATATAATAGAACTGTATAAAAATGATTCCATCATTTCGTACTTATATATATTTTCATCTTTCTCTCTGTTTCTTTTCATTTCTCGAATTTTAGTTCATGTAAAGGTGTATCATTATATAATAAACTTCATATAAAACGTGAAAAATTATCACACATAAATCGAGTTTATTTATTACGTCAAATAGCTAATGCAATTACCTACTTACATAGTCGAAATGATCCCATTGTCATACGTCGTTTATCTAGTAAAAATATTTTCTTAAAACCTAAAATGAATTTATATTTAACCGATTATACAATGGCCGATTGTGATTATCAATTGTAAGTTTTATGATAAAATTTCATTGGAATTTTATCGTTATTATTGTGAATGTTTATATATATATATATATATATATATATATATATATATATATATATATATATATATATATATATATATATATATAACATGAATTATACTACTTATATTACGTTTAAAAAAAGCTACATAGTCTCACGAAAGAAATTCTTAGTAGGAGGCTGTGGAAATTGTTAAATCTCATTGAAATCATAAGCTCATCTAAGTAGTAAGATTATTATTGAAAATCCATTAGTACTGGATGGCTGTTTCATCCTGTTATGGGACTCTTCAACATTAGCCATAGACTACCTCTGGTCTATTTCACGAACGATAAACCTTTAGACTTTTCAATCGTCATCCAACGATGCTATTAACTAAATTCAATCTATACACTTATATTACCATATGACAATGGATTTATAAAATGTAGGAGTACTAATCTATAACAGACTGAGTACAAAAAAGATCACTGGAATGAAAAAATGTAAAATATAAGAGGTATATCTTTGGGGTGCATTTTTATGAGCGATTTCATTTCAAGACTTAATTTTCACTGTTTTTCCTCCTGCATGTTATAATTCTGAGTAGACAGTTGGAGATAATTCTATGTGTCTGAAATGAAAATGACACTCTAATATACATACTTTATTCACTTACTAAATGAGCATAAATTGACAGATACAACGCACTTATTGAATATTGAAAACATTCTCGATAACTGCGGCCATCATTCATTCATATGTGGATTTGAATCCCACAGAAACTACTTCGTTTTAACTAACTCAGTATATTAAATAATTTTTTTCTGGTTAGTATTACCTAGTAAGGTGTTTTCTATGGGATAGGGCTGGTGACCACACACTCAACCTTCTTCCTTATTCAGTCTTTGTGCTGATATTCACTCTGAAAGGGCTCTAGGCAGGATGGAGTAGGTTACATATTACTGGTAGGCAGCCTATATTCCATGAGAGGTAACAAGATTAAGTAGGCAGCTAAGTAATATTTCACAAAACATTCAGATTAAAAGCAAGTACATTACCCTTTACAGGCTTATTGAATTCTGCTATAAAATAAATTTAAACCGAATATGAATAACAAAGTTAATTGGAGAAAATGAATTTGATGGCTTCTCGTGGTCTTCATACAACCTAAAAATGAAACTATTCTTATAATTATTAACATAGTTTGGTTTGTGCAGTTCAAATGAATGTTTAAAGCGTAGCCAAAATCATGATAACAAGAATAAGATGACAAAACATTTTGGTGGCCAGCCGTCTGACTTCATTTTAGACATACAGTTGAATATACTATAATATAAATCTTCTCTTCAATTTCTATATTTCATGCTGAAGTGAACCTCGTTTGTGCGACGCCGAGACAAGAAGCAAAATACGGATTTAGTTGAATGAGAAAAGAAAGTGTACAAGCAAAGTTAAGCGGATCTGGCGAGTGAGCCAACTCAGTGCGAGCAGGCATGACTGAGCATTTCTAGTCAGAAAAAAAATAAGCAAGCGGAGTACTCAATACACAACATGGACTCCAGTTAAAAAACAACCAAGATATAAGAGAATAGCTAACAAGGTCAAAAGATGTGTAAATAGTAACTCTAACAGAAAAGACTAATTAAATTGTCTGAAAGCTAGGGTAAGCCATAAGAGCTCAGCACATTAGTACACTTATTACAAAGTATATAAATAAATATAGTCAGGATGGATATGTATTTCAACGTTAGAAAATAGTTAAACAGTGTAGAACAGGTGACATAGTTTCTAATAGTCACAATCAAGGTAAAAGACGTTATGTCAAGGTCATGAAATAGATAACTGATTTCATGATTACCTAAATTCATTGAGAAATATAAAATGAAACGCCTGTCCTTCATCCAACTTACGTTTAAAGTATCCAGGTTGCACAGAAGAGAAGATTATCTGTTGCTTGGCCGACTTATACCGTTCAAAAGTCGATCAATGCCCTCCCGATATCAACTGCAATTTCGTCGAATAATTTGCATGTGATTGGGTTGGGAAGTATATAAAAATAGTAGAGAGAAAGGTTTCTAGCAGAATGTCAGAACACATCACTAGTAATTAAATTGTGAGAGGAGTTCCTGACAGTTGCAATAGTTAGGCACCTCTTAGTTATTTAATACGAGAAATGCATTCGAATTCATTAACAGATAATGAACACCGATTTCGCTTTGATTCATAAAGTCATTTTCTATCAAAGGCCGAAATAAGGCATACATTATGCATCGATCACTTTTATACCATCATTAGAGACCTGATTTCCACGAAACTCATCAATCTACACAACCCTATAGTTAAGGATCATAGAATATGCTCACTGGTAACTAGCTTCGTGAGGAAATTTTCCGGAGTTCTAGTAAAAATCCATGATCAGCAGAGTTCAAACCTGTCCTGTGTGAGTCATTAACTACTGAAGACAGTTGGTGAGGTTGGACAGTATCTAAAACTGATCAAAGTTTGACATTATCACTGTTAGATGACTACTCGATGTTGAAATTTCTCAACTATTAAGGTATTTGTAGAATTGACTACTTTATTTAAACCAGTTTAACATTGTCTAATTCATTAATGTATGCCTTATTTTGGCCTTTTGTAAAATAACACAATATAATTATGAACTTATAACTGTAGAGACTAGTGATGGCGAAGTTATTATTCACTTAAATATTCTTTTGTTTTTGTGAATATTCTATGAGAATTTTTAAATTAATTTAAAAAAAAATTATTAATTGATTAAAATTAAATTTAAGTAACATTTTGAATTATATTTTATATAATGTAACAATAATACTTTCTTGTTCATTGTTCAATTATTTCATCATATTTAGTTTTAATAAAAGAATTTAAAACAAATTTTGTAAATGAACAAATGAATAGTGCAAAAAGTATTATTATTGTTATTTTCTATGAATTAGGTAACACTTACATCACAATAATGTAGTTCTCTACATTAAAATCTCGAGTCAGTCATTTTAAGGCCGCTATTAGAAACCTGGAAGCAATGAACTACCGTTTCGTTTTGATATGGGACTCATCAGCTGTGCAGATTCAAGGCTCGCTCATAAGGGAATCGAATCCAGGGCCTACGGTCTCGCTAGTGAAAGCTTAACCTCTAAACCACCAAACCGGCATCCATTGGTGGCAATGTCTAATTTCAGTCAATCTACGGATATTGCTCGACCTCACCCATTGTCTTCGGTAGATACTGCCTTATACCTGACAAGATCTAACTTTGTTGATCACGGCGTCTCAATAAAACTCGGAGAATTTCCTTATGCAGTTAGTCATTAGTGAGTACATTTTATGATTTGGCATTATAGGGTTGAAGAGATTGATGAATTCCATTGAAATCAGGTTTCTAATGGTGATTCATGATTTCAATAAAAGTGAACAATCTCCACAACACTCTATTGAAGAATCATAACAAGATATGTCAAGTAGAATAATATTTGAATTGTGATAAAAGAATTCCAGATAATAAACTCTAGTAATACTTTGATTATAATCACAATAGAAAAGAATTGTAGAGATTATGGATGATTATTTGCCAGTTGTAGTTATTTCACATTAAAAAAGGTCTGAATGTTTAATTCATATGAAGCTGGAATAAAAATCATTCTCAGTAATAATGTTCTTTTCATTCAGCTTTTAAAATTTATTTATACTTTAATATCATGCTAGAGAAAAAAGTTTCAGATAAGTCTTATGACTGATGTGTTATCTGATATGATCGATAAAATATTCCTGGTAAAG
This sequence comes from Schistosoma turkestanicum, assembly GCA_944470395.2. Taxonomy (NCBI): domain Eukaryota; kingdom Metazoa; phylum Platyhelminthes; class Trematoda; order Strigeidida; family Schistosomatidae; genus Schistosoma; species Schistosoma turkestanicum. Next base: position 71,846,306 of record OX103971.1, on the reverse strand, counting down.
TTGTTGTGATACACTGATAAGTAGAATGATATCTGGTTTCAGTTATTGATTTTAGATAAAATCATTCCATGATATAAATAGCGAACTGGATAATCTCGGAAAACCTTTTAACTACTTATAAGTAAACTGAACCTGAAAGTAATTCTTGGAAATTTAGTAAGAACTCATGACTGATGAAATTCAACTTTGTGGATTACTAGGTACTAATTCATCAGTCTCATAAAATGATTGACACATCATTTAACAAATGAACTGAAGTTGAAAATATGAGCTGGATTATAGTAGGACTATTGTAGTAACGCGTTATTTCGAGTGTTTGAAGCTCTTAGTTTAGATCTTTAGCTGACACACTGATGGATAGTGTGGTGCTGTGGTGCGAACTACTTATAAGTAGTATATAACGTGAGTGTCAACGTAATGTCTGGTAGCATAATATGGGGGGAAGATCAAGAAAGGAAGAGTTAGAAGAACACAATAGAATTTGTATGAAACGCATGAATAGTGACAATGGATTGATGTTTTGCAACAGGAACAGTCCAGTTCGATATGATGAACGGATCTTTTGCAAATGAACGATTTTACTGAGTAACTCTGTAATTTTCGTACATACATAATCTGCTTCCTCCAATAGTTTGTTTCTTTCATAATTAATCGCTGGCTACTTGATTTTGAAAAAGTTTTTGAGTAGAAGCACATGATATTCTCGTACTAGTTAGTCCTATGAAACATCAAATACGAATAACCGTCCGTTTTCAACGTTTAATAAAGTGCAATATTTAGCTTTTTTGAATAGTTTTTCCGTACATTCGATGTGTTTGTACAGTAAACAACGTTGTACTTTTAATTAACAAAGTCATATCAAGCTTCGTCAATTATGTCTTTCGAGATTACGACACGGCATACAGATAGAAAAAGAAATAGGGTGGAAGTTACAGATTGAAATAAAATCCCCAACGAAAATATTACACCTCATTATACAACACTGGCGCATCAAATGTAATACAGAATTACTATTTATTGCATAAATAGAACACTGAGATGAGGAAAGAGATGTACTACAAATTAACAACCACGTTTCACATCCCCAAATACTGAAGTATTCAAAAGAGTAATGTAGTTACCTCTCATACATTTTGAGTTTGTTTACGTTTAATGTGGTTAAGCCCTTTTGATTAACTGAGTTATTAGTAATGCAATAGCTCATCACAAATATGATTGAGTATTGCTTACCGCCTACGTGCATATTCGTTCTAATCGCTTTGATGTTAGCCTCTTAAAAAATCCGATGACTTATTCATTTTCCTATGTATAGTATATATGTACATTCTAATCTTATTCATTCACTCGCTCACTCGCTTGCTCTTCGGCACTGACATTTTGTTTTGCTTCGTGTACCCACGATTATGTTGGTCTGTTTGTGGTGCGACAATAAACTCATTCACCGCTTCATGTTCATCTTCTGATTTATATACACCGTTGAGTGTTATGTAGTAACGGTTATCAAGACGAGCAGTAGACATATATCGAATACAAACAATCATGTGACTAGTGAAACACTAACCACCACATAATTGGTGAGCACAACTTTAAATGCAACGTAGCCACATTCACCACAGTATCAATATTAAAACTTTAAATCAATAATGACTATGAGACAGATTCATTTAAAAGTAGTTTATTTTAAATTAAAAAATACTTTCTATCATTTTACAAAATTTAGACCAGATCATGTTCCAATTCCTTTGGATGGAATAAAATATATTGCACCAGAATTAGTACTTACTGTAAAAAAAGAAATTGAAAATTTATGCAAAAATAATTGTCAATCTAATTTAAATAAATTAGAATTTATCAATTCCGCCAAATATTCATATGATGATAAATCTCCCAAGTCAAACAATGTAATCAGTAATTACAATGCAAAGAAATTTTCGTTAACTATGAAAGAGCAAATTAATAAAACCTTTACTGACTATCATTCATCAAAGTCAACAGTGTTTACGCCAAAATGTTTCAATCTCATCAAATCATGCTGTAATTTAACTAGAACAAATGATTTCATTCAATTACCAACAAAATATACATCAATGCCAAATTTATCTATTACTGAACAGAAAAAAACAGCAATTTGTTCAGATGAATTGTTTAAAATAGATCAATCAATCAAATATATTTCTTCACCGCGTAAAGTTAGTTTTATGAAAAAAACAATTCGTCAATTGATTTCCAGTAAATCAGAACAAAAGAAATCAATGATTAAATGTGTATACATACCTGTGACAGAATTTACTATATTTTCTGATATATTTGCATATGGGTAAGATTATGATCATTTTTCTTTGAGTTAGATTGAGTAAATTCAGGCAACAGTTGTATTTTTACATATTTGAAATCATCTATCAATCATTGTTAGACCAATCATCGTTAGAAACTTGGAAGCACTGAACGGCCGTTTCGTCCTGGTATGAGACTCATCAGCAGTGCGCATCCACGACTCCTGCACCTCGCAGGATTCGAACCCGGGACATTCGGTCTTGCACGCGATTGCCTAACTAACATGAAAACATTGATTTATGAACGGAAAACATTATCTTTAAAAAGTCCTCAAGATTCTACAATGAATTATCCAAAGTAATGAACAGATTAAAGGAAGATGTATCGTTAAAAAAATTTCAGTACGTGAACTGAAGATTATTTGTTCAATGTTGAAATAACTAATGTGCAATGTGAGTGGAACTTTGAGATTACTAAGCAGAAGAGAATTTATTTCCAAAAATATACGTCATTCTTCGTTCATATATCAGTTTCAATAATAATGTAGTCAAAATAGATAATATTGGCAATGAGTTTGGATAATGTTGATTGTGTGGATAGCACTCGATTGTTGCCGGTGGCGTTCGAAGTAAGTGTTCTCTTAATGGGCTGTGCACCAGCCCTTCGACGAAGCGAGAGCGTACCAACTCGTCTCGTCCGCTGACATCCAGCTCAGGAAATGCTTTGACCGCAATTTGTTGTAAGGAGTCAAGGTACTCAATAGGATTTTCTGGTGACGCAACAGAAATTGGATGGTCACCTGCTGATTATCCACAGGTAGTGAGAAACAATCGTCTGATATATGCCAGTTTTTAGATAGAGAGTTAGTTGTTGAGAACCCATATGCTGTTACTCTTTTTACAGCCTTGTCACTCAAGAACGATACAAGGTACTCAAAGTGTTCTGAAACGGGCACTTTGCGCAAGTATGCTTCCACTCCAAATTTCCACGCAGCATAATCCGACGACATTTCCAAAAGTGGCGGCTGACGAGGACTTGCGGTAGTTCTTGCCTTAGCTGGCAGCACCTGGGGTTCCTCTGGTTTTGATTTGAGTTTCGCGGTAGGCACCTCTGTCACCATTTGTAACACGTGTTATTAGCAGTCACCAAACAGCGGATCAGATATAAAATTGCAACACACAGAGTTAGCTTAACACTTCACACCAAGAGAGAACACAAACTACGGCCACGGAACTCTTTTATTTTAAAATTAAAATAGGCGGGGTTTCTACAGAAATAGGGTGGGTAGTGTACCAAAGTCTTATGAGTCATCCTATAAGTTCAGAGCACTCAGGGCTTGTTCTACAGCTTCCAAAGCGTTTTTGTTTGATCGCCCTGAAATAGAAAGAAAACAGAACGGGTTAGCAATATCATACATGGTGATTTTGACTCCGTTACGATATAAAGTAGGATGTATATATGGACAAAAAATAAACATTTATGCATGCAACTGAAAAAAATGGATTCAGCTTCAAGCGTAGATGATACTTCGTTGTGATGATTAGGTCTGTCGATCTTGATGACATTGCTTGGAAAATTTGTTGCATATGATCCTAACATACTGGAAAAATACAGATAGATTTGCAAACAACTCATCATATTTTTTCCTTTCTATCAATCCATGTTGTTCCATGATATCTTTATATTCGGCCTCAAAGTACACCAACCAAAGCACGCTTTGCGGAGAAGCTTTGGAAACTTTCACGCATCTGGGCAGCGTTATTGATAAGCAAAGTGGATCTAATGCATATATGAACACAGGGGTTGGCAAAGCAAAGGCAACATTTCGATAATTGAAGAACATCTGGAACTTAAAACAACTGTCAACCAACATCAAAGAGTTTCTGCTGTATGGGGTGGATACTTGGAGAACTACGAAATACATCATCCAAAAGATACAAGTATTTATTAACAGTCGTCTACGCAAGATACTGCTGATCCGTTGGCCAGACACAATCAGGAACAAACAAGCGTTGAAGAAAACAGCAAACTACATTCTAGATGAGGAGGAAATGAGAAAACTGTGGAGGTCGATAAGACAAACATTGTGAAATGCACCCAAATACGCCACCATGCAAGCCCTAACGTGAAATCCCAAATTCTGAAGGAAAAGGGGTAAACGAAGGAACGCGTTACATCGAGAACCAGACACAACTGGAAAAGAGAGACAACGAGAGAGTAAGACTGGGATTATTTATCGGTGTCCTATACTCCGTCAGGGGTAACAGCAGTGAGTAAGTAAGTTGTTAAACATTTCAGTCTTGGAAATGTGTTCTTTCATTGAGATGATCAAATCTTTTCCTGGGCATTTCTCTACAGCCTACTTCAGCTTCTAATGAAACTGATCTTTGTTGTGATGTTTTCTATATTTGCCAGGTGCGTAGCTCTGGACAACATTACTTCCATCCGTATTTCTATCTTGAAGAATGCTTTAGTGATTCCAGGTCCTAGGGACTTTCATCCTACAAGTGATTTTCATGATTCTGTGGACAGAATCAGAGTAACTCCATGGAAGCATGAGGTTCTTTCTTCACCATCACCGGAGTAGAGCAACACCTCTTTCGAAGCTAGTCTCTTCTCTCCAGTTTACGTCAAATGAGTTTCATTAATTCCATGCATTACTAGGTGATCTCTTTTCATTTTCAGCGCTTTTGGAATGAACCTTCAAGTTTTTTACATGATACAGAAATTCCATTTACCTACGTTAATTGTTGCCGTGGTTACCAGAAGGAGCAACGGTTACTTCGTTGCTTCCAAAGAAATTCGGTTTTCACTATGAGACCTAAGTGACGAGTTTTCAACTGCAAGAAAAGAATTTATATGACCTTTTGTGGTTAACGATTGTTTCTAAGATATGGAACTGATCAACCGACACCCATCCTTCCTCCTTTATCTGGAGTTGGGACTAGCAGTAACCCTTGACGGGCTCAAAGAGCAGTTCAGTAGAAGTTACCTACAAACTAAATGTAAACAGTTCCTAAAATTGACATTGCCCAGATACAAAGTGATGGTATTATACATGTTTATTTATTCATGTTCATGTTACGCCTGCACGTAAACACGTCAACTTGATTTGCTTGAACGATTTCGAGTTTACCTAGTCGGAAAACGAGATCGAGGATCGAGGATCCGGAGACACGACATGCTACTCAATCCGATTATCCCAGCCCCCATATTGATTAAAATAAGACAAGACTTGATATGAAGTAGAACCTGTATTCTACAAGCATCCAGAAAGTACGAGGTCCGAATCCAGAAGAGAATCAGGATCCCGGACAAGGAATCCGGGACCGGGTGCTGGTCCTGATCATAAAACGTTACAGATAATGCGTATTTATACATTTTGGTCGAATGAGAAACAGCATTGAAGTCTGTGACATTGACAGATAAGACGACCAATAGGAAGCAACATTTAAAGTGACATTGATAGTCAGGACAACCAATAAGAAACAACATTGGAGTATGTGACATTGATATCTAGGACGACCATAAAATTGACCAGTAGGAACTAACCAATAAGAATTGACCAATAATTCCCTTAAGATAATAAGGCTGATTATAGTAAATGTATCGTTTAAAATACTTTCCGTATATTGTTATAATGTTATTTCCCCTTCAGGACTATTATATTTGAAATAAACGCTCGATGTTATCCATATGAAGATTTCGACTTACGTCAATGTATCAAATATTTACTAGATGGCCAGCGAGATGATGGAAGTGAATACTGTATACCGAGTTCTATGAAGGTATGTCATTGACACAATGAGACATCTTATCTCTTTCATAGAATGGAACATACACTCTGAGCTTTGATTTTTTTTAACCAGTCTAGTAAGAATGCATATAATACTTGCGAGTGGATCATCAAGTTTCTAGTGGTGTAGCCGAGTGAGTTGTAGTAAAAAAATTGGGATTGATTTCTTCTAAATCAACAAAAAATATGTGTTGGTTATTTTATGACTATTGTAGTTATATCCTAACTAACCAATCAGATTGTGGTTTAAGCGTCCAGCACGTGATCTGACCTGACGTGTCTGTAAACCTTCTTTGTTGTAAAGGACCTACAAATTGATTGATATTATTATCTTATTACATTGATGTGACTCGTAACTGTACTTATTTCCATAAGATACGCTATATTGGTCGAAACATATCAAGTTTAAAGTAAAGTTGATCTTCTTCTAACTTTAGCTTTCTCATAGACTCTGTGCTCGCCAATATTGCGTTTACCGTTCTAGAATTACATCTGTAGGACAAATTAAATCCTACAATATGAACCACGTAATATTAAGAAATACAGCCTAATCTTTAGTTGTGAAGAATTAGTATTTAGCAATGTAAATTAAAATCTGTATACATGAAAAGTTTAACCTCACTGATTAATAACTTGAAATGTTGATGTATACTTTAGTCACTTTCGATTAAATATTTTATATCTAGTTATATTAAATAAAATCAAATTCACAGAGTTTAGCAATCTACTTGAAATATTGAAAAACTATTGACATGATAATTATTGAACGCCTAAATCAATAAAATAAGGAAACTGTGACCTAAGTTGCAACTGTATGTGTATCCAGAAGTCATTGTTTATACCATGATTTGAATAAATAAATTTGGTTATTTATGCATCATTTTGTAAATTGATTACTGAATTTAGTAGTAGAAACCGACATGCAAACAAATTCCATTTTAAAATTTATGCATACATATTTCACTTTTCTACTGAACCACGATAAACAACAGATAGTGCTCAAGTAATTTTGTACAATACAATGACTAATCGTGATTTCACCTACTCAGTTTAGAGTTATACATTTTTTACGGTAGATATTTTTACTATACAGAATGGAGTAAGAGAAAAAGCGATGTTTAGACTGATACTTTCCATACTAAGCAGCCATTCACAAGAATTTTGATCACACAGTATAAACCTATGGAAATTGTTGAGTAAGTTTGAAATCATGGATCAATCAGTGTCAGACCACCATAGGATACCCGGAAGCACTTGACGGCCGTTTCACCGTGGTATGCGACTCATCAGCAGTGCTTATCAACAACTTCCTCTACTCCCAGGATTCGAACCTAGGACGTTCGATCTTGCATGCGACCTCTTAATCCCTGTACCACTGAGTCCCAATCCAAAACGGAAAGACAGTCCACTGCTTCCGTGTTTCCGATTGTGATCTAACACATTGACCGATTCATGATTTCAAAGAGTATTATGTTTAACGTACTCATCTTTTCCATGGGATAAGTGAGTAAACTATAAATCAATGAAGATTTACTGATATAATTCAACCTGGAATGTTATGTAACTGAACTGAAGTTGAAAAAGTTTCACTAATTCACTGCTGAATTCAATTACTGAATTTAATAAGATAGTAAGCACTACTTATCAATTGTTATCTTAGTTACAAATGTAAGATTGAGGCTTTGGACATCTTGCGTAGTCAGTTCATAAATCTGTGATCAATGATATCCTCTATTTGATTATTTTGGAACTAGTTTATGAGATCAAGAGCTAATAAATTGTTTAGACAAGTATAAATCCACAAATATAACTCTATTTCATAAAAGATTAAGTCTAGTGTAGATATTTGTAATGGGTACTGTTAGTTATTTCCATAACCAATTGTAGTTATGCCATAACTAACCAATCAGATTGTGTTTGAAGCGACCACCACGTGATCTGACCTGACGTGTCTGTAAACCTTCTTTATTGTAAATGACCTACTAATCGAAGGTCATTATTATCTTATTATATTGATGTGACTCATAGTTTTTATTCATTTCCAAAGACACACTATATTGGGCGGTATGTTTACTCGTTTCACTTGATAACTGTAATTTCCTTATTTATTGTTTTTATGTTTAGAAACAGATAAAGTTTAAAGCAAAAGTTGATCTTGTTCTGATTATAGCTTTCCCATAGACTCTGTGCTCGCCAATATTGCGTTTACCGTTCTAGAATTACATCTGTAGGACAAATTAAATCCCACAAGTACTAAAAAGGTTTTGACTGTTAGTTTTTTCCAGTTGAATAACGCCCTCATTTTTTATTTACTGCAATACCAACCGAATTCTAAGCTAACAGTATGATTTTAAGAGAAGAAACAAATTCAATATTTGAATGATTGACAATAAAAGTATCGAAATTTTCTGCTCAACAAAGTTGAAAATAAAAATCGTTCAAATTCAATTAGTTCTTTTATTTTAAAAATTTTTGAGATAAATTATAGTTTAACAAATGAATTAAAATCTCAGTATAAACTTTAAACTACTATTTTTTTATGATCAAGAAACAAAATTTTATCATTTTTAATTATAAGACAATGAATATATAACATTAGAATCGTGAATCAGTCATTTTAAGATCACCATTAGAAACTTGGAGGCACTAGGCGGCTGATTCGTCCTAGTTTGGGACTCCTCAGCGTTGCGCTTCGATGACCGTATTATGCTAGGATCGGACCCAGGATTTTCGGTCTCGATAGCGAACGCTTAATATCTAAACTATTAAACCAGCATCCAGTGGCGTTGATATCTAAGGATTTTGCGCAGCCTCACTATCCCAATGTAAGTAAACAATTTACATAACTCTATGGTGACAAATCATGAAATATGTTCACTAGTGACTAGCTTCGTTAGGAAATTGTTGGCGGTCTAGTGAGAAGCCTTGGACAGTGAAGTTCAACGTTGTCGATTGTGGGCAGTAACGACCGAAGACAATGGGTGAGGTTGTGTAATACCTTGGACTGATCAATATTAGACATTAACACCGTTGGATGCCAGCTCCGTGGTCTAGAAGTTAAGCGTTCGCACACGAGAGCTAACGACTCGTGTTCAATTCCCCCGAGCAGAGGTTGTGAATTCGCAGCACTGAAGAGTCCTATACTAGGACGAAACGATTGTCCTTCAATGCTTCTTTGTTTCCAATGATGGTCTAACTATTGTGGTGCTGTGTTGCGAACTACTTATAAGTAGTATATAGCGTGAGTGTCAACGTAAAGTCTGGTAGCATAATATGGGGGGAAGATCAAGAAAGGAAGAGTCAGAAAACAATGGAATTTGTATGAAACGCATGAAGAGTGACAATGGATTGATGTTTGGCAACAGGAACAGTCCAGTTCCATAGGATGAACTGATCCTTTGCAAATGAACGATTTACGATATGGTTTTCCGATTTTACTGACTAACTCTGTAATTTTCGTTAAATACAATTCGGTTGCCTCCACCTGTGTTCTCATTCACTACACTATGATTGATTCACAATTCCAATGTAAAACAACAATCTCTACAATTCTAGAATAAAAAATGTGTATATTAATTTTTTCAATTAAGGGATAGATAATATTGAGTGGTTGTTATATAAGTCAGTCAATTAACAATGATGATGATTTGTGACAAGATCGGTCGGTAATCGTAATAATAATGATAATAATAATAGTAATACTGTTTAGATAAATCAAATATTTAGTAAAAATGTTTTTATTTATTATTAAAATGAAATAATTTATTTAAATAATATTGTAATTTTAATTGGATTCTCTTTCTCTCTCTCTCTCTCTAAATATCTTTAAATATAGATTCTTATGTGTAAATGTTGGTCAAATGAACCAACTGAAAGACCATCAATGAATGAAATTACTAAACAACTAATAGAAAATGTAAGCTTTGATAATTTATTTCGAAGTGTACATATATTATATACATGTGCAATAGAATATTCTGTTAAATTAACTCTGAAATTAATTTTCAAGAGAGCCGTTCTCCAATTGACCTTCCTGGCATGATAGAACCTTCAGGAAGATATGTTTCAGGCAATATAGCTCGGTTGTGTCATCACGATAGCGAGTCCGACTACCACGTTAAGGTAGCAGCTACGGTAGAGTAGACGATATTCGTAAGTTGCCTGTCTTCGGTTATAGGTGTCTCGTGCATTGCTTGTGTATCCTGAGACAACCGAGTAAGCAATGCTGTCGTTAGGAAATGAGTCCTAGGTAGGGATGGCAAATCAATAGATGAAATAGTAAAACTTCATCAGTTGAGGTGTTTGGGACATGTGTTACGAATGCCTAACCACGGACTGCCGCGACGAGCTATTTTTTGTGGTGTAGGAGTAGGTTGGAAGAAAGGTAGGGGCTGCCAAACCAAAACATGGCACAAATCCATGAGGTCACTGACAAATGGACTGAGTCATGTTGGTAGATGTAGACTACCTGGTTGGGGTCCGCGAGACGAAAGTCACCAATGGTTAGAGACCATGAACCACATGGCGCAGAATAGTTCGCAATGGCGCAGGTGCATCCACTCTTTGTGTTCTCTCAAATTCTAACCTTCTAAATTCCTCATAGTCTCTACCTTTCTCCTTCTTAATTTATCTTGCTGAATTATACTTCTCGAGTCATATCTTTGCTCCCTAATCTTCTCTATTACTGATAATACTTTTACTATCGTTATCACTCTTGGATTTGAACTGACCGTTGCGTCTCTGTGCTGATGTGGTATGGCAACATGAACTGATGTACTTACGTACGGAGTTCTGAGTTCTATCTCTCTGTCATTTAGAGTGTTATGGAGTTGGTAGTTTTACCTTGAAATCATGAATGAATCATTGTTAGACCTAAATTAGAAACCTGGCAGCACTGGACGGTTGTTTCATCCTGGTTTGGGACCTATCAGCAGTGAGCATTCATGACTCCTAACAATGATTCATTCATGATTCAAAGTAAAACTACTATCTCCATAATACTAGCAATGAAGAATCATACAATTCGCTCAATAGTGACTAGTTCTAGTGAGAAGACGTGACCATTGAAGTTCAACCCTGTCGGGTGTAGGCAGTAACTATCAAAGACAAATGGGTGAGATCGTGCAAAATCCCTAAATAGATAAGAGTTAGACATTAACACCGTTGGAGGCCGCCTCAGTGATCCAGAGGTTAAGCGTTCTCGCACAAGACAGAAGGTCGTGGGTTCGAATCCTACCAGCAGGAGTCGTGCTTGCGCCCCACTGATGAGTCCCACCCATACCAGGATGATACAGTCATCCAGTGCTCCCAAGTTTCTAATAGTTGTCTAACAATCATTCATTGATGATTTCAACGAAAAACTAAGAAATTGTTTAACAATGTTAGTGAACGCAATTTGGTGAAATATTAGCCAAGTCAATTATTTTAACCGACCAATGAATTCAATGCATATCCAGAAAGCAAAAAACAAAGATTAGTGTAAAATGATATGAGCTCATTTTATATTAGGCTAGGTTCTCACTAGCTAATGACAATCGATAATAATTTTAAAATTACATTGATAAACTTATAAATAAGAAGTCAACTGAATACGTGTGTCATCATGTTTCAAAGTTCATGCTTTCCCTATTTCTCAAATAAATTTCTATAAGCATCCATGGTCCCTTAAACAATTTATTGTACTTATTAATTCCTCTGCTAGTGTATGTCAGAAGTATATAATTTTTTTCTGTTTTGTGAAATAGTTTTTTTTTTTTAATCAATACATATCCGTTGTAACCAAAAATTCAGATAAATTCTATTCCATGTATATTTTCTAGAAAATGAACAGTGATAGCGTCAGTTCTTTTTCGTTTTATTATGATTTCAAGATAATGAGACATGTTTTCAATTGCATGTTAGTTAGTAAAAACTATTTAGGGAACAATGGATACCCACATAAGTTTATCGAGAAATATAGAAAACGTGAAGATAAGAAGTCCAAAGAAACTACAGTAAACACAAGATCTATTTTTAAAGATGATGATGTTATAGAGACAAACAACCTGATATTAAAAACTGCATTAACAAGAGCATATCATACAACTGATTTGAATGTTATGTTCAAAACAGCATTTCTAGTAACACAATCAAATGGTCAAAAAGCATTCTTTTCATGTTACAGCTAACAAATCGACATGTATCTGCCAAATCAGTGACATTCGTAGAACAGAAAGAAGAGATAAAGACCGATTTAGAGAAGTTAGTACAAAAGGTCTAAGATCAAGTAGACACTGAGGCATTTAGGAGTGCAGTCTCTAGGCATCCCTCCTTGACATAGGACATCAGATGGATACACTGAAGTCTTTCAACGTAATTAATAAACAATCGAGTCCATGTCTTCCCGTCTGAAACTAAATTAACGTGTTCAAAAAGGGAATAGTAATAAATCTTTCTTCATCCTCGTAACATTACAATCATTCTATTATATCATCCTTATTTTCAACTATTTCTCATGCTTTGATTACATCATTTTCAGTTCTCTTGAATTCATAGTCTTCAGTCGAATTGACTGATTTCATAACTTTCTGTTTTTTGAAATTCTCCTTCTCTCTTGAAGCAAATTTCTTTTCAAATATTAACAAACCATTCCCTTTCTAGATGAATAAATAATATATAGAACACACAAGGCGCTACCTTAGTTCTAATAGGTTCACTCTAAATCGTCAGTATAAAATACTTTATTAGTCTAAATCCAACAGATATAGCTACTGAAATGTCCTTTGCTAACATCATGTAACATTTCCAAGAAATACAATATCGTAGTAAGTATTATATAGAATCTTACTTCTGAGTAACAAATCATATTGGCGGCAAGCAAATGAACCAATACAATTGTATTTTACGTGTACCCGTATGCTTCACAAATACTTACTTTGATGGACAAAGTAGAAGTAGGTTGGAACTGGGCTAAAGCCCAATGTAGCATCTTTTCATTAAATAATTAAATGTTGATCTGTCTGTCATGTTGGCAGGTACAGAATATTTTATTGTGGTCTCCTCAATAACTGCGATCAGTGGTTACAGACGTCAAGTGATATGTCAAAGAAATAAGTTACAATAGTCTATTCAGTCTTTTCGAACTTTACTGAGAACCCTTTATTATGATCCCCCTTTCACATTCATACAAGTATAAACAGGAGAACGCAGACAATGAGATGACATTGTTAATCGTATTATTCACATGGAATTTGTTTTCGTGGATGTAATTAGTTACTCATATACTGTAGATGTTCTATATTTATGTATACATCTCGGTGGATCCATATGTGTTAAACACGTTGTTTGATAGAAAAAGATAGAGTCTTGAAGTTATTAGCGACAGTCAAAGTACACACTCCATTCAACTATTCATTCTCATCGCCTATTCGCATATATGAAATGTATAAAACCAGCTACAATTAGTAATTTTACTTGATAGTACCATCGTTGTACAAATAAGAAGCAATATTTCATCATTGTTACCGATTGAGATGAGATTAGAGGCTGAATAGAACATAATTCACGTAACTGTTATTAAATATTTTTCACCTTTTTAAAGATTCATTTCGTGAATGTACGATATCACTTGTTCAGAAGAACGTAACCAAAACATTTAGGGGAGGCGAAACAAAAACATGGCAGAAATCCATGAAGTCATTGACAAGTGGACTGAGTCATGTTGGTAGATGTAGACTACATGGTAGAGGTCCGCGAGATGAAAGTCACCGAGCGTTAGAGACCTTGAACGACATGGCTTAGAATCGTTTGCAATGGCGCAGGTGCATTCACTCTCTGTGTCGTCTCAAATCGTAACCTTCTGGATTCCTCGTCTCTATCTCTCTTTCGAAATTTATCGCACTGAGTTATACTTCTCGAATCATATCTTCGAACTCTAATCCTCCCCATTATCGCTAATACTCCTACTGTCTCGACCACTGCGTTTTGAACTGATTATTGCGTCTCTGTGCTAATGTGGTATAGCAACTTGAACTCACGTACGCACGCACGAAGTTAAACGTTGTAACTGACTGACTGACTGAGAACGAAACTCCAGCATAAAAGCACACATTTTCGCAGGGCTCATTACGAACCATATTTTATTTGATACATATTTCACATTTACTTGATTGTCTACTCAACAATAAATTTTAAAATGATACGTACGTTTTTGCAAAAAAAATAAAGTCCGGTTTATGCAGTTATCAGTACGATGTTGTGATGCGATCAATATTAGAGAAGAATAACGCACTTCTCCCATTGACATATTGAAATTATCACTGTTAGACCACCATTAGAAACCTGGAAGCCCTGGACGGCCTTCTCGTCCTGGTATGGGACTCATCAACAGTGAACATCCACTACTTCTTCACCTCGCAGGATTCGAACCCAGGACCTTCGGTCTTGCGCGCGAACACCTAACCTCTGGGCCGGCATCCAACGGTGTCAATCTCTAACTCTGATCAATCTACTGGATAAAACTTCTGTCCAAACACACTTGTTACCCAGATCTTGTTCAAGTGAACAAATCTATTAGCATTATCAACAATTACAGTGCAGTAGAAGTTCTTTTTCAGTTAGTCAACCCCTTTTTAAAAATGACTATTCATCAAAACAAAACAAAAAAACACAGTTTGAATAACATGATTATTATTATTTTTCTTCTATATTTTTACAGCATGGTTTGTATCGACGCAAGTTCTCAGATCCGGTACATTAAGAATTTTACAAGAAAACAACTAAATTTTTCTCCTTTTGAATGCAAATTGAATAGTTTTTTGATAAAATGAATAATCTTTAAAAAAAAACTGAAGAAGATGATGATGAACTAACCACCGCACAACATTTACTTTTGAAAATTTTTTTTAAAAAAAAAAGAACATGCTTTATTGTTTGGTCACAACAGAAACTATATATATATATATTTATATATAATTCATAATACACTACTTAACATAAAAGCAATCATGTACTACTACTTACTACTACTACTTCAATTAATTGATGAATGAAATAAATAATACATCATACCATTATTACACTAATAATTTGTCTTCTGTTTTTTCCTTTTTACTAATATAAAATAAAAATGCTTATGAAAAAGAAAAACCATTGCTTTTGAACACAACAAGAAAAGAGAAATCGAACTAATGGTACTTACAACACACAGCCGCCAACATCTACACATCTACATATATATAATATACCATTATGAATCTGGAATTAATCTGTTTTACTTTTCTTTAAAAAAAAAACAACTGATTTGTGTTTGTGTATAAAATGTACAAATTGTGATAAGTTAGTTAATTAGTTAGTTATACAGTGTGTGTGTGTGTTTGTAACTTGTATTTGTCAACCAGAAAAAAAGAAAAGAAATGAGTGATATATATATATATATATATATATATATATAAAATAGAACACAGAATTAAGCAATAAATATATATATATATACATACAGATTTGTCGAAAGATATAATAGATGAATGTGGAAGAGAAAGAACCTGGAAAGTTTATTAGATATATATATATATATATCCAGAATAAGATAAAAAAACTTTTCCATTCACTTTCTAATGAATGAATGAATCAGTGAATGAATCAATCAATCTAACAAAGAGAGAGAGGTAAAGATTTCTTTTTTATTTCATAATAAAGAGAATGATTTTTTTTTAACAAGCTAAAATCACAAACTAAATAATTAAAAAAAATAAATAAAGCTTTTTGAATTTTATTCAAACACCAAGCATTGAATAAATATCTCGATCGTCATCTCTGTCTGAACGACGTCGACTAGACAATAATGGATCATGGCTATCTAATTTCGCACGATTTGAATTGGAACGTTGAATATGAGGATGTGTGGTTGGTGGTGTTGTTGTTGTATGTCTTGGATTCGTAGGATAATGACGTGCACCATGTGGATGATGATGATTATTATTATTAAAAGGTTGTCTTGGATATGAGTTCGTCGCATGGTGTACAACATCTGAACTAGTACTAGGAAACTTGACAGCACGATTAGTGACAGATGGATTTCTACTAGTTTGTTGTTCAGAGGCTTTATATGAAATTTCAGATGAAATATAAGAATTCATCATGGCAATATTATCAGAGCTGGGAGGATGAGAACCTCTTGATAGTAGTACTACACATTGATTTGGTTCATTTAGTGAACTAGAACTAATTTGATTATTGCGATTGATAGGTTCTGCTGTATGTGTGGTGTTATTTTCGAAATTCCTGTTATTGGCATTATTATTCTTATGAGATAACAACAGTGGTAGTTCTTGTTGTTGATGTGGTTGTTGTTGTTGTTGTAAAGAAGAAGAAGACGACGAAGAAGATAAAGGAGTCAGAGAGTTAGGTGCATTCGAATGAATTGGTCTATGTGTGAATAGTATACGTTGAGATGTAGGAAGTGGTGGTGGAGGAGGTGGCGGAGAAACAATTGGATTGGTAGTTGTGGATTTTTGTAGTTGAGTAGTTTCATTAGAACATGTGTCTACTGCACTACTACTACTACTAGTTGATGTTGTCATACTATTTTTACGCATAGCTAAATCATACAACCGTGCAATACGTGTATCCAGATCTTCAGCCGATGGACTAACAAAAGGTATTTCATGATGAGTATGATGATCATCATCATCAATAGGAGAAATATGGGATTTCATCTCATCAGCCATCTTAGAATTGTTAGGAGATAGTTGATCATTCGGTAAAATTTCATGAGATTGAAGACTATTGTCAGTAAGTTGTCTAGATGTATCATTTTTGCTGGATTCATCTTCAGCGCTAAGAGCGGATTTAAGATAACGTTGATAATGCTCTAATGGATGTGGCAGAGCATGTGGACTACGACCTCGATGAGGTGGAGTTCGAGTTTCTCGAGAAATACTGTTGTTGCTTGCTATATCGCGAACTTTACGACGATCGGAATGGACATTCGATTGCTTAGTTGTTGAAGCAAGTTCTTGAATACCACCACCTCCGTTATTTGTGATTCTACCAGAATGAGATGATTCTTTTGGTAGTTTTATCGATGAATCAGGTGAAGTTTTTAATTCTTGAGTTTGTTCAATGGTGCAACGAGTTGGGATATATGGCCGATACGGTGGAGGAGGATCTTCTGAAGGATGAAGAGAATGAGGAATGTAAGCACGTGAGGAAGATTGAGGCGGTGTAGCATCAACATTTTGACGATTTGACTGAGATGGTGAAGAATAGTTGGTTAGTGAGTGACCATGATTCCTGTAAGGATTTTGTATCGGTACATTTGGGAAAACAGGATATGGATATAGTGTATTATTTGTAATGAGAAGATGAGGATGATATGTACCCATATACGTTGCTGATGAACTACAACTGATATCTGACATAGGAGTCACTGTAAAACCAGCTTGTTCAGGTGTAGTCGATAGAGATATACTTTTATTCTGAATAAAATTGCTCTGTTCAGATGAAGATTGAACAATGGGAAATTTACAATCAGATTGTTGGATTAAATAAGTATCAGTTGGTTCTTCTGGTTCTTCATACACATCTAGAAGTTCAAATTCTTCTTCGATATCTTCATCTTCAGGTGGCATCTCATCAATATCTTTACATGTAGTCATTATATCAGTTGAATTTATGACTGTTTCCTTAGGTGAAATAAACTGAGTAGGAGTTTCTTCAGGAAGAGGTATATCCTGGACAGAGACATCAATCTGAAAACCTCCTTTTAAAGGTGAATGATGTGATGAATAAGATTGTGACTCACAATCTGTAGTATTTAGTTTAATTGTGGCAGTTGTAGCTTTATCCGTATTAACAGTCGATTGGTCAAATCGCTCTAAAGATTTGGATACATTAGGTGTTGCATCAATAGAAGACGGAGATTGTAAAGTTTCCGAAGTCCGTTTTGCCTTTTCATCACAGGTTTTCTTAACATCTGGTATATCACTTTTTGTAGAGCGTATTGTCAACTGGAATAAGTCAGCCATAGACTTAGGCCCCATATATGGTGGAATAGAATTGCCTGACATTGATACAGTTTCTTCCAAAGAATCACCTTTATTAAAGCAAGGTAAATGTTTCTTCATATGACGCTGTTGATGTTTGATTAGTTCAGCATGAGCAAGATCCAACTAAACATGAACATAAAGAAAGAAGGATATGTCGATTGAGAGAGTATACTCACTAATAGAATAAAAAAAAGGCATTTAGCATAAGAGACCGAAAATACATTCTGTATAGTAAATTAGTGTGTGTATACACTGAAAAACCATTATAATTTATTAATATACAAAAAATCATTCAGGTTTGATTATTGAGTCATGGACTTGTAAACAATTTGTAGAATGAAACATTTTCATATCTAAATCATGATTGGAGATAACTAGTGTTTTCTTTTAATTGAAGAGGTGTAGTCAGAGCCAATGCAGAATTATTTAAATCTAAAATGATCATTACCATAGGAATTGGGAAAAGCTTTCAATAGTAAAAACTGAAGCAGAATATTTGCCTTCAAATTTTTATTTTAGGTAGACAGCTTATAACCAAGTAAGTTTTCAATAGTAGTCTGTCTTATCCATTGAAAAAAATAATCCAATGATACTGATACTGATATCTAATGGTATAATTTTGCTGACGTTTCAATAATAACACTTGAAAACACATTTATTTTGACTTTGATATCGAGTGGAGTGGATTAAAATCGCTGATGAGTATCAACTAGAACGAAAAACTTCAGTCTATCGATTTCCGTCAACTACATTTAACCACGTAGCAGGTGCCTAAGCAGTAGCAGGTCTCAACATACACAAACCGAAAAGCAAGATTCTCCGATACAGTACAACATGCGCCAACCAAATCACACTTGATGGAGATGCCTTGGAAGACGTTAACACCTTTACATATCTGGGCAAAATCACTGACAAGCGGTGGATCTGATGGAGATGTGAAGACACAGATCGGGAAAGCAACGGCTGCATTTCTACAATTGAAAAATATCTGGAACTCAAAACACCTATTAACAAACACTGAAGTCGGAATTTTCAATAGAAATATCAAGACGGTTCTGATGTATGGGGCGGAAACTTGGAGGAATATCAAAGCCATCAACTGGAATATACAAGTATTTATTAGCAGTTCTCTACGCAAAATACTTCGGATTCGTTGGCCAGACACCATCAACAACAACCTACTGTCAGAGAGAACAAACCAGATTGCAGTGGAGGAAGAAGCACTGGAGGTAGATAGGAAACACATTGAGGAAATCTCGCAACTGCATCACGATGAAAGCCCTCACTTGGAACCTTTATGGTCACGGGAAAAGAGGAAGGCCATAGAACATGTAACACATGGAATCGGAGACAGACATGAAAAGAATGAGCAGCAGTTGGGTTGAAGAGGAAAGGAAGGCCTAGGACAGCGTAGGCTGGAGATAGCTGGTCGGCGGCCTATCTTCAATTGAGGTTAACCTGCGTATGTAAGTAAGTAAGTAAGTAAGTGCCTTCAACCACCAACCTACAGTCATATTATAGCAATCTGCTACTGTTTTCAACTGACCTGTAAATGGTGCCTAAACAAATATGTACAAAGGAAGCATAATATTTGGCAGAAATCAACAACAGGCAACAAATATATCTATATTATGATAAATACAGAAAAAACTCACTTCATTTTTATCAGCAGTAGCATAAAGTTGAAGAAATTTATTAAATACTTTTTGTGCAGCAATTTTTACTTCTAATGAACGTTTGTATCGACGGCACTAAAAATCAAATCAATAAATAATGACAATATTTCATGATCAAAATAGAATGAACTGATTCAATCAGTGTGTTGTACTTGGATATGAACTACTCTACACTATAAGTGTGAAGGGTGATAATACTACTTCACAATTGCATAAAACTTCAGTAAGTGAAGCAATGTACAAACTTGTAACTTGATTTGACGAAAATCAAATACCTTAAACATTAAGGCTATCGCTTCATTGAAATAAAATACAAGTTAAAATCATTAGAAAGATAAACTTGATAGTCCTAGATTTATCAACTGAAGTAAATGAATCTTTCAAATGATTCTCACAATGCTGTTTAACAGAATCGTTGAGCATGAATGAGATGACATGTAAGAATCATCTATTCGGAGATTTCAACAAACTAACCATAATTTTAAAATAAAAATCCAGTTACACTAAAAGCTGTCTTTTATGTTCATAAAAAATATAAATATTTCTATTTATTACCTTGGGAAGTTTTGTGCAACTTTGATATTCAACTACATCGACCGTTATCATTGTTGAAATCTAGATATGTACGATCAGTTTGGAGGTGGAATTTCGTTCTCGGAGCTGGATGTTTTGTTCTTCAAATAGAAGTGAAGTATTCGAAATTCTGAATATCTAAAATTGGTGCTAATGATGTTGTTGTTCAGAAGAACAATGAAAGCTCCACAACCAAACGATCCAGCTCAGCGAACGAAACTCCACCAAAACCATTCAACTGAGTTACAAGTTTTTCCACCATCTCAAAACGTTATTTATTAGTTTAATATGAAGAAAATTACTTGATACGTGAGTGTATTACTGTTATTTTTCGCCTGATTACTATTATACTAACAACCATTTCGGGTAAATAAATAAACATAAATGAATTACGGTATGTAGTCAGTCAGTCAGTTGCAACGTAGAACTTCGTACGTATGTACATAAGTTCATGTTGCCATACCACATTATTAGCTCAGAGACGCAAATGTCAAATCAAATTCCATAGTGATAAAGATAGTAGAGGTATTAATGTTAATAAAGAAGACTAGGGTTCGAAGATATTATTCAAGAAATATAATTCAGTGAGATAAGGTTAGAAAGACAAAGGTAGAGGTGCTGGCTAATCCAGAAGATTAGGATTTGAGAGAGCTCAAAGAGTGGATGCACCTGCGCAATTGCAAATGATTTTGGGCCATATCGTTCAAGGTCTCTAACCATTGGTGACTTTCGTCTCGCAGACCCTAACCAGGTAGTCTACATCTACCAACATGACTCAATCCACTTGTCAATGACTTCATGGATTTCTGCCATGTTTTGGTCTGGCCGCCCCTAACTTTCTTCCAACCTATTCCTACACTACAAAACAAAGCTCGACGAGGCAGTCGGTGGTTCGGCATACGCAACACATGTCCCAACCACCTCAACTGATGAAGTTTCACCACTTCATCTATTGATCTGCCATCCTTACCTAGTACTCGTTTCCTAACGACATCATTGCTTACTCGGCTGTCCAACGATATACGAGCAATGCTTCTTAAACATCTATGATCGAATACTAGCAACCTACGAACATCTACTCTTAACGGCCATGTTTCGCAGCCATATAAGAGAACGGAACGAACTGCTGTGCAGTACACCCGCCCTTTGGTTAGAGAACAGATATCACGCCTACGCCATAAGTGACGCAGGTTCGCAAAATTCAATCGAGCTTTCTGTATCCGAGCTGAGATTTCGTCAGTCACCAGGCCATCAGCACTGATGAGACTCCCCAGATAAGTGAAGCGATCAACACTCTCTACTACTTCACTCCCTATCACTAGTTTAGGTGCCGATGCAACCCAGTCTTGAGGCACTATTTTGCATTTCGAGGGGGAAAACCGCATCCCGAACATGCTCGCGTTGTTGCTTATGGTAGTCAGAAGACTCTGCATTTTGTCAGCGTCTTCACCGAATAGAACTATGTCATCGGCATATTCTATATAATACAAACGTGAAACCTCGTAGCGCCGATAAAAACAAGTAAATTCCCATGTGATCAGTAACTGATGAGTGAACATGTTTACTAAGCTCTAATGATGGTCGGTATAATTTTCTTAAAGCAATTATTCAAAAAATTGATGGCTGATGTCATGAACAGCGTAACTGATGTGAAATTTAAAAGCGAAGAAAATAGAAAATTTCTTCCATAAAGACTGAACTACAACGAATAAGCTTGAAAAATGAAATACTAGAAACAAAACATAAAAACTAACTCATCGAACTCAACTTTCTCATGAAAAAATAATCTCTCTTGTATTGAAAACGAATAGTCTGTTGTTAACAGACAAATTCAATGCATAATTAATTTCACTTACTTTTCGTATTGTCTCCACCACTGTCCAACATCTAGCCATTATTGGTAAAGAAATAGTCATTTTATCAAGAAGTTCAAGCCTATCAACACATGTGGCAATATCCTCATGACCTTGAATGAGGCTTGATTTTATAGAACGATCAATTAGCAGTAGGCGTTCTTCAGTATCCAAATCTTTCAACTGTTGCTCTTTGTCTTTTACGTCTTGGTTGTTGAAAGTCGCAGCGGTGCTTGGCGAGACAATAACGGTGGAATTAGAACTAAATTTTAAAGGAGAAGAAGCAATCACGAAAGAATGATGTCGAGTCGATAAGTTTTAGATTTAATTTAAGGTTATTTCATTTGTTTTAAAAATGGCAGATAGAAAGCAAGAGTGGTGGGACAATTTTTATTATCTGTTTTAAAAGATTACCTTATAGTGAATGAAATAATAATAATTTGCCACAATCTATCAGATTTCGCATTATAGTACTATGGAAATCGTTGTTTTGCAGTGAAATCATCAATCAATCATTGTTAGACCACCATTAAAAACTGCAAGCATTCGACGACCACTTCGTCCTGGAATGGTACTCATCAGCAGTGTGCATTCACGACTTTTGCTACTCGCAGGATCTGAACCCAGTGTGGTGTGAGCTACTTATAAGTAGTATATGACGTGAGTGTCAACGTAATGTCTGGCAGCAGAAAATGGGGGAAGATCAAGAAAGGAAGAGTTAGAACACAATGGAATTTGTATGAAACGCATGAATAGTGACAATGGATTGATGTTTTGCAACAGGAACAGTCCAGTTCCATATGATGGACTGATATTTTGCAAATGAACGATTTACGATATGGTTTTCCGATTTTACTGAGTAACTCTGTAACATTCGTTAAATATAATCCGGTTGCCCCACGTGTGTTCTCCTTCACTACACCAGGACCTTCGGTGTCGCGAGGGAACGCTTAACCTGTGAACAACTGAGTCGGCATCCAATGGTGTCAATGTCTAACTCCAATCAATCTAAGGATTTTATGCAACCTCACACAGTGTCTTCAGAAGTTACTGCCAACACTAGAAGATTGAGCTCCACTGTTTACACACTGTTGAAGAGTCCCATACTAGAACGAAACGACCATCCAGTGCTTCTAGGTTTCTAATAATCCTGGTCTAACAATGATTCATTCATTTATTGACCATTCCATAGACTGAATGTGTAAACACACGCATGATATTTTGGGTATGATCATTTAGTATGTTTGATTATATCATTTAAAAATTAATCGATTTTAAGAAATATTATGTAGACAGTAATATTTCGAATAGACGTGTATATATTATATTATACAGGGTTATATTTACCATAATGAACTCAATAAAAAAGAAATATTTCATTTAAACATGATTAACACTAACTAAACGGGATTAATTGCAATAGAACACAATACTAAAAGTATTACCATAAAAACCAACTATAAAAACACAGAATTCACAATACCAACTGATAAGGAAAAGAAAAAAAGTGCTTGTCTTAATTGGGAAAATTTGAACACTGTGTACTAAATAATGATAATAATAAGAGGGGAATTCTCGAATATGATGATCTAGTCACTAATGCTATTTATAAGTCAATTTAACTTTTTATACGCACACAGTTTGGTAGTGAAAAAAAAAATTTTGATATTTTTTGTTACAGATTCACATACTACTTCGCATATGTGCAATAAATATTTGTAAATCAATGATGACTTAGACATCAAGTGGAATGACTTTATGTACGAGTTTCTTAGTATGTAAAAAAAGATCCAATAGAATGATAACTTGATGGGTAAATGACTATGTCTTCAACCAGCTGTCAGTCAGTTACAACGTAGAACTTCGTACATCCGTACATCAGTTCAAGTTGCCACACCTCAATGTCAATTCTAATACCATAGTAGTAGAGGTGGTAGAAGTATTAGCAGTAATCGGAGAGATTAGGGTTCGAAAATATTATAATCGGAGAGTATAGTCTATTAAAATAAACTTAAAAAGAGAAAGATAGAGGTGATGAGGAATTCAGAGGATTAGGATTTGCGAGAAGCCAAAGAATTGATGCACTTGCACCATTGCAAACGGTTTTGAGTCATGTCGATTTCTTCTACTTTTACTGGCCATGTTTCATAGCCATCAAATAGGGCAGAGTGATCTGCTGCGCAGTACACTCGTTCTTTGGTAAGCAACCAGATTTCTCGCCTATGCCATAAGTGACGCAAGTCGACAAAAGCCAATTCATTTACTAGTAGATTAATATGAATACAAACATGAATTTCAGTCGAAAAATGTATAGTTTTTTATCAAAATAAGAAGCTTACCTAACAACTGACGAGGTTCTCACATCAACTGATTTGGAAGTCAACTCCATCTGTGTTAAAGTCAATAGAATAATAACAGTCACAATACTGAATAAACATAATATTCATGGAATTTTCAATTGGTAAGCAAAGTAACAATGCAAACAAACAACTCCTAGTACATGATTTTAAGATAGTAAATGATAGTAATGATATTAATCCTAACTCCGTTGCAACTGTTATGATGGGAGATTTTATCATTCATTCTTGATGAAAGTTGATCGATAGGTAAAACAGAATGATATGACAATATACTAACTATATCGAGTGACAACCGCTCATAAGAACGCCTTATTGATGTAACACCTTTTAATGAACTAACATCAACACAATAAGTGTTTCTATCTAGTAAAATAATGATTATATGATACTAAATATAAAATGCAAACATGATTAGACACCAACAAGAGCACAATTGAGGTCACCCAAAGTGACAATAAAATAAGAAACTAATTTATTGCTTAAATTCGCACTCCGTTACATGATTACCATCAAAACGCACGAATCCTGTGGCTTTAATGTTGGTTGCCGCTGACAAAGGAGAAAATATTTCATTTCGTAAATCTGAATGATATCGGATACGTGATCAAAAGAAAATGGGGATATTCCTGAAATGTATCAGAGTAACTTCATTAATAACTCCGCCAGTAGAACCTTCGAATCAACTGCCGGTCCCAAGCCCGGGTAAAGGAGGAGGGTTGGACATGGGGTTGGCGACCCCATTCCGTCAAAAACTAACTTGCCAAAAAAACGCTAACCAGAAAAAATAATTCAAACCATTTTAACTCTGCCCTGGGAGTTGGAAGAACAATTATGACGTCGCGTGATGAAAGCCGAGTTCCCTCGGAAGTCACGGGGCTGATGCCTCTTCTGACAACCAGAGCAACCATTTTTTTAGGTACATGGAACGTTCGTACATTGTGGGAGACTGGAAGACTATTTCAAGTTGCGGCAGAAATGAAAAGATACAACCTCGAGGTGCTCGGCATCAGTGAAACACATTGGACACAAGTAGGACAACTGAGACTAGCTTCAGGGGAACTGCTGTTATACTCTGGTCATGAAGAGGAAAATGCTTCACATACACAAGGAGTTGCACTGATGCTTTCCAAACATGCACAAAAGGCACTAATAGGATGGGAATCTCATGGAACCAGGATCATTAAAGCATCCTTCAAAACAAAGAAACAGGACATTACAATGAACGTCATCCAATGTTATGCACCTACCAACGACTACAATGACGACGATAAAGATCAATTCTACGAAAGGCTGCAGTCGATCGTCGAGAAATGTTCACCAAAGGATTTGACGATTCTTATGGGAGACCTGAATGCCAAGGTTGGAATGGACAACACTGGATATGAAGACATCATGGGACGACATGGATTGGGAGAAAGAAACGAAAACGGTGAGAGATTTGCAAACCTATGTGCCTTCAACAAACTGCTCATCGGTGGCACAATATTCCCACACAAACGCATACACAAAGCTACATGGATTTCACCGGATCACACTACTCAAAACCAGATTGATCATATCTGTATCAACGAAACGTTCAGAAGGACTATGGAGGATGTGAGAACCATGAGAGGAGCTGATGTAGCCTCAGATCACCATTTGCTAATCGCCAAAATGAAACTGAAACTAAAGAAGCACTGGACAACGGGACAGACAACATCACACAAGTTTAATACGGCCTTTCTTCGGGATACTGTAAAGCTCAACGAATTCAGGATAGCCCTCAACAATAGGTTCCAGGCCTTTCAGGATCTACACAATGGAGAGGACGCAACATTGGAGAACAATTGGAAAGGGATTAAGGAGGCAATCACTTCAACATGTCAGGAGGTCCTTGGTCGCAAGAAGCACCATCACAAGGAATGGATCTCTGTTGATACTCTCGCAAAAATTGAAGAAAGGATGAACAAGAAGGCAGCAATCAATGTCAGCCGAACAAGAGCAGAGAAAGTTACCGCACAAGCTGCATACACAGAAGCAAACAGGGAAATGAAGAAGAGCATCAGAGCTGACAAACGAAAATATGTGGAAGATCTAGCAATGACGGCGGAAAAGGCTGCAAGAGAAGGAAACATGAGACAATTGTACGAAACTACAAAGAAGCTCGCCGGGAACTATCGTAAACCAGAACGACCAGTGAAAAACAAGGAAGGCAAAGTAATCAGCAACACTGAAGAACAGCGAAATAGGTGGGTAGAGCACTTTAAGGAACTCCTAAATCGACCAGCTCCTCTGAAGACACCCAACATCGAAGCAGCATCCAAGGACCTCCCAATTAATATTGGCGCACCTACGATTGAGGAGATCAGTATGGCCATCAGACAAATCAAGAGCGGAAAACAGCAGCAGGACCAGACAACATTCCAGCAGAGGCAATGAAAGCAGATGTAGAAGCAACTGCGAAAATATTTCACATCCTCTTCAAGAAGATTTGGGATGAGGAACAAGTACCATCAGATTGGAAAGAAGGATACCTCATCAAAATACCAAAGAAAGGAGATCTCAGAAAGTGTGAGGACTACACAGGCATCACTCTGCTTTCAGTACCAGGCAAAGTCTTCAACAAGGTATTGTTAAACAGAATGACGGACTTCGCAGACGCCCAACTTCGAGATCAACAGGCCGGATTTCGTAAGGATCGATCGTGTACTGACCAAATCGCTACATTACGGATCATTGTGGAACAATCAATTGAATGGAACTCACCACTCTGCATCAACTTCATCGACTACGAGAAAGCATTCGATAGCGTGGACAGGAAAACACTGTGGAGTCTTCTTCGACACTACGGTGTGCCTGAGAAAATAGTTAACATCATACGGAACTCTTATGATGGATTCAACTGCAAAATCGTGCACGGAGGACAGCTAACCGACTCTTTCGAGGTGAAGACCGGTGTCAGGCAAGGTTGCCTACTCTCAACCTTTCTCTTTCTCTTAGTGATCTACTGGATTATGAAAACGTCAACATCTGGAGGGAAGCACGGTATCAACTGGACAACTAGGACGCAGCTGGACGATCTGGACTTCGCAGATGACCTGGCTCTTCTATCGCACACGCAACAACAAATGCAAGATAAGACGACCAGTGTAGCAGCAGGCTCTGCAGCAGCAGTAGGTCTCAACATACATAAAGGAAAAGTAAGATTCTGCGATGCAACACAACATGCACCAACCAAATCACTCTTGATGGAGATGCCTTGGAGGACGTGAACACTTTTACATATCTGGGCAGCATCATCGACAACCAAGGTGGATCCGATGCAGATGTAAAGGCACGGATTGGCAAAGCAGGGGGTTGCATTTCTACAGTTGAAAAATATCTGCAACTCCAAACAACTTTCAACCAAAACCAAAATCAGGATTTTCAATGCAAATGTGAAGACAGTTCTACTGTATGGAGCGGAAACTTGGAGAACTACGAAAGCCATCATCCAGAGGATACAAGTGTTTATTAACAGCTGTCTACGCAAAATACTTCGTATTCGTTGGCCAGACACCATCAGCAACAACGAACTGTGGGAGAGAACAAACCAGATTCCAGTGGAGGAGGAAATCAGGAAGAAGTGGTGGAATTGGATAGGACACACTCTACGAAAAGCACCTAACTGCGTTACAATACAACCCCTCACATGGAACCCTCAAGGCAAAAGGAAAAGAGGAAGGCCAAAGAATACATTACGCCGAGAAATAGAGAAAGATATGAGAGGAATGAACAAACATTGGACAGAACTGGAGAGGGAAGCCCATGACAGAGTTGGTTGGAGAAAACTGGTGGGCGGCCTATGCTCCATTGGGGGTAACAGGCGTAAGTAAGTAAGTAAGTAACTTCATTATTAATATAAACTTTTATCTTGACTTATTATTAAAACAAGCAACATAAATTATCCAACCACAGCAGCTACCTTAACGTGGTGGTCGGGCTTGCCTATCGTGATGACTCAACCGAGCTATATTGGTTGGAACATATGTTCCCGTAGGTTCTACCATGCAAGGCAGGTCGAAAGGAAAACGGTAAGATTTTGTTGGGGATGTTAGATCCCCAAAATTCACTTGATAATGCCGTATTTCGGTTTTTCACGTTCGCCAGCAGGGGCTGATCAAATGACCTTGAGATTTCAACTCCCACCAGGAAAATCAATGGCTGTGATTGGCCACAGTGTATTTTAGTATGCTATTTTCTTAACTGTCTCAAGGACGTTGTTATGTTGTATAAATAAACGAGAGTTGTATGCTTGATTGTACTGGGATTGCTGGGTGTTTGTAGAATATACTTTCTACGCTTACCAAGACTTCTGTTTTACCGTTTGGATTCAAGGTAGCCTTCCTGGAAGCTGGTAAAAGTATCGTTCGCGTTTATCGACTAAGTGGCGACGGGGTAAAAACCATATCCACAAAACATATCAGTGGCGACGGGGCTCACAATTCACAATGTCAATTAATCTTGAACAGTTAGAATCTTTACTGGAACGTCAAGGTAAACGATATGAACAGTTCCAGGAACGTATGTTGGAGCTGTTAATGAAACAAATGAATTTGAACCCACGAGATTGTTCGTTTTCTGAGACTGTTCAGACTTTAAGCCAACACTTTGGAGACAACTCGTCACTATTTAATACTCGTTATCGATGTTTGAAGCTTATTATGAACGAAGATGATGATTTTCTTACGCACGTGGGCATCGTCAACCGTGAATGCGAACGCTTTCGGTTGAAGTCTTTGTCGGAAGACCAGTTCAAAGCCCTCATTCTCATCTGCAGCCTCCAGTCGAGTAAGTTCAGTGACATTAGAACAAGGCTACTAAGTCGGTTGGAGCAAGATCCAAAGCTTACGCTTAATGATATGGCTCATGAGTACCAACGTCTCACTGACCTACAACGAGACTCGACTATAGTTCAGAGTGGTAGTTCAAGCCGATCTGAAATTCATTTGGTACAGCAGCCACCTAATCATTATAAGTCTGCCCATGCTACACCCAGTTCACCCCGCTCCAATTCGGCCCAAAAACCCAAAATGAATCCACCTTCTGCTTGCTGGCACTGCGGTTCATGGCACTATGTACGGAACTGCCCATTTAGGCAGCATAGATGCAGGAAGTGTAAAGTCATCGGTCATAAAGATGGCTTTTGCCTACAGAAAAAGCCAAAGCGATCCAGAAGTGCTAAGAAGCCTCTTCCTAGATCCAGTACCAATGCATTGAGCCTAATATCTTCCTGCCAAAGTTCATCACCAGGTGAGAGGAAATTTATTACTCTTAATATTAACGGTTATTTGTGTAGAATGCAAATAGATACTGCATCTGATGTCACTATCCTCTCACGCAAAAATTGGACCAAATTGGGCAGCCCAAGCCTGCAGCATACAACACAAAAGCCTCGTACAGCATGTGGTAATTATCTTCGTCTGTTAGGACAATTGGAATGTAAAGTTGCTTTCCGAGATTCGTCGTTTACTGGGGTATGCTATATAACGCCAGCTGATCTAAATTTACTTGGTTTAGATTGGTTCGACCAGCTAAAATTGGCTGATGTCCCGCTAAATACCATATGCAGCCTGGTATCACAACGACATGACCCAGAAGCGCATACGAAGAACCACGCAGAATGTTATCTGACAACCGCAGTTCGCGCATTACCGGTGTCTGCAACAGACATACAAAATGCTTCTAGAAACGACCCCATCATCAAGATGACGATGAAATATGTCACTAACGGTTGGCCGTCGAAAAAGTTTGAAGGTGACATGAAGCAACTGTATCAGCGGCGGGATTCACTATGCATCGTGAACGATTGTCTCATGTTTGGTGAAAGAGTAGTGGTTCCAGCATCCCTTCGTGCAAAAGTGCTGAGACAGTTCCATCTTGGTCATCCTGGGATTAAACGAATGAAGTCCATAGCCAGGAGTTATGCATACTGGCCTCACATGGATCAACATGTCACAGCGTTGGTTGAAAAATGCATCCGGTGTCAGCAGGCGGCAAAGATGAATGCCAAAATTCCGCCGGTTTCATGGCCCAAACCTGAGCATCCTTGGTCCAGGATACATGTCGACTTCGCTGGCCCAATAAATGGAACTATGTATTTAATTGTCGTCGACGCCTTTTCTAAATGGCCGGAAATCAGCCCCGTTATGCCGCCCACTACAACTAAGACTATACAGCTCCTAACTGAAATTTTCTCACGAAATGGCATACCAGATGTGATCGTATCCGACAATGGCTCTCAATTCACCTCTTCCCAATTCCAGAATTTCTGTCAACGGCTAGCTATTAAACACTTACGCTCGCCACCATACCACCCGCAATCGAATGGGCAGGCGGAAAGGTTTGTGGATACGTTTAAAAGAGCACTGCTCAAGTCAAAAGGGGAGGGGACGCCAGCCGAAACGTTACAAAATTTCTTGTACGTCTATCGGACAACACCAAATGAATTGTTACCGGAGCAAAAGTCCCCAGCTGAAATCCTGATGGGAAGAAGATTGAAAACGATCCACAGCCTGATGCATCCGACCAATGCACCCTCATCAGTAGAGACAAAGCAGCAAAGACAATCCGCTTACGAGGTGGGATGCCCTGTGTTTGCCCGCGACTACAGAACGAACCATGGTCCTTGGGTAGAAGCGAGAGTGGTCAGAGGGGTTGGTCGAGTTATGTACGAAGTAGAGGTAGGAGGTGATAAATGGTCACGTCATCGGAATCAGATACGCAGACGGCTAGCCCCAGATCACCCATCAAAGGCAGAAAGTCTTCCCCTTGACATCTTGCTTGATACCTTCAACCTACCGAGAGCCCCGCCACGAGAAGAAACTCAGCAGCAAGCTGTTCTTCGTTCCCGAAGGTATCCCCTCAGACAGCGGCGAACAATAGTCAAGATGCAAGTCAACCACAGGAGAAAACGCTATTAAAAAGGGGAGGAGTGTTGGGGATGTTAGATCCCCAAAATTCACTTGATAATGCCGTATTTCGGTTTTTCACGTTCGCCAGCAGGGGCTGATCAAATGACCTTGAGATTTCAATTCCCACCAGGAAAATCAATGGCTGTGATTGGCTACAGTGTATTTTAGTATGCTATTTTCTTAACTGTCTCAAGGACGTTGTTATGTTGTATAAATAAACGAGAGTTGTATGCTTGATTGTACTGGGATTGCTGGGTGTTTGTAGAATATACTTTCTACGCTTACCAAGACTTCTGTTTTACCGTTTGGATTCAAGGTAGCCTCCCCGGAAGCTGGTAAAAGTATCGTTCGCGTTTATCGACTAAGGTAAACTCGTAATAGCATCAAGCATACTACTAAGTGCCGAACATATCAGATTTAAAGCAGCAACTCAAGATTCGAGGACGAAGTCATACTGCTGACTGTAGAGGGGTGTGACAGCAATAAGGTGTTTCCCTCGAACAACCAGCAACTACAACGATGCTGCCTTCTCACAAGGAAGAAAGGGATTAGAAAAGGTCGACCATAAAAATGTCACACCTCACGGATTTCAGTCCGCAGAGGTAAGTTCTATTGAAAATATCGGAGTTAACACTAAAAAACTCAGTAAAAAGGCCGTGCGTGACCGGCCTCAAGCAGTTGCCCCTTTGGCTCAACGGTCACGCGCCCAGGTCTCTTGGATTAGCGCTAACATACCTTCCTCAGAAAACACCCTTCCATGGTGTGGGCAGCCGGTAACAGCATACAAGACCAAATTGGTCACAATCAAATCCTTCCTGCACCTCTTTATAACTTCCTTATCTGGCACAACTCACCTCGCGCCGCTGATGCAGAGGAATCGAGTACACGAAACCTTATTCCTGGTCTCCTGAAACGCAGCTCCAAACTACATGTTGAAGCTTTCATATTTCGAACCTTATACCAAATAGGACAAAAGGCTGCGTCCCCGGAACGCGCATGTAGGGTAAGAGTAGAGTGATTCGTTTGACTTCAGATTTTCAAGTTAAAGAACTAACTTGATATACGTTTCTTGTGTCTGGAAGCCCTATAGTTGCTTCCCATAGCTTTATGTTCTTTCAAATTTTAATCTTCTGGATTCCTTATTATCTTTCTTTTTCCTTTTTTTAGATTTATTTCACTAATTTACATTTTCCTGAATCATATCTTTGACCGTTGATCTTTTTTCATTACTAATAATGCTACCACTACCTGTACTACACAGTTGACAATTTCATCTCTCTGTGCTAACGTGGTACATATGTTTTAACTTCTATGTTGAGGCTATCTGACTGGCAGAAATCACATCACTCACAAAGTGTTTTTATTGATTGTTCGAACAAATGAAAGCAATTAACAAACGATTTGTATAAGTAGTATAACAGAACATAAAAGACTATTCAGTTAAACGAACTTATTAAAAATTTAGATTAACGAAACAGTATATGGCTGAACAACTAAGATTCAAATAAACGCAGTATTGTATATATACACATATGCTGTTGAACAAACAGATCACAGTAACAAACATACGAGTTTTGGACAGTAGGTGAACTAAACTAACTAACTGCTTAATTGGACTAATCATAACAAATGTATATCCCATGAAGCAATCATGAGGTGAACTCGTGAACAACTGTGTGACATATTAAGTTTTTCTACTAAACTAGGTGACATGAAGAAAATAATTAAAAGCGACAAGGAAAACATTTTATTCCATGTGATTCATTGTAGTTAGTGTCTATTCTAAGCGTTGTTTAACTTGTAAACAATATCGTACTCAAATTGATGTAGGAGTGAAAGCGTCTGTTCGAAAAATAAGCTAGATAACAACCGCTTTATGTAATACAACTTTTGATCATTCATTTAGGTTTAAAATGTTCGCAGTTAAACTATACTGAATCGTAACATATCAACTATCATTATCATAAATGATCAGTCAGTCAGTTAAAACGTAGAACTTCGTACGTGCGTACATCAGTTCAGGTTGTCATTCCACATCAACACAGAGACGCAACGGTCAGTTCAAATCCCATATTAGCACAGATAGTAGAAGAATTACTGGTAATGGAGAATATTAGTGACCGAAGATATTATTCAAGAAGTATAATTCAGTGAGATAACTTAAAAAAGAGAACGATAGAGGTGATGAGGAATTCGGAAGATTAGAATTTGAGAGAACACAAAGAGTGGATGCACCTGAGCCACTATAAACAATTTTGAGCCATGTTGTTCAACGTCTCTAACCATCGGTGACTGAATACAACAAGTTATTATCAAATACATGAAAATAAAAAGGATGAATTGTTATAAATCTTACTGGACTCTTTTCCCAATTACGAGATGATAATTTAGGACTGATACTAGGACTTCTTTTACGAGAGCTTTTAACATTGGTGAACATAATGAATTCAGTGGAATAGCGTCCTTGTTTTGCAGGTCTTCTTCTTAAGCGAATACTATCAGTTCGATAAGTATTTCTTTCGGAATCTTGGTTACTTCCAGTTGTTTTTTCGCCTAATTTATTATCAATGTTATTTGTCTTCAGATTTGCATCATTTGTAGAAGTAACAGAATCGGAAGAATCATCATCACTGAGTTCTGGAAGAACATTTCGAAGAAGAGGAGTGACAACCGCTGTTGAACGCGTCCGATGAGTAGTAGTATCAGGTTGGTTCATACTGTTTCCACTAGCTGTACTGCGTGTTGGTGTCACTGAAACGATAGGTCTTGGCTTGAGTTTCTCTTCAATGGAAACAATTGGAGACATAGACGTGTTTTGGCGTATAATAATCTTCAACGGATCGTTGGACGATACATGCGACTGTTCAAATCCCTAAGTTAAAAATTTAAAAAAAACAAAACAATTAATTGTTCGAAATGTTAACAGGCTCAACATATAATTATGTAGGGTATTGGTATTATAATTATTATTACGAACAATTGGTTGAATCGTAGTGCGATAAACTCACCATAAGAGTAAAATATTAAAAGAAATTTCAATATAATAACATTGTTTATTGGATAAGTTTGAGAATCCAAAGGACAGAGTAAATATTACACAATAATCACGAGAATTCGGCTAGTCGCCACTAATAATCAATATTAAGTTTTGGATTAAAATAAAAATCCTATGCAGTCCAAGATTAAAATCTGGACTTTTCAGTAACAGATGGTCTGACAATGTAGTAGAAAGATAACTCAACTTTAAGGGGATCTTCGAAGAAATTCAGTGTTGACGAATGGTAATCAGTCATTTGTAATCAATGTAGGAATTGACATTGAGGCAAATCGGTTAAGAAATGGTGATTTGGTTATAAATTGAAGCTTCCACTTACACATTGAGGTCAAGTGATTATGACAAACAGTCTAAGTGAAATCCCAATGTTGACAATTTATCAATGTGACAAAATATGGAATCCACGGGGGGAAAGAGGCAAAAGACATGATGATTAGTGGTTCATGACAGTTACAAGTAATAACTCAAGTCAGTTGAACTCATTTTCCTCGCTATTCAGAAAGAAAGAAAGAAATGTGGTTATGCACATACTCTATATCAAGAGCCTCAATTAGAGGAAGATAGCTATGATGAACCAAGTTCTTACCTTATCCAATCGAGTACAGAACATTTGATAATTGTCATTACAGAAGCATACACGAAGGACAGCTAACATACTCTTTCGAGGTGAAGACCTGTGTCAGGCAAGGTTGCTTACTCTCACCCTTTCTCTTTCGCCTGGTGATCGACTGGATTATAAAGACGTCAGCATCTGGAGGGAATCACGGTATCCAATGGACAGCTAGGACGCAGCTGGATGATTTGGACTTCGCAGATGAACTGGCTCTTCTATCGCACACGCAACAACAAATGCAAGAGAAGACGACCAGTGTAGCAGCAGTCTCTGCAGCAGCAGTAGGTCTCAACATACATAAAGGAAAAGTAAGATTCTGCGATGCAACACAACATGCACCAACC
This sequence comes from Schistosoma turkestanicum, assembly GCA_944470395.2. Lineage (NCBI taxonomy): Eukaryota > Metazoa > Platyhelminthes > Trematoda > Strigeidida > Schistosomatidae > Schistosoma > Schistosoma turkestanicum. The sequence goes on along the minus strand of OX103971.1, from coordinate 71,810,804 downwards.
AAATCACTCTTGATGGAGATGCCTTGGAGGACGTGAACACTTTTACATATCTGGGCAGCATCATCGACAACCAAGGTGGATCCGATGCAGATGTAAAGGCACGGATTGGCAAAGCAGGGGGTTGCATTTCTACAGTTGAAAAATATCTGCAACTCCAAACAATTTTCAAACAAAACCGAAATCAGCATTTTCAATGCAAATGTGAAGACAGATCTACTGTATGGAGCGGAAACTTGGAGAACTACCAAAGCCATCATCCAGAAGATACAAGTGTTTATTAACAGCTGTCTACGCAAAATACTTCGTATTCGTTGGCCAGACACCATCAGCAACAACGAACTGTGGGAGAGAACAAACCAGATTCCAGTGGAGGAGGAAATCAGGAAGAAGCGGTGGAATTGGATAGGACACACTCTACGAAAAGCACCTAACTGCGTTACAATACAACCCCTCACATGGAACCCTCAAGGCAAAAGGAAAAGAGGAAGGCCAAAGAATACATTACGCCGAGAAATAGAGAAAGATATGAGAGGAATGAACAAACATTGGACAGAACTGGAGAGGGAAGCCCATGACAGAGTTGGTTGGAGAAAACTGGTGGGCGGCCTATGCTCCATTGGGGGTAACAGGCGTAAGTAAGTAAGCAAGTAAGTAAGTAATTACAGAAGCGTACAATATATAATGATAAAACCAATGCTACTTGTGAAATATTGTGAGAGAAAAAACGAATACATGGAATGAATAAAAAGAATATTGAAACTATTGAAAATACCAATACTTACAACATGATGTGCTTCTAATGTAGCAGTTGATCCAGTTGTAGATGGAGACGATGGAGAAACCGAATCACGAGACATCGAAACCGTGGATTGTTTACGAATACGCAGTCGAAGAGCTGAAACACGTCGAGAGTCTTCTTCTACAGGAACAGAATCGTCTGATTCTACCGTGACATCCATTGATTGATTGGATGATTTCACAAGATTATTAGTTGTAGTTGGCGATTTTTTGACACATTTTCTGGAATAAAAGAACAATACACTTGACAATAGTAAAACTGATAGAATTATTATTTTTAAATATGCAAAAAAAAATAGATAGAAATTCCTTACACCAAACTACTTCGTTTATTCTTTTGTGCACTACGAGGATGATGGTTATTCACTGAACAGCTGTTTCTTTGAGGTTCTGTATGTAGTCGTTTAGCTGATCTTCCATGTTCCACTAAAATTGAACGTTGAAAGAAAAAAAAAGCAAAATTGGAAGTTTTACATAAAGTAAAATATTTTTTTCATCAACAACAAGACAAATCGTTGAAATTTGTAAAATATTATGTGCAAAATCAAACGATTCCTTTCTAAATGACAAAACATAACCACAATTTATATCAATCAATAAGCTGGTGATTGAATACTAAAAGAATTTTTGTCGAGAAATTAAAGCCTCTGAGAAGTACTTTTTATCTTCCTTTCGCCTGTTACCCCGAACGGAGCATAGGCCGCCGACCAGTTTTCTCCAACCAACTCTGCCCTGGGCTTCCCTTACCAGTTCTGTCCAATTCTTTTTCATTTTTCTCATGTCTTTCTCCGCCTGTAGACCCTTCGGGGCTACTGCTGGTTCTATGCTCCCATAAAGGAGAAGGGTCGGGCATGGGGGTTGACGACTCCATCCCATCAAAAAAAGACTAACTCGCTACAAAAACACTAACCAGAACAAATAATTCAAATCATTTTAACTCTGAGAAGTAAATCAAGTGAAATTTGTTGCTGGATTTCTGTCAACATTAATTATGTTAGGAATTAATGAAAGACAATGGCAACGCCATAAGAACATATTTACTGTGAAATGGTGGAGAAAACTTGTAGCTCAGGTGGATGATTGTGGTGGTGTTTCGTTCTCTGAGCTGCTCAGAGAATTTCGACAAACATGAATCTGCATCAAATCTGTGTCAATGATCATAACAATAATAGTAATAATCGCGTTATTTAATACTATCAATATGAACATTGACCCAATATATCTATAAATCAATCAATTAGTCACGTTGTCAAAATTCCCCAAAACAAGACAATCCTAAAAGGATGGAGAGATAAAGAAAAAAACAAAGCTTGGCAAGACAACCCAGCCATAAAAACCATAGCCATCAAATTCGATTGGTATTTTGCTTTCAGGATAATTGGTAATCCAACTTCAGATGACTTCCGTACAAACAGTGTCATAGAAGGCGACAAAGAAAGCATAGTAATATAAACATTCAGCTGAAAGAGCAAAACTTCAGAATGCAACACAGTTAGTTATTCACGAGGTGATCATTGTAGTATGACGAGTGTAAACAAAATCTGAAGATACAATAAGGAGTTTGTGTGAATTGGTGGTAGATTTGAAAGAAAAACTAGGTCTGAGAGAGGAAGTCATATTTCTCAAAGAACAAGGCAACGAACAGGAATAAATATTGACAAGGGTAGAAAAAAAGTTGGACCTTATATTAGCGAATGGACTTGTCTACCACAATGACTAGACCAAGATAAATTGCCTGAAACAGGATCGACTGGATAGTATTTTGAAACGAAAGACAGTACAGTTGAAATTTGAGCGTGAAATTATACTGTAGCACTGATAAATATCGATAGGCAGCATTCGGAGCAACGCCGCTATTCCAAACATGGAAGAACTAAAGACTTAAAATTTATACATGGCGTATTGTCTTTTCTGCGGTGCCGGTGATAAGATTTCAAAATAATAGGACAAAATAACTACTCACGGATCAGTCATTGTGTTAATGAAAAGTCTCTCTATCAGACCGACAAGCTCATCTATACTGTTTAAATTTACCTCCCAGGTTTCTCAATAAGATGTTCCTCAGTAATGTGGCAGTAAGAAACTGTCAATCAATTCTATTCTTCCATAAACACTTGAGTTTGCCAAGAATTTTCCATATTTGACAAACTCTGTGACATTCTTCATACCATTGTTTTTTTACCTGGCTTTGTCTCATACGAATTTGGAGTGAACAATGAAATTTTATACATGTTCTACAGAGCCACGCTCCAAACTGTGTTGGAACCTCTAGTATTTGAAGCCTGTGCTCCATTAGACAACAGCTCTTAAAGCTCAACTTGAAGACAAAATTTCCAAATGCGATAACACTAATTGGCACAAACCGCTTTGGTGGTGATGATCGAAGAAACTGCTGCATGAACACAAAAGGCTAATTCGACTTTCGGCAAACTGTATCATCTGCGGAGTACCCGACCGTAGCTGCTACCTTGACGTGATGGTCGGGCTTGCCTATCGTGATGACCCAACCGAGCTATACTGGCTGGAACATATGTTCCTGCAGGTCCTACCATGCCAGGCAGGTCGATTGGAGAACGATGAGACTAAAAGCAGCTACCCAGGGTCTGAGCTTTGTTTTGTAGTGTAGGAGTAGGTTGGAAGAAAGTTAGGGGCGGCCAGACCAAAACATGGCAGAAATCCATGAAGTCATTGACTAGTGGACTGAGCCATGTCGGTAATTGTCGACTACCTGGTTGGGGTCCGCGAGATGATAATAATCGATGGTTAGAGACCTTGAATGACATGGCTCAAAATCGTTCGCAATGGCGACGGTGCATTTATTCTTTGTGTTCTCTCAAATCCTAATCTTCTGGATTCTTCAACACCTCTAGTTTCGACTCTCTAAACTTTTCTCACTGAATCATACTTCTTGAATAGTATCTTCTAACCCTAACCCCTCCGATTACTTCTAATTCCCTTACTACCTCTACTACTATTGAATTTGAATTGACAATTATATCTCTGTGCTGATGTGGTATAGCAACATGAACTGATGTACTTACGTACCAAGTTCTACGTTGCATCTGACTGACTGACTGCGGAGTGGGTGAGGTGACTAGACCACTGTTAATGAGTCTGGCGTAACATATCGCTTTTCATTCCCTTGCACTTACAAAACAAAGAAATTTGTGAGCTGCTAGCATTTGATCTTGTGTCCGAAGTACTGTTGAGATTCAGTGTGGGGTTATAGGTAAAATAGGTAAACCTAGTGAAAACATTAGAAACACCTATCCAGTCAGATATGTTACCTTTGTTTAGTCATTGCATTCTTCATAGTTTAATGGTAGGTAAAATAAGGGTATGTTAGCGAAAACTTAAATGTAGGCAGGTTAAAACATGGTATAAATTCATGAAGTGATGGGTTGGTTGGTATGAGCGATGTAGAGAGATGCGGACATCGTCGGAGACTTGGAATCGATTATAGTAATCCAGTTATAATCATCAAATGAATTTGGAGAATAATGTCATTTCATACTTTTCATTTTTCGGTCTAATACATTTCTTTTGAAATATATTTCTTATGCTTAGTTTTTAACTGCAGCTCATATTTTTTCTCTTTTATTTGTCTTATTTATTCTTTTTACCGAAATTAAATTTTGAGTCAAGTCCTACCTAATGCTTAATTATATATAATCTGTTACCTCATAAACAAAGTATGAAAGTAGTAAGATAAAAATGGAAGTTAAGACAAATATTAGAACTTACACTCAGCTGAGGTTGACTTTGACCGTTTTTGACTTTGTATTTCGACTGTAGAAGAAGCCGCGGTAGAATTGTGACTAGTATCTTCACACCCACGTTTGAACGAATAAAACTGAGCCAAAAATTTTTCAGCTTCTGGATCCTAAGAATGTTTAGTGATGAATGAATTGATTATAGAGTTATAAAGGCTATACAAACAAATTGGATTTTCAGCATAAATAACTAGGATAACGAATTTTTGTGAACATGAGACGAACGGATACATCTGTTTGTCAGTAATAAACCTAAATTTCACACACTATCTTCGACTACAGATCTTTATTTTTACTACGGATAACTCAAATTGCTTGCTTTGATCTCAAGCAAAGTCGATATGAAACATACATTTACCAGATTTCGTTAAAATAAGAACTATCTTAGGAAACTGGACGAACTTTATATCTTTGCTTACAATCACTTCTGAAATGTTTATTTTACGTAGCCAAGAAACAGGGAAACTTGAATGAATGGAAGTTTAAGAGATTTTAAGTAAATACCTTCTTAGCAGAGTAGAATTTAGGATGTCAGAAAGCGCTGATAATTCTAGAAAATGTTAGTCACTAATCTTAAAAACCACTTCACCAACGATTCGTACGTTTACTGGTAATTTCTCCCAAACTAAATCAAACCACGCCACACTGAATGGAACACCGAAACCACGACTTATTCAGTCAGTCAGTGACAACATAGAACTTCTTACTTAAGTATATAAGCAAAGTTTGGCATAAAACATTAGCACTGAGACGCAACATTCAATCCAATCACATAGTGGAAGAGATAGTAGAAGTATTAGCGGTAATCAAAAAGATTAGGGTTCGAAGATATTACTCAATAAGTATGATCCAGTGAAGGAAAAAGGTGATTAGGAATTAAGATTAGAATTTGAGAGAACAAAAGGAATGGATTCACCTGCGCCGTTGCAAACGAATTTCAGTCACGTCGTTCTAGGTCTCTAACCATCGCTTACTACCTTCTCGCGGACACTAACCAGGTAGTCTACACCTGCCAACACGGCTTAGTCCATTTGTTAGTGATTTGATGGATTTGTGAAATGTTTCGGTCTGGCCGCCCCTAGCTTTCTTCCAACCTACTACTATATATCGAGGCAGCTCAGAGAACCAAACACCACGACCACAATCATCCACCTGGGCTACAAATCTTCTCCACCATCTCAAAGACGTAAATTTGCAAAAGCCAATCGAGGTTTCTGTATCTGTGTTGAGATTTCGTCACACACCAGACTATCAGCACTGATGAGACTCCCGAGATAAGTGAAGTGGTGAACATGCTCAACTACTCCACCCATTGTCACTGGTTCAGGGGCCGAAGCAAGCCAATCCTGAAGCAGCATTTTGCATTTCGACTGGGAGAATCACATCACGAACATTCTTGCATTGTTGCTTAAGGCGGTCAGAAGACTGCATTTTGTCAACGTACTCACCAAGTAGAACTGTCATCGGCATATTATAGGTCTACCTCGGAAAAGTCAGACGTGTTACGCATGCCCAACCACTGACTGCCTCGACGAGCTATGTTTGGTGGTGTAGGAGTAGGTTAGAAGGAAGCTAGGTGCGACCTAACCAAAACATGGCAGAAATCCACTGAAAAGTGGATAGAGTCATGTTGGTAAATGTAGGATACTTGGTTGTGGTCCGCGAGATGGAAGTCACCAATGATTAGAGACCTTGAAAGACATGGATCAAAATCGTTCGCCATGGCGCAGTTGCACCGACTCTTTGTGTTCTCTCAAACTGTAATCTTCTGGATTCGTCAGCACCACTACCTTTGTCTTTCTAACCTTATCTCACTGAATTATGCTTCCTGAATAATATCTTTGAACCCTAATCTTCTCTATTACTGCTAATACTTCTTCTATCGCTACCACTATTGGATTTGAACTGACAATTGCGTCTGTATTCTGTGGTATGGCAACATGAACTGATGTACTTACGTACGAAGTTCTACGTTGTAACTAGGTGATTGATAGAATTAAATAACGCGATTATTACCGTTATTGTTATGGTGATTGATGCAGATTATATGCTTGTCATGTTTGTCAAAATTCTCTGAAGATTTTTCATTCCCAAATTTCGATCCTTACCTAGTTGGATTCGTACGTAGATTGATATAAGTGACGTATCATTTTGTTTTAATGCGCCTGCCATATATGTGCATTAGCATAAGTTATTATACCACACTATTTTCTTAGGGCTCTTCATTGTGAACTATGTACGAAAAAGCAATTCGGGTTGATTAGAAAGGGAGGTGTAGACTACCAGTTTGGAGTCCGTGAGGCAAGTTATATGTTGTTACTGACTGACTGACTGAATCAGTTTTGAGGACAGTTCGTCGAAAGCTCTAACTGGACCTGTAGTGTTCGAGTAGAGAGCTTACATAAGGTTAATGTACTTCTCTGGTACACATTTTAATGACAAACACTGTCACACAACCTCACGATCTGCAAAGCCGCATGCTGCTTTAGGTTTCAGGAATACAAATATTGTCTGACGTGTGAATGTGAGTCTGTATTCTGGGACCTGACGTAAAGTGAATATGTGGTCTATATATCCACATCCAGGTCTGAAACCTGCCTGGTTTTCTCGAGTCTGCTCTTCACGAGCTCTAGTTAGGCGTCCAAGTATTATCAAGGCTAACATTTTAGACACTATATTAATCACACAGATTCCCGTGATCATCATCACATGATGAATTTTGTCCTTTCTTATAAACTTGGATAATTAGTGATTAAGTCCAGTCAGATGGAATTACATCCAGTTCACAAACTCTACCTAAGATATCTGTTAATCTTATTGCTATAACTGGACCACCATCCTCATCAATGGTATGCAAAATTATCCGCTAGATAGTTCTGTAAGACATTCGAAGCCTTTACCTACTTGATTTTTCCCAGTAAATATGCTCTCGTACGCTATGGAGCGTTCAAGTCTATTTCGGAGGATTTTGATAAGTGCAGGATGTCCAACAACTAGGTTACATACGATACGTTACACACAGAATCATTAAAAATTTACAGAGCATAACTCATTGCGAGTTAAACTCTACAGCTTAAAACTGAGAGTAATGGCTAGACAGTAAATTGTGTTATGTTGGAGATAGAAATCCAAACTTGAATATTTTGGTGGATACAGGTGTTGTCTTTAATAAAATTAATCAGAACAAAACTGATGACTCGAAAAATGCCCCTCGCGGGTTAGATCTCTCAGTCGAATGACTAAATAAAATAACGACCTTAGGAGTCCAGTGAGGAGAGTTATGGAGTAGCTAATGATAACTTCACATGATTAACACTTGTATTACGATGACACGTTTACGGTGATTACAAGAGTTTGCCTGCAGGGCTGAGATTATATAAGCACGACTAAAATCCTTACTGATCGGGAAGGAAGACCATGTGTATGACGACCTTACTTGGGGAATTTATGCTTTGAGTAATTTTTATGGGTATTGGTATAACACTACTTATTGTGGGCAATTTTGGTCATGTACTCACTCAGACAAGTGTATCTTTATACTCTAGAGCTCAAAAAGAATTGCTCATGTACGATGAACTTGATAGCTAAGCACTGACATATTTTTTAGCGTGCACACAAATTGGCGTTACGATAGTGCGCATAAAAGACGTTTCTTAAAACCTTTTCCTACAATCATTAAAGACGTTTTACTTGTTAATCGCTAGTACTCATACCAGCAATCTTTTAAGTGAGCTTATGAATATATCTGTAACTTATGTTGATTTTCATCCTATAGTTGAAGCGATTTTAGCAACGTAAAATAGCTGATGTATACAAAATAAAAGCATGTTGTGAACGTTGATAACAGCTGAAAGAATATTCGACATTAGAATTTCCACAGACATGTAGGCTACTAGAACCGAAAGATATATGCAAAGATAAAATTTTTAATTAGGGATAGAAAGATCAATCGGTATTATCAGCTGATCAGCTTACCTTCTTATAAAGCAGAACATCTGGATTTTCCTCTATTTCTCGTAATCCAGCCTGGAAAACGGCTTTATTGCGAGGGACGCCATACTTATGTTTAAACTTTTCGTAGGGAAATATGTCTCTTGGGGCTAGAAAATAACTGAAAATAGCTGTCAAAAAATACAATATATGCAACAAACACTTCGTGGGTGCCATAGAAGAATATGGGATATTTTCCCTTCGGAATTGGAACATCTTCCGGAAGGAGGTTAATCTAATACATTAGAAACAACAACTCCCTCTTACTCGTGATGGCCAGTGGGGATGACCCTTAACTTTCGCGAATATCTTGTCACCAGGTGAATAAGCCATCAACATAGACACTAAGAGCCCGCCGGAATCATATAACCCGCCCTCAGGAACGACTTTAACAAAGTTGGACTCAAGCTATCAGACAGAATTCTTATTATCCTCGCAGTAGGTGCAGCTGAGTATACATCATAACTTCCTAAAAATTTCTGTTAGTCTTTTTTACAGAGTCTACAGAGAGAATTTCCAGTCATTTTACAGTCTTCTGTTTCAAGGGCTGGAAGTCAATCAACCATTTTTAATTTTTGCAATTTAAAGTCTTCTAAAGACCCGAAATCTTTTTGAATGTAACAAGAGAAGCTGTTAATACTGGGTGGTCTGGAGCAGAATTCCATAAGGTCACCACTCGATGCGAAGGACGGAACTCTATAGGTTAGCGATTAGACCTCAGCTTTTGAATATTTTTAGATTATCTTCCCGGATTATCAGTCCTGAATGGAAGAAATGGTAAGCCGTATGATTACAGAAATCATCAGTCAGTATGCGGTGTACTGTCAAGTAGCCTCGTTATCTACTTAAGGATAATGGAAATAGGTTGATGCGTCTGTCTACTTTAATAAAATAGGTCAGTGAGAAATTCCACTAGATTTTTCCCGTGCCGAGGAACTTGTTCTGGTATAGTTGCTTCATGCTTGAAACAAATACTTGCCCCTGGGATCCCATGTTCCAGTTGCGGACTCACAAATTTCAGGTATAGTACCCTCATCAAATTGTCATTCAAGTAATGAAGTCACTAACTTACAGCCTGTAGCGGTCAATAAGTCTTCTCCAACGCTGATTCCGCCTTGGTTAGCTCTACTGGACACGTTCTGGCTCGAGACACTTGGTCACGCATCTGCATCAGATCCCCTCGCATCAACTGGAAGGTTTAGTTAATTCACCTCTTATCATCCAAATCATCCTTCAAATATAAAATCGATCTTCTTCACATCTGGCTCCTGGTCTAACTTGGCCTTTCGGTATTCTTAGTCTGAAAAATTGTCATAGAAAAAACAGATTAAGATTCCGGGTATGTATGATACATGTATGGCAACCTGAGCTGGTGTACGTGCTTACGAAAATCAACATTTTAACTGACTGGCTCATTCTGTACCGAAACACTTTCTCAGGATTTTCGATGTTACCTGAGGCTAACTTTCGAAATTCTAAAATTTCTCAAGTATTCGTGCAACTAAAAGCTTACTGTAAGAGTGAATACGAATACTTCCTGATAGTTATAGTCTAACGTTCTTAAAGACGTTTTTGACGGTGGGTTTAATGATTTTGACAGGCTCTTGTTGCCTATATTGGTGGTATATTCTCCTGGTGACAAGATATTCGCTAAAGTTTTGGGTCATATACACTAGCCTTCACGAGTAAGATGGAGTTGTTGTTATAAAAGTGTTGGATTCACTTTATTCGGAACTTCTTGACAATTGAGGCAAAGCTTACTCTCGTCGAAATGTGTATAAAACCCTCCCTTGAATACTGCTTGTTTATCTTTTCAAACATGAACATAGAGAAGATACAGACAGATGTCCAAAGAAGCCTCAAGGGGATATTGCTAGGATGTTAATATTCTCCCAAACACACAGAACTCTACAAGCATGCTTCACTAGAACCCTTATTGCACCATAAGTTTAAAAACAACCTAACACTTTTCAGAAAAATAATATCTGGCCTCTCATTGGGATGATATTTAAAATGCCAATACCAGGCTACCTCTGATTCTCGTGTAACCCAGAGGTAATATTCCTGATTCTGTCTTCGTAAAGCTTATTCTCTAACCCTCCCACATATATAGTTGATCGTCTCTACACTCGATCCAGGAGATTTGTGTCTCTTTTTAGGATATTTATGGGTCTACATTGTGAACATCAAGGTGTCGCCATATGCACGTCTTACATAGAGTTAGGAACATTTGTGGTTGAAGAGTTGCGTTAGGCTTGGTCGAGTCCCCGATGTGGTTTAAGTGGCCTTTAGGCTTTCTGTGGTTATTAGACCGACATCACGTTTGGCAAGATATTCATGAACGAACTCCCAGTGAGGATGCAGGTTGTTTGTTTCGCAAGTGGCAGGATATTCATGAAGTGAAACTTTGCCCGGGTAAGTTTTAAATTGTTGTCCACTTCTCATTCTTCTGATGTCGCAAGGTACTTTTGAAGCTCAAATAAATCCTCTTCCTTTCTTATAGACCTTCATATTTCTCCTTATCTGAACAGAGGAATATCAATGAGCTTATTTTATCTAACTATTCATTATTAACTATTCGGAACAGGAGTGGATCTAAGATGGTCCCCTGTGAAACTCTTGATATGGGCTAGATCAAGACAACTTAGAGGACAAAGCTGGTGAAAATAACAGCCAAGTACGAATATAGATCTTAACACTGATTCATCAACTCCTGAAACTTTTACGAGAAGACGTGATGTTAACTACTTCCATTATCTCGTTCAAGAGAAAACCAGACATTCTCAGAATCTCACTCGAAATAAGCTTACAAGGACAACAGGCTTTCTGGCTTCAACAAATAGCTTTGAATCTAATCTAACGAGAAAAGACTTGATAAATACGTATCTATATATTGATAACCATCTCAGTGTTCAAAGAGCTCCTCCTGACGCATGATTCGAAACTTCCTAGTTGTCGTTAATGTCACTACATCAGATCAAACACATATTCCATCTAAATTATTAACTCTGATTCCTCTTCTTTGCTTCCGCTTCTGTCCTCGCACAAAATCTTCACTACCCATTGATAAACTTATTTAATTATTTACATAGTTATGAAATTTTCCTCTTCTTATAGGTGCAAGAATTTTCTCTTTATTAGTGTCCAGATTGAAACTTACTGATCTTCGGCATGGTAATGTGGTAGCTGCTAGCATCCTTATTCTCGACTCACTCACTGACTCAAATCACGGAACATGCGAATTCATAAATTTATGCCAACTGAATGGAACGTGTTAGGCCTAGTTTTTAGACTACCATTCACCAAACAAAACAAAACACCTGGAACCGGGCTGAAAAAACAAGAATGGAGGGCGAAAAATTAAATTGATTAATATTAGCTGCTGGATACGAATTTCGGTATTAGAAAAGAATACATAGAGGAACCACGACTACGTGACCGCGCCAAATCGTTACAGTCAGCTGTTCCGTGTTCACCGTTTCCGATCTCCAAAAGTTGTATGTTTTCTAAAATATAATGTGTATAGGAACCCATACAACCACACATCCACCAGAAACAACAAAACGTAAAGCTCGATTGACTTGCGAGTATGATACATTTGACAGAAGTTATCGGCACAAAACATACTGAACCTGACCTTTATTTACATAAACAAATATTAGACTTTCTGACGGAATATTTTTTGAACTAGTAGATAACTTATTATACTCCAAGTAAATTGAAAGGATTTTTGTTGCGAAGTTTTGATGATCCAAGTTGGAATCCTCAAGGCAAACAGAGGAGAGGTAAAGTGAAGGACACAGTGTACAGTGATCAGAGGCCAGCATCAGAACAAACAACACTGACGAGCAGTTTGGAAGGATAGCCCCGAATAGAGTACAGGTTTTCTGATAGGGCACCCATACTACTTCACGAGAGGTGACAGGTGTGATTAAGAGATTAAGTGCGACTACAAAAAACACAAATTCAGTTCTTACTGAAATCACTTTATATCATGATTTTCGTATATTTTAAACCAATGGATTTATAGCGAGATAAAGAACTACTGTTCTTCGCGAGATTACCATGTTTAATCCCAATAGATCCAGACGTTAGAAAGAAGACAGTATCTGGAAGAAGAGGTATATTTGTCCGTAGCCACGTGATATCGAAGTAATATCAAGACCGGGATAAAGAAGCCGCTAACAACTACCAAATAGAGAAGCGGGAAAGGAATGACACGCTTGGAGCGCGAGTTATAACCTTTTGTACAGTTAAACAAAAGGAGTACAATAAAAAAATTATTGTTAGTATTAAGCACAATAATAAATGTTTCCATTTCAACAACTGTTACCTTCGTAAAAGTATACCACTACAGATTCATAGCCACTAAAATTTTAATTCTATATATTACGACTGGACATCCCCTAAAATACTTAATTCAACTCACTCCCGACACTAAACTCAGGGGAAATACTTCGAAACTACACGCATAACACAGCAGAATGCGCTGTATGAGTGGTCAAATTCTACAATTTACAACCGGATGAGGTGGTCGAAGCTACTTCCCTGGATTGATAATAAGTTTATATGGGTCATTACCAAGGTTTGACTTGAACATTTTAAATACATGGGTACATTTTTCGTGATAAATAAGAGATTCTCTTAAGAAGAGACTGACACTGAGTCAGGGGTTAGGGTTAGTTCAGCACAGTGTCTCACTGCAAGTCGCTTATGTCTCTCTTTGATTCTTTTAACTTTCCCTAGGTTCCCAACAATTCGTAAACAACCATTCGAAATAACAAACATCGAGAAGCTTTAACCTGGAAACTATTCTATGGATTATGAACATACATTACGTTTAATTGATTCACTACCTCAAAACATTATACCGCATTCTGTTTCTAATCAGTAATTCAACGTATCTTATCATCTCAACCAAACGAAAAATGATCCATCCGGTCAAATATATTTAAAGCTCAACAAAAACCTAAAAACGCTTCATGAAAATGTGGAACACATTCCGAATAAACGTGCAGAAAATTCGCAGTCTTGACATAAGAAGAACGTAATACAAATTGAATTAGAACTACTAGTAAATATTCCGGAAAGATTGTTTCATTCAAATGATTACACAATTGAGTTTCACACAAGTTATTTAGAATAAAAATAGATTACATTATCTGCAGTGAAACTAGTTGAATTGTGTTTAGAAACAACGACATTTGCGCGCTAACAAAATAAACCTTCAACTATAGATGTTCACATTGTATGACGAACAGTAAGCGAACCAAGAATCTAACAGTTAACACAAAAGAAATCAACTCTTCTTGACTATCATACTTCATCTTCTACCGACGCTTCGCATAAATTTAACTAGATAAAAACTGCCTACACTGTCCCGCCAATGTATTGATTTCCTTTATAGGACTGATTAACAATAATAATCATTATCACAAATAATAATAAGACAAAACGATCCTTATTCAAAATAAGTTTATTTATTGTACATAAAAATAATGGTGTGTTAAAGTTTCTGATTCGTTCACCTCATCCTGGATGAAATCAGCTAGTTAACCAGATTTGAAGAGAAGTACTGCATAAGAATCCAAATAGAAGTAGATGAAAGAATTGACTTCATGTGTGACATAACTGAAATAGAAGAAAACAAGAAATTGTATGTTTCCGATGTTTTCCAAATCAACTTCATGTTCCTATCGATCTCGTTATTGACTTGTGTATAGGAGCTAATGCATGACCAATTCACAATAAATCCTCGCGATTCATTGCCTTCCATTTCAACAAATGATTAGGCAGTTTGCCCGATCAAATGATCAGATTAAACTACCACATCATTCAAAAAATTTTAAATAGAATCACTCAAAGCTTCAAAGTAAATAAAAATCATAAGAATAATAATAAAAGTTATTAAAATGATTTACTATACATACATACCTTCCAAAGTTTCTACCAACAATACAATGCCATGTAGGACCATAAGCTTTATCAAATTCCTTCTTAATAAAACTTGCCATATCCTTTTCAATTTGATGTTTCTTCATAGCCATATCAGCTGAATCAACAGCGAATTGTTGAACATCTGGTGGCATATCAGTACTTTTCACTACAGCTTTCTTCTCTTCCATGATGATTGATAGTGTATAGAGGAGAATAGAAAATTCAAAGAGTACTACTCTTTAACAAACTGAATAAAGATTGAAAAATTCTTTTTCTTATTTATATCATAACTAATTTAGATGAGAGACGATGACCTTAAAGTTTCACTGGACGTTCGTTTTTAGTAACATTTCTTCAAAAATTTCTATGTGAAATTATTGTGGTTTCATTAATAGATAGAAAATTATTATGCACAGAGAATGAACAGTAAAGATTGGTTGATCACAGAACAGTGAAATTTTAACACGATGGATTCATTAAATCTAATAAAAATCAATAATGAAGATAATGATAATAATAATAATAATAATAATAATAATTATTATTATTATTATAGTCATAGTAATTAAAATAATAATGAAAGATACATTCTGGAAATAATAACTACAGTATTGGTATAGTAGCATTCCGTTTACTAAAAATCATTTCAATTAATCAATGCGTGAAATACACAATCTCTAACACGAAATGCACATAATTATTGATTTTGTAGAAGGAGATGGTTGTTAAGAAATATCATCCATTTCACGGCTGTCTCATTACTACAATGATGAAGATGATAGCGTAACTCTGGAACTTACTTACTTACTTACTTTCGCCTGTTTCCCCCAATGGAGCATAGGCCGCTCACCAGTTTTCTCCAACCAACTCTGTCCTGGGCTTCCCTCTCCAGTTCTGTCCAATGTTTGTTCATTCCTCTCATATCTTTCTCTATTTCTCGGCGTAGTGTGTTCCTTGGCCTTCCTCTTTTCCTTTTGCCCTGAGGGTTCCATGTGAGGGCTTGTCTAGTGACGCAGTTGGGTGCTTTTCGTAGTGTATGTCCTATCCATTTCCACCGCTTCTTCCTGATTTCCTCCTCCATTGGAATCTGACTTGTTCTCTCCCACAGTTCGTTGTTGCTGATGGTGTCTGGCCAACGAATACGAAGTATTTTGCGTAGACAACTGTTAATAAACACTTGTATCTTCTGGATGATGGCTTTGGTAGTTCTCCATGTTTCCGCTCCATACAGTAGAACTGTCTTCACATTTGTATTGAAAATCCTTATTTTGGTGTTGATTGATATCTGTTTGGAGTTCCAGATATTTTTCAACTGTAGAAATGCAGCCCTCGCTTTGCCAATCCGCGCCCTCACATCTGCATCCGATCCACCTTTCTCGTCGATGATGCTGCCAAGATATGTGAAGGTGTTAACGTCCTCCAAGGTATCTCCATCAAGAGTGATTTGGTTGGTGCATGTTGTGTTGCATCGGAGAATTTTGCTTTTTCCTTTATGTATGTTGAGACCTACTGCTGCTGCAGAGGCTGCTGCTACACTGGTCGTCTTCTCTTGCATTTGTTGTTGGGTGTGCGATAGAAGAGCCAGATCATCTGCGAAGTCCAGATCGTCCAGCTGCGTCCTAACTGTCCAGTTGATACCGTGCTTCCCTCCAGATGTTGACGTCTTCATAATCCAGTCGATGACCAGGAGAAAGAGAAAGGGTGAGAGTAAGCAACCTTGCCTCACACCGGTCTTCACCTCGAAAGAGTCTGTTAGCTGTCCTTCGTGTACGATTTTGCAGTTGAATCCATCATAAGAATTCCGTATGATGTTGACTATTTTCTCAGGTACACCGTAGTGTCGAAGAAGCCTCCACAGTGTTTTCCTATCCACGCTATCAAATGCTTTCTCGTAGTCGATGAAGTTGATGTAGAGTGGTGAGTTCCATTCAATTGATTGTTCCACAATGATCCGTAATGTAGCAATTTGGTCAGTACACGATCGATCCTTACGAAATCCGGCCTGTTGATCTCGAAGTTGGGCGTCTACGAAGTCCTTCATTCTGTTTAACAATACTCTGTTGAAGACTTTGCCTGGTATTGAAAGAAGAGTGATGCCTCTGTAGTTCTCACACTTGCTCAGATCGCCTTTCTTTGGTATTTTGATCAGGTATCCTTCTTTCCAATCTGATGGTACTTGTTCCTCATCCCAAATCTTCTTGAAGAGAATGTGAAATATTTTTGCAGTTGCTTCCACATTTGCTTTCATTGCCTCTGCTGGAATGTTGTCTGGTCCTGCTGCTTTGCCGCTCTTGATTTGTCTGATGGCTATACTGATCTCCTCAATCGTAGGTGCGCCAATATTAATTGGGAGGTCCGTGGATGCTGCTTCGATGTTGGGTGGGTTCAGTGGAGCTGGTCGATTCAAAAGTTCCTTAAAGTGCTCCACCCACCTATTTCGCTGTTCGTCAGTGTTGCTGATTATTTTCCCTTCCTTGCTTTTCACTGGTCGTTCTGGTTTACGATAGTTTCCGGCGAGCTTCTTTGTAGTTTCGTACAATTGTCTCATGTTTCCTTCTCTTGCAGCCTTTTCCGCCGTCATTGCTAGATAATCCACATATTTTCGTTTGTCGGCTCTGATGCTCTTCTTCACTTCCCTGTTTGCTTCTGTGTATGCAGCTTGTGCGGTAACTTTCTCCGCTCTTGTTCGGCTGACATTGATTGCTGCTTTCTTGTTCCTCCTTTCTTCAATTTTTGCGAGAGTATCAACAGAGATCCATTCCTTATGATGGTGCTTCTTGCGACCAAGGACCTCCTGACATGTTGAAGTGATTGCCTCCTTAATCCCTTTCCAATTGTTCTCCAATGTTGCTTCCTCTCCATTGAGTAGATCCTGAAAGGCCTGGAACCTATTGGTGAGGGCTATCTTGAATTCGTTGAGTTTTACAGTATCCCGAAGAAAGGCTGTATTAAACTTGTGTGATGTTGTCTGCCCCGCTGTCCAGTGCTTCTTTAGCTTCAATCTCATTTTGGCGATCAGCAAGTGGTGATCTGAAGCTATATCAGCTCCTCTCTTGGTTCTCACATCCTCCATGGTCCTTCTGAACTTTTTGTTGATACAGATATGGTCAATTTGGTTTTGAGTAGTGTGGTCCGGTGAAATCCATGTGGCTTTGTGAATGCGTTTGTGCGGGAATATTGTGCCACCGATGACCAGTTTGTTGAAGGCACATAGGTTTGCAAATCTCTCACCGTTTTCGTTCCTTTCTCCCAGTCCATGTCGTCCCATGATGTCTTCATATCCAGTGTTGTCCATTCCAACCTTGGCATTCAGGTCTCCCATAAGAATCGTCAAATCCTTTGGTGAACATTTATCGACGACTGACTGCAGCCTTTCGTAGAATTGATCTTTAACGTCGTCATTGTAGTCATTGGTAGGTGCATAACATTGGATGACGTTCATTGTAATGTCCTGTTTCTTTGTTTTGAAGGATGCTTTAATGATCCTGGTTCCATGAGATTCCCATCCTATCAGTGCTTTTTGTGCATGTTTGGACAGCATCAGTGCAACTCCTTGTGTATGTGAAGCGTTTTCCTCTTCATGACCAGAGTATAACAGCAGTTCCCCTGAAGCAAGTCTCAGTTGTCCTACCTGTGTCCAATGTGTTTCACTGATGCCGAGCACCTCGAGGTTGTATCTTTTCATTTCTGCCGCAACTTGAAATAGTCTTCCAGTCTCCCACAATGTACGAACGTTCCATGTACCTAAAAAAATGGTTGCTCTGGTTGTCAGAAGAGGCATCGGCCCCGTGACTTCCGAGGGGACTCGGCTTTCATCACGCGACGTCATAATTCTTCCTCCAACTCCCAGGGCAGAGTTAAAATGGTTTGAATTATTTTTTCTGGTTAGCGTTTTTTTGGCAAGTTAGATTTCAACGGAATGGGGCCGCCAACCCCATGTCCAACCCTCCTCCTTTATCCGGGCTTGGGACCGGCAGTAGCCCCTAAGGTTCTACTGGCGGAGTTAACTCTGGAACTAGTTGGAGGTTTAAAAATGTGTATTTGAGGAGAGTTTTCCTCTGAATTCATTCTGTTTACCGAATAACCTAACATGCACAAATGCATCATTCACAACTTATGTGATGAACGTATGCATTCTAAATTATTTGGGACAGAAATGTAGATTGAATGGAAGAGGAGTTTAACTGAACTGGCACGGATTAATATGTGATTTATATGTGATCATTCGTGACATTGGTTATTTAGCGGAGAAAGTCACTACGAGATGGAAGAATGCATGTGGCAGAGTTGTTGATTGACTGTCGTTAGGATACAGGTGCTAGGTAAGGGTGGTAGGTCAATAGATGAAGTATTGAAACTTCATCAGTTGAGGTGGTTGGGACATGTGTTACGAATGACTAACCACCGGCTGCTCAATCGCGATATGATTTGTAGTGTCGCAGTAGGTCGGAAGTTTGTTTCACTAGATTTTACTTCTTGGATATTATCGACTAAACCTTATCCCTTCGATTGTTGCTAATACTTCTTCTACCTCTACTGTTATGGTATTAGAATCGACAGTTGCGTTTGTGTGATAATGTGATATGATAACTTGAATTGATGTACTTACGTAAGACGTCTACTTTTGAACATAAATCAAGTTTTTTGACGCCTGATAACCATGGCTTTGGCACTTTTCGGTAGGCTGGAGTTCGTTTGTTAACTAATCACCTTAAAATCTTTTGAAGTTTCGATTAGAAGTCTTGAGTCCAATTGATATTCAGTTACTATACTAATTCAGGTAGTTCTTTTCAATTTTCAATGACCATTTGAAACATCAATGCGGGAAATGTATTTGCAAAGAAATCTAAACAGTTGAACTGTTAATAAATTTAACTTTTCATTCAGCAATCTGGTTAAAGCTTTTCAAAGTGTGTGTAACCAAACATTGAACTTGATGAAAGTAAGTGCATTGTCTGACAGATTTTCTATGCAGATAATGCATAAGCGATGAGGCTTTGCAAAGTGATTCCGGTAAGTAAATTCTGACCTAGCCAATATACACAAAGAGACCAGTTTGGTTACCTTCAGTAATTTACAGTAACTGTAGTTCATATTTATTAAATAATCATACTAGAGCTATAATACTGATTTTATAGTACTGAGTTTATTTATTGAAATAGGTCTACTGTATGGGGTGAAAACTTGGAGAACTCTCCAAGCCATAATCCACAAGATACAAGCATTTATTAACAGTTATCTAAGCAAAATTTTACTCATCCGTTGCTCAGACACCATCAGTGACAACCTATTGAGAGATAGAACAAACTATAACCCAACAGAGAAAGAAATTACAGAACAGCGCAGGAGATGGATTGGGAACACATCAAGTAAAAAGCGCCCAACTGCATTATGAGGAAACCACTCACTTGGAATCCTCAAAGCTGAAGCAGAAGAAGCAGATCAAAAAACACATTACCCTGAGAACTGGAAGCAAGCACTAAAAAAGGTGAACAGCAATCGGATAGAACTGGAAAGGAAGGTCCATGCTCCATAGAGGGTGACAGGCATAAGTAACAGTTGGTTTATTCGTACTGCATTAAACTGCAACGAGTTTTCATGAAAATAGAGTTGCGTTTCACAATGAAGATAATTTTTTAATGGTTACGCCAGAAAATCTTACCTAAGATCTTTTGCTGTTAAAGCATGAGACGCTTAAAATCCATCATTCGAACAAATTCATCAAGCTAGCACAATTAAACAAATCATTCTATATGAAGCAATAATCACATGTACTCAGTATGAACTAAATGATAATGATCGAAACGGAAATGTTGATTTTAAAAACCCTGTTTTCGAATCAACAACTCTTCAATGTATCACATCTACTTAAGGTTTCATTAGTTAAGATGACTTAAGTTTATCAGGAAACATTTGTTAAACAAAGGAATTTCATGTACAAATTAGTTCAAAAGTAAAATATTATCTTATAATTCACTAAATAACCATCTCTTTTTCATACAGTTCAGGTAGGTTAATAATAAATGAACACTTTGAATACTAATTTCGAAAACTACAAATTAGTGTCTACATTTTACGAATAAATTTTGTCTGATTAGCGAAATTCAAAAAAACATATCTAACTAAAACTCATTATTGTGCATTCTGACACGATTTCGAGTACTGTTTACATTTATTTTACTTAAAAATATAACTATTATATAATCAGGTAATTCAAAACAAATGCAAGCAAGTTATCGGGCTGACACATAATCTCAACTGAAAAGTCTAATTAGCATTTTAGTAACTTGGACTCAGTCTAATCATGAATGAATTCATGTGGGTGTATACTAAACCATAGAATAACGCATTGGTTGTGCACACTGTCAATCGACAGTTTTGTTTTCACTGCCGGTTGATAATATAGTAGTGGCCTTAAGTGACCCTTTTGTTAACTAACAAAACATTTACATCCATATATGTACATTTCTCTATTCATGATTGTGTATATGCTGAATTGTAATCATATGAGAAGTATTTTGCAAGCCATTAACACTTATGTTCAATTTATACTTACAATATAAACTACTCAAATTCCATTGAGAAATCAATTACAAGCCAATATTGATTAAATTAATTGAAATATTTAATAAAAGAAAATAGTCTGAAAATATATGTTGTTATTAAAATAAAATTCGCATACGTGTAACACAAATAACACTAAAATGTAACAATACACAATCTAGTACTTACTTACTTACTTACGCCTGTTACCCCAAATCGACCATAGGCCGCTCACCAGTTTTCTCCAACCAACTCTGTCCTGGGCTTCTCTCTCCAGTTCTATCCAATGTTTGTTCATTCCTCTCATATCTTTCTCTATTTCTCGGCGTAATGTGTTCCTTGGCCTTCCTCTTTTCCTTTTACCTTGAGGGTTCCATGTGACGGCTTGTCTCGTGACGCAGTTGGGTGCTTTTCGTAGTGTGTGTCCTATCCACTTCCACCACTTCTTCCTGATTTCCTCCTCCACTGGAATCTGGTTTGTTCTCTCCCACAGTACGTTGTTGCTGATCATGTCTGGCCAACGAATCCAAAGCATTTTGCGTAGACAACTGTTAATAAACACTTGTATCTTCTGGATGATGGCTTTGGTAGTTCTCCATGTTTCCGCTCCATACAGTAGAACTGTCTTGACATTTGTATTGAAAATCCTGATTTTGGTTTTGTTTGAAAGTTGTTTGGAGTTCCAGATATTTTTCAACTGTAGAAATGCAACCCTTGCTTTGTCTATCCGTGCCTTTACATCTGCACCGGATCCACCTTGGTTGTCGATGCTGGCCAGATATGTAAAGGCTTTTACGTCCTCCAAATAATCTCCATCAAGAGTGATTTGGTTGGTGCATGTTGTGTTGCATCGGAGAATTTTGCTTTTTCCTTTATGTATGTTGAGACCTACTGCTGCTGCAGAGACTGCTGCTACACTGGTCGTCTTCTCTTGCATTTGTTGTTGCGTGTGCGATAGAAGAGCCAGATCATCTGCGAAGTCCAGATCGTCCAGCTGCGTCCTAACTGTCCACTGAATACCGTGCTTCCCTCCAGATGTTGACGTTTTCATAATCCAGTCGATGACCAGGAGAAAGAGAAAGGGTGAGAGTAAGCAACCTTGCCTCACACCGGTCTTCACCTCAAAGGAGTCTGTTAGCTGTCCTTCGTGTACGATTTTGCAGTTGAATCCATCATAAGAGTTCCGTATGATGTTAACTATTTTCTCAGGCACGCCGTAGTGTCGAAGAAGCCTCTATAATGTTGGACTGTCCACGCTATCGAATTCTTTCCCGTAGTCAATGAAGTTGATGTAACACAATCTAGTAAAACTTGAATGAATAATCCAATAAGAAGTGATTGGAAAGATCATTTTAATAAATCCCAATGAGTAATTGTTTTAACTTCAAATGTTTTTGAGACAAAAATGATAATGGACCTCAGACTTTGCTCTGTTGTGTTATTTAAGACATTTTAGACAATTTAATGTTTGTACACTGGTGTTGAAACTTATAATAATGAAACGACTAGAGCTGCTGTAAGGTAATCACATAGTGCATGGTCAGAGATATTATTTACCAATTCAGATAAAGAATGCATAATTTCATTCATTATTACAAGAATCTGTTCAATTGATTTTTCTGCTGATAGTACACGATTTCAATCACAAGCAAGTGAATTACATACACATGTTCGGTTTTGATTATAGGTTACATGGTTTACTGACAACGTTTGGAGAAACAGTGTAAACTAGGAAAAACTAGACAATTGTTTGATCTGCGTTGTAGTTCCCGACCGAAGCTGCTACCTTGACGTGGTGGTCGGGCTTGCCTATCGTGATGACCCAACCGAGCTATACTGGCTGGAACACATGTTCCTGCAGGTCCTACCATGCCAGGCAGGTCGATTGGAGAACGATGAGACTAAAAGCAGCTACCCAAGGTCTGAGGGCGAAGTCGTACTGCTGACTGCAGAGGGGTGTGACAGCAGTAAGGTGTTTCCCTCGGACAACCAGCATCTTCAGCGATGCTGCCTTCTCACAAGGAAGGAAGGGTTAGAAAAGGTCGGCCCTAAAAATGTCACACCTCCCCTACCTCACGGATTTCCGTCTCCTTGGGTAAGGGTGCCCACTAAGGGCCTTCAAGAACGGAGCTAATCCTCTAAATACCTCTCATAAAAAGGCCGTGCGTGACCGGCCTGAAGCAGTTGTCCCTTGGACTCTGCGGTCACGCACCAACACTAATCCATCTTCCTTTTCAGGTTCGTCAAGAAACAACCTTCCACGGTGTGGGCAGCCGGGAAGTGATAACCGCCCTCATACCCGCAACAGCACACGAGACAAAATTGTTCAAAATCAAATCCTTCCTACATTCCCTAATACCTCTCTTATCTCCACAACTAACTCTTCTCACATTCATTTATTACAGTGCACAGCTAATGCAAACGATGCGAGTTTGCGAAACGTCGTTCCTGGTCTCCTTAAACCCCGTTCCAAACTACATGTTGGAGCATTCAATGTACGGACATTGTGTCAAACAGGGCAACAGGCATCATTAGCTAGGACTCTAGAATCTCGTTCCATCGATGTGTGCTGCGTCTCGGAAACGCGCATACAGGATCCGGGTAGCATCACTCATTTGACCTCACCATGTCAAGATAAAGAAGCAGCTCGATTTACCCTTCGTGTATCCGGTAGCCCTGATGCTGCTTCTAGGGGCCTCGCCGGTGTAGGTATAGCGTTGAGTCGTAGGGCAGAACATTCTCTCCTCGACTGGATCCCTGTAGATAGTCGCTTGTGCGCCGTCCGACTGAACGGGACAGTAAGGACTCGGAAAGATAGGGACACTCGCCGTTGCCTCTTCGTCATATCAGCCTACGCCCCCACTGACTGCAGCCCAGATGATGTAAAAGATGAGTTTTACAGAAAGCTTTCGGACCTGGTGACTTCAATGCACAAGTAGGTAGACTAAGTGAAAATGAAAGACACCTAGGTGGATGTTACGGTCTCGCGGCTCAAAGAACAGACAATGGCGACCGTCTGTTGCAACTGTGCTCAGATAACCAACTATTTCTAGCAAACACTAATTTTAAGCATAAGGAAAAACACCTTTTGACCTGGCGACCCCCGAAGTCGTCTCAACGTTGGACACAACTAGATCATATCGCCATCAGCCACCGATGGAGGGGTTCGATAGAGGACTGTCGCTCGTTCTGGGGCACATGTTTAGATTCAGATCATGCTCTAGTGCGAGCACGTATTTGTTTGAGGCTTGCTGGACGTAGGAAAGACACCGTAAGGAAACCTCTTAGGGCTTTACTTGATGATAATCAAGCTAAGAAAATATTTCAGGAGGAACTAGAAAAACAGTTGGGCGATCATGCAAGTGATTCCCATCCGGAGTCAGGTTGGAATGATATAAAGAAGGCTGTGGAAACAGCAGTGATATCTGCTAGCAAGGTAAACCATAAGGCTAGGATGAAGCAGTGGATTTCAGTCGCATCCACCGAACTGATGGATGCTCGAAAACGCATCCCACCTGACTCTGAACATGATGAAGAGCGTAGTCAGCTTAGGTGCAGACTTATAAAAAGCCTACGTAACGACCGTGAACAGTGGTGGGTGGCGAAAGCAAAAGCGATGGAAAAGGCAGCGGCGATAGGCAACACTAGACAACTTTTCCGCCTTATCAAAGAAACCGGTATTAGGAACCCGAATGTAAGTGAGACTATCTCGGAAAAGGATGGTCTTATTATCCATTCTCAATCTAGGAGGCTGGACCGATGGGCAGAACACTTTAGGGATCAGTTCAACTGGCCTTCAGCCACTCTTCGGTTGCCCACGATCTCCAGTCATCCTGAATGGCAAATCGATTTAAGTCCTCCCAGTTTACATGAAGTTGAGAAAGCTATAGGAAATCTAAGGAGAGGTAGAGCGGCAGGTCCTGATAGGCTTACCCCTGAGATGTTTAAGGATGGTGGTCCAGTTTTAACGGTTAGACTGACCGAGATCCTAGGTAGAATCTGGGAAATGGACGTAATCCCATCTGACTGGTCTCAGTCGCTAATTGTCCCAATCTAAAAGAAAGGACAGAAGTCCTCTTGTGACAATCACAGGGGAATAAGTTTAACTAATATAGTTTCTAAATTGTTAGCCTCGATTATACTTAGACGTCTAACTAGAGCTCGCGAAGAGCAGACTCGAGAAAACCAGGCTGGTTTTCGACCTGGACATGGTTGTATAGACCACATCTTCACACTACGACAGGTCCTGGAACACAGACACACATTTAGACGTCCGACAATAGTCGTGTTCCTGGACCTTAAGGCGGCATTCGACTCAGTGGATCGTGAGGTTCTGTGGCAGTGTCTGTCATTGAAAGGTGTACCAAAGAAGTACATTAACCTTATACAAGCACTCTACTCGAACACCACTGGGAGGGTGAGAGCATATGGCGAACTGTCACCGGAATTCTTCACTTCAAGTGGTGTCCGTCAGGGCTGTCCACTCTCTCCATTCTTGTTTAACTTTGTCGTAGACATCCTCTTAGAGTTAACATTAAGCTCGTCAGATTTTTCAGGGGTTGACCTTCTACCAGGTGGCTCGCTTATTGACTTAGAATATGCCGATGACATAGCCCTACTTGATGAAGCTGACAAAATGTAGAGTCTTCTGACTACCATAAGCAACAATGTGAGCATGTTCGGGATGCGGTTCTCACCCTCGAAATGCAAAATGTTGCTTCAAGACTGGGTTGCTTCGGCACCTGAACTAGTGATAGGGAGTGAAGTAGTCGAGCGTGTAGATCACTTCACTTATCTTGGGAGTCTCATCAGTGCTGACGGTCTGGTGACTGACGAAATCTCAGCTCGGATACAGAAGTCTCGATTGGCTTTTGCGAACCTGCGTCACTTATGGCGTAGGCGAGATATCCGTTCGCTAACCAAGGGGCGGGTGTACTGCGCAGCAGTTCGTTCCGTTCTCTTATATGGCTTTGAAACATGGCCGTTAAGAGTAGAAGATGTTCGTAGGTTACTAGTATTCGATCATAGATGTTTAAGAAGCATTGCTCGTATATCGTGGGACAGCCGAGTAAGCAATGCTGTCGTTAGGAAACGAGTACTAGGCAAGGATGGCAGATCAATCGATGAAGTGGTGAAACTTCATCAGTTGAGGTGGTTGGGACATGTGTTACGTATGCCTAACCACCGACTGCCTCGACGAACTTTGTTTTGTGGTGTAGGAGTAGGTTGGAAGAAAGCTAGGGGCGGCCAGACCAAAACATGGCAGAAATCCATGAAGTCATTGACAAGTGGACTGAGTCATGTCGGTAGATGTAGACTACCTGGTTGGGGTCCGCGAGACGAAAGTCATCAATCGTTAGAGACCTTGAATGACTTGGATCAAAATCATTTGCAATGGCTCAGGTGCATCCACTCTTTGAGCTCTCTCAAATCCTAATCTTCTGGATTAGCCAGCACCTCTACCTTTGTCTTTCTAACCTTATCTCACTGAGTTATATTTTTTGAATAATATCTTAAACCCTAGTCTTCTTTATTATAACATTAATACCTCTACTATCTTTATCACTATGGGATTTGATTTGACATTTGTGTCTCTGTGCTAATAATGTGGTATGGCAACATGAACTTATGTACATTCGTACGAAGTTCTACGTTGCAACTGACTGACTCTGCGTTGTAGTTAACAATGATCATTTACTTGATGTGTTGGTTATGATAATTTCGTGATTTGTACACAGATTTACCGATGAATTAACATCAGATAAGAAATTATCGAATCATACAAACTAAATGTCACTTTAATGAATAACCATTGTTTCATATGTTAAGACAGAATAATCGACCTTCATGTATGAGTAATGTTTCTTATTTTCGAATTCAGTCAAAAAAAGAGTCTATGTAGATTCTTCCTATTCTGAGTGAATCCTAAATGTTTTAACTTCCGTTAATAATTGGTCTTGATTTGTGTATCAGTGAAAGCTCTCAAACTAAAACAGAAGAGGTTATCTACTGTGGCCTAACTGACAAAGTTCCATTATGAATTCTTCCATCAGAATTTGCCCCATTCTATTTCGTAATCAATAAATCATTCTCCAATCACTTTCACCGAAATCAAAGATAATTATATATCTCTTCTATACGACATCAGATTATCCGTTAGGTTATACACTAGTAAGCAATTTTATTATCAAGTTATCAGATGGTTACATTCAAATATTGAGTTAAAGAAATCGGAAAATGTTTAAAATGTTAATAAATAATTCAAGCCATTTAGACTCTATCCTGGCAGTTGGAATGTTGTCTTTTAAGAAGAGTTACGCCTAAGTTACGCTATCATCTTCATCATTGTAGTAATGAGACAGCCGTGAAATAGATGATATTTTTCAATAACCATCTCATTGTACAAAATCAATAATTACGTGTATTTCGTGTTAGAGATTGTGTATTTCACGCATTGATTAATTGAAATGATTTTTAGTAAACGGAATGCTTCTATACCAATACTGTAATTATTATCTCCAGAATGTATCTTTCATTATTATTTTAATTACTATGACTATAATAATAATAATAATAATAATTATTATTATTATTATTATTATTATTATTATCATTATCTTCATTATTGATTTTTATTAGATTTAATGAATCCATCGTGTTAAAATTTCACTGTTCTGTGATCAACCAATCTTTACTGTTCATTCTCTGTGCATAATAATTTTCTATCTATTAATGAAACCACAATAATTTCACATAGAAATTTTTGAAGAAATGTTACTAAAAACGAACGTCCAGTGAAACTTTAAGGTCATCGTCTCTCATCTAAATTAGTTATGATATAAATAAAAAAAAAAGAATTTTTCAATCTTTATTCAGTTTGTTAAAGAGTAGTACTCTTTGAATTTTCTATTCTCCTCTATACTATTAATTATTATGGAAGAGAAGAAAGCTGTAGTGAAAAGTACTGATATGCCACCAGATGTTCAACAATTCGCTGTTGATACAGCTGATATGGCTATGAAGAAACATCAAATTGAAAAGGATATGGCAAGTTTTATTAAGAAGGAATTTGATAAAGCTTATGGTCCTACATGGCATTGTATTGTTGGTAGAAACTTTGGAAGGTATGTATGTATAGTAAATCATTTTAATAACTTTTATTGTTATTATTATTATTTTTACTATAATGTTGACGTACAATAAGTCGTTGAGTGATTCTATGTAAGATTTGTGAATGATGTGATAGTTTAATCTGATCATTTGATCTGACACACTGCTTTATCAGTTGTTGAAATGGAAGGCAATGAATCGCGAGGATTCATTGTTAATTGGTCATGCATTAGTCAACTTGAAGAACGATAATCATAGGAATATTATGAAGTTGAATTGCGTAAAAGGCTAAAACATATAATTTTTTGTCTACTTCAATTTTAGTTATATCACACATGAAGTCAATTCTTTCATCTACTTCTATTTGGATTCTTATGCAGTACTCCTTTTCAAATCTGGTTAACTAGCTGATTACATCCAGGATGAGGTGAACGAATCAGAAACTTTAACACACCATTATTTTTATGTACAATAAATAAACTTATTTTGAATAAGGATCGTTTTGTCTTATTATTATTTGTGATAATGATTATTATTATTATTTTTAATCCGTCCTATGAACGAAGGCATTACATTGGTGAAACAGTTTATACAATCGATCACTGTTCTGTTTACTGACAGAGGATATGTTACGTTATTGTTCGATTGGTAGTATAAGCACTTAAATATGTAGGTCTGTATTGTTAGGACACAACGTTTATGAATGTTTACTACGATTCAACTAATTTTATTGCGGATATTGTAGTTTATTTTTGTGTTCTAATGAATTTGTGTGCAACTTACCAGTGTAGTTATGCTGATGAAACAATTAGTCCAAAATATTACCAAGTAATGTTGATTCCAGCTGCGTTAGGTTTTTCAAATGTATATACAGTGATTATTTTCGATATGTCCATTCGTAAGACGATCCATATATTGTTGAATCGTTTGTAAGTCAGTGTTCATCTGTATCAAACATTCCAAAGAGTAGAACATTCTTCGTTAGGCAGAGTTCCTAATCATCGATAAATAACCGATTAGAAATACAGAATGGTAGGATGTTTAAAGATCATGAATCAATTAAACGGAATCTTGAAATCTGTAGGTTATTCGATATATGGAATATGTTAGCCCATGTTTTACAGAATAATTCAATAAGAATGAATATACTTTCGATTCACGAAATTCTACTGCTGATATGGTGCGAAAAGTTTGTCTACTATGCATTCTTCTGTGTAGTGCCTCTAGTTTCTAAGAATTGCCGCTGAGATTAGTGTCAGAAGTGAGCTTAATTGAGAATTTTAGGAGATGTACAGTTGTATACAACTAATCTATAGAATTATAATTTTGAAAAGTTCTGAATCAATCATTTTAAAATGTGCGAAAATCGTGATTTAAAATGGTTTGAATAAAAAAAGAATTTGTAGTTGTTGTAAACGTACTTATTCACTTACTCAAGCTTATTCCTCGGATTCTGTGAAAAGCGTACTGATGATTGACATGATAGGACGATTGGACAAGTTAGTATAAGCATTGATATACATTTCACGAATGACCTTATCAATTAAGGATTCATTCACATATTGGGATGTCTACCATTTTGAAATAGTCCTATCATTCTAATAGCCTACATTAGTTCAGTTTTCTCGACTCAGACTTAAATTTCTAAAATCATTTGATTATTCTTATTCTTTTTATATGCTTGGTGTTTAAATATATGAAGGATACATATCCTTAATACTTGATTAACAATAAACTGAAGTGAACAGTTTGTTATTTTCTCAATCGTTGTTCGGCAAACTGGTGAACACCCAGGTGAATATTAATAACCATCGTTTTTATTCTACAAAAACAATGTACAGATTTCTGAGTTATCCAACATTTACTTTTCCATTCTTATACCCCAACCATCGAAGAAACCAAATAATCCCAGTCCTTATACACGATAAAGATTTCCTGGTCATTATGAGTACTTTCATAAAGTGGCCAGCAGTTTAGGCTGTGTGCACTTTTACTAGAAGAAGCTAACGAACTTATTTAGCTGTTCCTAGTTTCCGGAAACCTTGATGATGAATAGTGGAACACATAATTCATATAGTCGGCATTTAAGTTATTTTGTAATTAAACTGAAAGTATGCACCCACGATCACCAACATATTTTCCATAGTTCAAGGGCAAACCGAAAGATTCATAGATCTATTTTTAAAACACTTTTAGTAAATAAATTTTTGATTATCTATTGAGCTTCTACTTATCCCATTGTATCAGAACGGAAGTCTCTGGTATTTTCAATTTACGACTTGTAGTTCCACAGTTTCAAGTGTATGACGGATTGGTCTTGATCAAGTGACAAAAATAGAAATAGCCTCTTTTCTACTTTTCATCTATTAACGGACAGATTATCTGATGTAGAATATTTTATTAAATGAAATGAATGAATAGCAACTGGTGAAGACCAGAAAGGAGGGACTAGGAGATAGTTGGTTGGAGAATGCTGGTCAGTGGCCCATGCTCCACTAGGGGTAACAGGCGTAAGGATGTAATTAATTATTTTATTCAATGTTGTATATTTAAAAATGCTTGACATGGGATCTATAGACGATAGATTTCTAGGTGAGCAGGTGCCATCCGAACCTCCGTCGATCTGTTTCATTGTGGAAGTCTAGATTGCATCTTAACCATTCGTTACATTCATCCTTCAGCAAATGTTCAACTAGCTTAGTGGTATATTGTGTCATTGGATAGTACCTATGTAAAACCGAGAGTAAAAAGTTCACTAGGAATAGTAATTCATTGTATATATACTTAATTATGATATGAGTCATTGACAGCTCCTAATGACATTGATGTAAGATTCAGATAAGTCAATAATCAAAACACAGAAATCGATAGAGCAAGTAAGGTTTGTGTGTGTGTGTGTGTGTGTGTGTATGCATAACCTTCACAAAAATAATGACTATGCATTATAAAGTAAATACACTACATAACAAATGAATCAAAAATTAAAGAATGCTTGTATTTTTTTCTGTGTTTAATCAATAACTGAGCTACAATGCTTTCCATACTAGGATGCTTTTGCTTTTATGACTCTGTTTGAATGATTATTGTTTATCGTTATAAAATGCACAAATATGTGTTGTGTGACCTTAAGTAGAATTAATTTCACTTTTTTATTTCACACATAAATCACCATTATCAGTATAAAATTAATTTAAAGTACAAATTGTGTATCAATAGACCATATTAAGAAATATTGAGATAACTTTAGCATAACTCTATGTTTAGATGGTTTAATTTTAAAATTGACTAGAGAAAATTTTGAGTAGTTCACTGAATCATCCATGTATCAAATTGTACATACAAAGCTAATCATAAGATTTATGTATGGATAAGTAATTTTAATGCTGAAAACTTGAATGAATCATTGATAGAACACCATTAGAAACTTGGAAGCACTGGATAGCCATTTCGGCTTGGTATAGGACTCATCAGCAGTGTGCATGCACGAATCCCACTACTCTAAAGATTCGAACACCTAACCT
This sequence comes from Schistosoma turkestanicum, assembly GCA_944470395.2. NCBI lineage: Eukaryota > Metazoa > Platyhelminthes > Trematoda > Strigeidida > Schistosomatidae > Schistosoma > Schistosoma turkestanicum. The sequence continues at coordinate 71,779,132 of OX103971.1, read as the reverse complement.
CCGGATCACTGAACCGGGATCAAACAGTGTTATTGCCTACCTCTGATCAAGCTAAGGATTTGGTGCAACCTAACTCATTATCTTCGGTAGTTACTACCAATGACCGACAACTTTGAACTCCACTGGTCACATTAAGCTGCGCAAAAAACCTTAGATTGATCAGAGTGGTCTAGGGGGTTATGGGTTCACGCATAAGAAGGAAGGTCTTAGGTTCGAATCCAAAGAGTAGCATTAGTCATGAATGGGCATTGTTGATGAGTCCCATATCAGGACAAAACAGCCATCTAGTGCTTTCAAGTTTCTAATGGTAGTCTAACAAAGATTAAATTACAATCTAAAATAGAAAATCAGTTTGTTTTAAATAGTAATAATGACAAAAAACATTAATATTTGAATTTTCATATCAACGATTACAAGGTTCAATTTGAAAATGTATCACCGATAATTGCTACAATTTACTTTCGAACTGGTAATAATTGTAAAATTATTTTTTTCAAATAAAAGAGATAATTTTATGAGGGTCACGTAGAAATCAGCTGAGATACAATGATAAGTCATTTATTCCATCCTTACAAATTATGTACAAACTATTCTAAAATTTATTTTTTATGAGAATGTAACAGTCAGATAAAGCAAAAATGATTGTGACTTTTGAATTTTTGCTTGTAAGAAATTAATGTTTTCTTACATAGTTATGATAGAAATAGTTACATTTAAATAATTTAGTATAGTTTTACTATCATGTAAATAAGAGTTGTTTTCTTATAGCTGGAATTTATTCATCTCAAAATGTCTTATTTAAGAATAATTCTAACATGGAATACTATCAGTTACTGAGAAGTTGGAGGTAGTGGTTAAGTTTAATTGTCTAAGATGGATGTTGTGCTTGTGGAGCTTTCATCCTCCTTTGAAACAATCTAACCAAAAGTGCAAACAGCGACAGATTTAAGGTCAATAATAACCCATGAAGATTGAGATCAACGAAACAAGCTACAAGTAATATGTAGAGAAATTCGAATACTTCACTTCTACCTGAAGTGTTTGTTCTGATGATGTTGTTCAGAAGAACAATGAATGCTTTAGAACCAAAACATCCAGCTGAGAGAACAGAAATCCATCACATTCATCCACCTGAGCTACAAATTTTCTCCATCATCTCGAAGATGGAGACAGGTAGAGACTTCGAACCTAGTTTCATCCTCAATCGATACTCGTCAGCGGCCTCTATCTATAAATTTCGGGCAACCTATAACCGCTGTCCGATTCAAACCCTCATTATCCGTTTCCATAGTTTGAAAAACTAACCCTAAACTATTTAGGCAGAAACTTACTACTTGGAAAATCGGTACTGACAGTTGATTGACCACGTGAATAAAACTAATATCAGGTTAGTAGGGTATTTGGTGCATGTATGCCAACTAGTTCAAAATCCAGGTCGATGATTTCTTGTAGAGTTCCCCTAATCATCTAACATCAAAACAGTGTACACAAAATTAAATCACTTAGACTATTGGTCACGTTGATCAACACTAAATGGCTCACTGATCAGTCAGTGTTAATAAGCAATATTTAGGTTGTTCCATGTATCATCTCGTCACTTCTTACAAGCAATTAACTGTAACAGGATGTGAAAACTATTGAATTATGATTCATCTTCTGAATATTATCACCAGTGCTTTCAGTTCTGAAAGAGGTTCGGGTCCGTTTCTCAAACTGGTTGATCATTGAATGAGTCCACATCTGAATGAAACATTTATTTAATGCTGCCTACTTTTTACTCATGATTATTTAGGTGATATGAGTTCGTGATAAAAATTATTTTCAAAATCACATAATTTTTAAAAGACAAGAAACAAAATTCTTTTCTTTGAAGGTATTTTCAAATATCATCAGTATTGAAAATATATATATATATATATATATATATATATATATATTTCAGGGAATAATCCATAGCAGTGTGAAATATCTGTATCATAAAACTGGTTAATACTTAACTTTGAGATGAAAATATTTTCAACTTGACTGTGATGTTGTATGAAGATGGCTATAGATAGTCCTGTTGCCTGATACAATGAAAGGAGAATGTTACTAATTTTGCAATGATAATACTGGAAGTGGAATATTGGTTAAGTATTTTACAACTACTGGATTATGAAGACGTCAGCATCTGGAGGGAAGCACGGTATCCAATGGACAGTCAGAATGCAGATGGACGATTCGGGCTTCACAGATGATCTGGCCATTCTATCGCACACGCATCAACAAATTCAAGAGAAGACAACCAGTGTAGCAGCAGCCTCTGAAGCAGCAGTAGGTCTCAACATACATAAAGGGAAAAGTAAGATTCTACGATACAACACAACATGAGTCAACCAAATCACTCTTGATGGAGATGCCTTGGAGGACGTTAACACCTTTACATATCTTGACAGCATCATCGACGAGAAAGGTGGATCCGATGCAGATGTGAGGGCGCGGATTGGCAAAGCAAGGGCTGCATTTTTACAGTTGAAAAATATCTCGAACTCCAAACAACTTTCAACCAAAACCAAAATCAGAATTTTCAATACAAATGTCAAGACAGTCCTACTGTATGAAGCACCTAACTGCGTCACGAGACAAGCCCTTACATGGAACCCTCAAGGCCAAAGGAAAAGAGGAAGGCCAAGGAACAAATTACGCCAAGAAATAGAGAAAGATATGAGAGGAATGAACAAACATTGGACAGGACTTGAGAGGGAAGCCCAGGACAGAGTTGGTTGGAGAAAACTGGTGGGCGGCCTATGCTCCATTGGGGGTAACAGGTGTAAGTAAGTAAGTAAGTATTTTACAAAAATAGTGAAACTTATATTCTCTCTTTAAACTTCAAGAAAATTTCTTTCGTAACGATTAATTTGTCAGAGAATTCGTTGTATAAAAATGCAAAATAACGTAAACAATGCTGGATCAGGCGAGAATGTGTATAGATGAAAGTCATCTGAAACTATTTCAACTAAAGTTTTTCAATAGTAGATTAAATAAAGTTTTATCCCGTAGAACCCAAGTAGTATATTTTTAGATTTCTTTTAAATTCAGATCACTAACTTTAATAACTTCATAGGTTGATATCGCGACTTTCTTTGGTTTTTTGATCGGGTATCATTCTTTCCAGTCTGTTGGTACTTGTTCTTCATCCCAAATCTTGTTGAACAGAATGCGGAGTTTTTTTGCAGCTGTTGCCATATCTATTTTCATTGCTTCTGCTGGAATGTTATCTGGTCCTGATGCTTTGCTGCTATTGATATATCTGATAGCCATACTGATCTCTTCAATTGTTGGTGGGTCAAGATCGATTGGGAGGTCCGTGGATGATGCTTCGATGTTGGATGGGTTCATACGTAGCTGATAGATCCAGGAGTACCTTAAAATGCTCTACCTACCAGTTCTTCTGTTCTTCAGTGTTGCTGATTACTTTACCTTCCTTGCTTTTCACTGGTCAGTCTGGTTTATGATAGTTTCTAGCGAGCTTCTTTATCATATAGTTCAATTGTTTCAGGTTTCCATTTCTCGCAGCTTTTTCGGCTGTCATTGCCAGATGTTCCACATACTTACGTTTGTTGGCTATGATGCTCCACTTTACTTGTTTGTTACCTTAATAAATGATGTCTCATAATTTTAACAATCCACCTACTAATGGTATCCAACTTTTTAAAGGTTTGTATACATAATTTGCTGGAAGTATTTTACAAGACGTAAATCACCAGAATTAGGATTGTTTTCTATTAGCACAACTCTCTAAAATCAAATCCTAATTAAGAATGAATTGATTTCCCCTAATGTAGCAAGATTTTTCGATCAACAGTTTTTATCTTATAAATATTTAAAGATTCCCATTGTGAAAATTAGAACAACACATATAAGCGAACAATATTGTTGTTTTCGATTAGATCGTCATCAGGCTTTACTCTAATATACATGAATATTTATATGAAAATGTTAAACCAATCAAGGCAATTCATGAGTGATAATCACAATGAAATGAAAAAGGCAAAAGTACAAGTGGATGCGCACTGCTGAGGAGTCCCATACTAGGACGAAACGGCCGTCCAGTGCTTCCAGGTTTCTAATGGTGGTCTAACAATGATGATTGATTAACGATTTCAAATGTGTAAAAACGCAAACCTCCAAAACTGTGCCCCAATATAATGTAACAGTGCTCACTAGTGACTAGCTTCGTGAGGAAATTCTCGGAGTTCTAGTTGAGAAGACGTGACCAGTGGAGTTCAACCCTGTCGGGTGTAGGCAGTAACTACCAAAGACAAATGGGTGAGGTCGCGCAAAATCCCTAGATCAATCAGAGTTAGACATTAACACCGTTGGATGCCGGCCCAGTGGTCCGATGGTAAGGCGTTCGCCTACAATGCCAAAGGTCCCGGGTTCGAATCCTGCGAGGAGCAGGAGTCGTGGATGCGCACTGCTGAGGAGTCCCATACTAGGACGAAACGGCCGTCCAGTGCTTCCAGGTTTCTAATGGTGGTCTAACAATGATGATTGATTAATGATTTCAAATGTGTAAAAGTACAAGTGGATAGTAGAAGATAGGTGAACCGATAGTAGTAGGAAAATTTATAAAATATGATAACTGAAGTAGGTCAAAGGTGGATGAATAGAATTCAAATAATCATCAAAAAACATAAAAAACATTACGTAATAAGTAGATGTGTAAAAATAATAAAAATAATAAAATTACAATAAATAAAATATATATAATGTCAATCGTTAGTTACGTCATATCCGGCCACGGAAGAGATAGGGGTGTCACGAATTTCTTCTGAACACATAAATTAGGGTTGAATGTGCGTATTCCTATGGCTTCTGCAATGTGTAGGAGACGGGATCGAACTCCGTTGGGAAATGATGGAGGTATACGATAGATCACCCGAAAAGATCTAGATTTATCTACAATGTGACCACTATCTTCCAGGTGTGCTAAGATAGAACTGCGTATTGTTTTTGACTGACCCTTTGTAAACCATGCTGGGAGATGTTCACTCATTCGTTGTGTAAGTTGCCTGGAAGTACGCCCGATATAGCTATCTCCACAGGAGCAGCTGAATTTGTAAATGCACATAGAGGAGGCCAACTCAGGTAACTTATCCTTCATTTGGGTAGACATCTCTGGTCGACTGGAGAAAGTCAATGCAAGTTTGGCAGCGTTGAATGTTCTACTAATTACTCTTATTAATCTGTCCTGCAGAGTATCGCAGGCCACATCCCCGTTGAATTGTAACTTTATAAATAAAGGTTTCTTTTGGGCGGTCGAAACTACCGACTTCTTTTTTTACGGCAGACATATACTTCTTTATGAATGCGCTGGGATAACCAATCTCGGTTAGTGAGTCGTTGATGAATTCCAGCTCCTGACTTAAGGTCTCCACTGAACAAATCATATTTGCTCTTTTCATATAAATATTCATGTATATTAGAGTAAAGCCTGATGACGATCTAATCGAAAACAATATTGTTCGCTTATATGTGTTGTTATAAATATTTCTTGGCAAGACTTAAAGAGTGTTTCACTTCAGAATTCTGTGCGACAGCTTATCTTTATAAATTACCTACTTACTTTCATAATATACACAAACAGAGCAAACCAAGCTTTACATTTCTACATTATTCATTTAACATTCAAATCACACAAAACAAAGTAGACAAATTCTCAGACATAAGTTGTATTTATTAACAGTTTTTTTTTTTAAAAAATAGTTTATATCATATGTATATAAAAAATGCAGTTCAAAAACACTTCACGCTAATTCTGTCTACTTCAATATAAAGTTTAACATAAAAATTCATTCATCTCTTCTTTAATTAGTGTTTTCTGATCTAAATAGAAGAATTGATTTTCGTCCCAATAAAAAGTAAATCAATCCAGTATCCACATGACTAACATTACTGAAAAGAAAATATATATAGTTAAACAATAAACTTCATGTTAATGCATTCATCATTGAGAAGATATTCATGTTTGTTCTCATATACATAACAAGTAGAAAAATCATCAGAATTATTGTGTAAGATCACAGTTTACACTGACTTATAATTAAGTAGATCACACGCAACGAATGATTTCATTCTATTTAAAAAACTTGGGTAAATGTCAGTAATAAAGTTTAATTGTATCGGGGTATGAGGCAGAGTTGCTCATCGAAGACAATGGATGAGGTCGTGCAATTTTGTGGATCGACTGAAGTTAGACATTACCATCATTAGGTGTTGGCTCAGCGGTCTAGAGGTTAAGTGTTCACTCACGAAACTGAAGGTGCTTATGTTACAAAATGTGATGAAACAAGCATAGAATGTCGATTGTTTTGTTACATGAAAAATTCTAATGATACTGTAGAAACAATAATGTGGTAATATAAATTTTGTCATTAAAGGGTTATGGAGACAATAGAGTTTCATTGAAACCATGCAGCGTTCTAAGTTAGATCATCAGTAACAACCTGGAAGTACTGAACCGCTGTTTCGTCTTAGTATAGAGTTCCTCAGTAGTACGCGTAGACGACTTTATACTCTGAAACCGAGCTCAGCATCTGTAGTCTCATACACGAACGATTCTCGCCTAGACAATCGTGGATATGCACTACTGAGCAATTCCATACACGAATGAAACGGCCTTCCTGTGCTTTCAGGTTGGTTTTCATTAGTGATCTAACTTACATAGATTCATCGTTTCTATGAGATTACAACAATTGTAGCTGAACAGAGTAAGTGAACACCAACGACTTACTCAATGTGACGATTTACTTATTGCTTCAAATAAATGCAAGTACTCCCTAATAAAAAGTTCACAAAAGATTACACTACCGAAAATAAAAGTATTGATGAGTGCATATCCAAATATATATTTGCCTTTACCTCAATCAAAATTTCGATGGTTTTTGTTGGAAAAGCAGACAGTAATTTTTCAACCACTGGCTGATAATGATAACATATACTGTCTGAATATAGATATTATACTACTCTTTCCGATGAATACGTTAACTGAAGTCATAAACACCTCAAAAAAAAACACCATCCCCTTCATAATGCCCCTCATTTACAATAATGAAACTGTTCTATCTTTGTTTAGGTTGTTCAAAATATCACTGGAAATCATCAGAAGTCAAACTCTCCATGATTTTGTTTGAATAATCTACATAATCTACATTCTCTGGTTTATTTTATCCCAGATGAATTTAAAATTAGAAACTCAAGAGATCACACACTTTCATTCCTTGTTATTATGAATAAATTCGGTTTATAATGGTCCGATCTGTTTATCTTCTTCATAATATCGATACTCTGACTAAAACACATATTTTTCTCTCAAAAAAATGTATAAAATGTTGATCACTAATCATAACATAGAGCATCGAATATAAAAACAGTGAATTTCATTATGACTTTTCCCTAGTGCCATTAAGATTAATTGCGGCTTAGTTTGCTTATTTATTCCATAAGCCATGTACTTTAGATAGAAAGTACATTAAACAACAGTTTAAACTGATTGTCGATCAATCATACATAAAAGTCGAATAAACTGATCAAAAAATTCATATGATTAAAAGCTTCCTAGTGTAGAAAATTTGTAGCTCAGGTGGATGGATGATTATGGTGATGTTTCGCTCTCTGAACTGACTGTTATGGTTGTAAAGCTTTCATTGTTCTTCTGAACAATAACATCATTAGCACAAACGTCAAATAGAAGTGACCAGTCAAGATCGAGGTTAACAGAACAAGCTACAAGTCATACGTAGAGAAATTCGAATACTTCACTACTATCTGAAGTGTTTGTGCTTACGATATTATTCAGAAGAACAATGAAACCTCCACAACTAAAACATCCAGCTTAGAGAACGAAACATTACCACAAACTTCCTAGAATTTATTCACTAAAACAAAATGAAATTCAAATAGTTTTTACCTTCCAAAACTACCTCCAACAATACAATGCCATGTACGTCCATATTTTTGATTGAATTCTTTACGTAAATAAGCAGCTATATCTTTATCATGTCGACATGTAAGCATTGCTTTTAAACATTGTTTCACTGCATCATCTTGCATATTAGCTGGAAGATTACTAGTTTTTACAATAGCTCTATTCATTGTTGTCATAATAATAGTTATAATAAAATGAATAAAGAGTAACAAAATTATGGTAAATGAACTGTTTCTCTAAACAGAATTGATAGCCATCTACTCATCTGTATTTATATATATATATAGGTACATGTACATGTTTTATAATAGTCGTTATACAATGTTGGTACAAATTAGCCCATTTGACCTAATATAAATGAACACATGAGTAGTAAAATATAATTTTTTTTAAAAAAAGAGAAAACTAGGCAATCACATGTTTTACTAAGTACCTACATGATTCATTTAAATATCTGAGTTTTCTTTTTTTATTTTCAGTAATGATCAACATTTTTCATTATCTTAAGTTTAATTTCACATTCATATAATCTATCAGGTAGATGATAATTAATGGTTAGTATTTAATGTACAATAGATAATAGAATATAGTTAACTGTTCATTATCAGTTTAGCTGTAAAGGAAACATTTATAACCTAAGTCATATTAAGATGGGTTGAATAACTTTTTCTGGTTAGAGTCTTTGTAGCGAGTTAGTTTCCTACAGGATGGGGTCATCAAACCCATGTCCAACAGACAGACAAGACGTAGAATTTCTTACGTATATACATCATTTCAGGTTGCCATACCGCATCAGCACAGAGACGCAACTGTCAGTTCAAATCCTATAGTGATAGAGATAGTAGAAGTATGAGCAGTAATGGAGAAGATTAGGGTTTCAAGATATTATTGAAAAAGTATAATTCAGTGAGATAAGTTTATAAGGCGAAAGAGAGAGATGATGAGGAATTCAGGAGGTTAGAATTTGGGAGAACACAAAGAGTGGATGCACCTGCGCTATTGCAAACGATTCCGAGACATGTCATTCAAGGTCTCTAACCATAGGTGACTTACGTCTCGCGGACCCCATCCAGGTAGCCTACATCTACCAACATGACTCAGTCCACCTGTCACTGACCTCACGGATTTCTGCCATGTTTTGTTTGGCCGCCTATAGCTTTCTTCCAGTCTTCGCTTAAACCACAAAACATAGCTCATCGAGGGAGTCGGTGGTTAGGCATTCATTACACATGACCCATGTCCAACCTTCCATCTTTATCCGAGCTTGGGACCGGATGCGACCACATAGGGGGCTCTAAGTGGAGTTTTAGAAACCTGGAAACACTGGACAGCCGATCCGTCATGGTGTGTAACTCATCAGCAGTACATATACATAACTACTGCTACTTGCTGGATTCAAAGCCAGGACCTTTCATCTTGAGCAAGAACGCCTAACCTCTGGATCACTGGGCTGGTATATGATGGATTAAACTGCAAAATCGTGCGTCCAGAACAGCTCACAGACTAATTCGAGGTGAAGACCGGTGTCAGGCAAGGTTGCTTACTCTCACTCTTTCTCCTGGTGACTGACTGGATTATGAAGACGACAACATCTGAGGCGAAGTATGGTATCCAGTGGACAGCTCGGATGCAGATGGACGATTTGGGCTTCACAGATGATCTGGCCATTCTATCGCACACACAACAATAAATGCAAGAGAAGACGACCAGTGTAGCAGCAGCCTCTAGCAGCAGTAGGTCTCAAAATACATAAAGGAAAAATTAAGATTCTGCGATACAGCACAACATGAGTCAACCAAATCACTCTTGATGGAGATTATTTGGAAGACGTTAACACCTTTACATATCTAGGCAGCATCATTGTCGAGCAAGAAAGATCTGATGCAGATGTAAAGGCAGGGATCGGCAAAGCAAGGACTGCATTTCGACAATCGAACACCATCTGGAACTCCAAACAGCTATCAACAAACACCAAAATCAGAATTTTCAATACAAATGTCAAGACAATTCTGCTTTGTAAGGAGGAAACTTGGAGAACCAGAAGATACAGGTGTTTATTAACAGTTGCCTTCGCTAAATACTTCGGATCCGTTAGTTAGACACCATCAGCAACAACTTACTGTGGGACAGAACAAACTAGATTGCTGCTGTGGAAGAAATCAGGGAGAAATGCTGGAAGTGTGTAGGACACACATTGCGAAAATCATCCGAATGCATCACAAGACAAACCCTCACTTAGAACCCTCATGGTCAAAGGAAAAGAGAAAGGCCAAGGAACACGTAACACCTGGAATTAGAGCCAGACTGGAAAAGAATGAGCAACAGTTTGGTTGAATAGGAAATCCATGCTCAGGACGGAATAGTTTGGAGATCACTAATCGGTGGCCTATCCTCCATTGAGGATAACGGGCTCAAGTAAGTAAGCATATTGAAATGAATTTTGAAATCAAACATACTAATTACCTGTTACTCATTATTAAGCATTGTTAGTCATGGTGGAAATCAACCTGTCATCTCTGCGAATATAGCACTATCAACAATGAGTTTATCTCGATAAATAAGTCATTTTCAAATATCAAGGTAAAGCATTTCTAAACTATCATTGACAAACATTTCAAATTTACAAATATTTTGTAAAAATAGTAAGCAGTACATGAATACTTGATGACAATTTAAATGAAAAACATGATATTTAATTTAAAATTTTTAGCTCAGGTGAATGATTATGGTCAAGTTTCATTCTCTGAATTGGATGGCTGGTTTGGTTTTAGAGTTATCATTGATCTTCAAGTAGAAGTCTAATAACACAATTTATCCGGCTTCATAGGATCCATGATATGGTTAACCAGTAGAGTTGGAATATATTTGATTATATTTTTAAATCTAGATTATTTCAAACATTGTACAGTAATCAGTCAGTATATCAGCAACTGTTTAATTTTCAACATTGGTAATAGCGGCGAAAATTTATGTTGAGATTAATCATTGATAATGTAGATTTCTCATTTTTTTTTCTTTGCAAAGTAATATTATTGATACAACGAGGTACTTAACTATTAATGAGCCACACAAATAATCGAATTAGTGAGTCAGTTGGAATACTGTCCCTCTGTCAAAACCGAAGTAGGTGGTTTTCTTAGGTGGCCGCTGCCGGAGCCTTTGACCTACTAGTCTAATCCACAAGGCAGTGGAGAAATGTCAAAAGATACAGTCTCATAGTAGCCAGTGGTTAACAACAGGTTCATACAACATTTGTTCAATCAGCATCCTAGAGCCTATGTACACTACTGGTTTGGCGTCGGGATTCTCCCCTAGGTGAATCGTTAACGCATACCAACCCGGTTTAAACCCTGACCAGACTATTGCTATTGCTTCTCAATTTCCTAAACGATTCGTGTCACGAGAACGTATTGAGTAAAAAATTGCCTGGTAGTGGCTGTACACATGTGACCATGTAAGATCATATCTTGAGGGACAGCTGACTCTCTTCACTTTCAGCAGTACTAGTGCATTTGGACGTCTTCAGTTTAAAAACATTGTACCGTTTAAACACAAGCATTAATCTAACATAAAATAAAGCTTTGACCTTGGAAGATACAGAAAATAAAACCATATAATTCTTTTTCAAATAGGGGTTTTTAATTAACATAGCCTCTATGCTTAATAGATTCAACAATAAATGCCCAATATTTAGCATTGACAAAATCCAAGTACATCCAGTTGACGAAACAATCTTCCTGGATTCCATTGCTAACAACCATCTATCTTTGCTTCTGACGATTTTGACTAAATGAAAGTATCGACGCAATCCGCTTAGAATACAACACTGTCCAAATAGACTGACTGATTACAGTTGTAAACATCAATGAAACGATTGAAATGTTTGATTGTTTAACAACATTTTATTATCATACTTCATTACAATTTCATCCATTATCCTTTTTTTTCACATCAATTTAAAGAAATTAAATTTCACAGAGTTGTCCGTTAATTAGAGTAAACCATTTGAACTATGTAGCATGTTAGTTAATGTTATATGTTCATTGAAATTTCTGAAATCATGCGCTCTATACCATGTGTACTACTATTATTTCATTATCTTTAATTATGTCAACACATGATGTCTGTGTACAAAAATTCTCTTCCGGTATGTGAATATTTTGTTAATAGATAATTTTAATACAGTATAATTATAAGACAATCAGTTAATTAAAAAAGGTGAGAATAAGTTTAATGACAAGAATGCAACTAATTCATGGTGTATTTCATTGCTGAGTTATTTGAAATTCGGAAAAAAAGTAAATTGTTCAATAATGAAGAATAAGGAGTTACAGAATGAAAATACATTCATTAGACAATGAAATCTTTTGTTTGTTGAGTTACTTTTTGAAATGATGAATCAATCAATCTTAGACCACCATTAGAAACCTGGAAGCACTGAACGGCCGTCTCGTCCTGGTATCAGACTTATCAGCATTGTGCATCCATAACTCCTGCTACTCGCAGGATGTGAACCCAAGATCTTCAGTCTTTCTGACGAATGCCTAACTTCAGAGCAAGTGAGCTGGCATGGAACGGTGTTAATGTTTATCTTCGATCAATCCACGGGCTTGCGCAATCTCATCTACTGTCTTCGGTGAGCACTGATTCACACCCGAACAGGGTTAAACTCCAATGGTCACTAGAACTAGGAGAAACGTCCTCATCGAGTTGGTCACTTTCTCATGATATAATGATTTTTTATTAGAAAAAAATATCCTTATTATGCTAAATATTGTGAATAACTTGATTAAGAAGTATCATGTACGGAGAGGCTTGTAGTAGTAGTATCAGTAGTTTGCATTTATCTCAAAATACAGAGTTAATTGGTAAAATAGGAAAACCATATCGTAAATTGTAAATTTGCAAAATATCAATCCATCATATCGAAATGGTCTGTTCCTGTTGCAAACATCAATCCATTGTCTGACATTTCACTATTCATGCATTTCATACAAATTCCATTGTGTTTCCACTCTTCCTTCCTTGATTTTCCCTCATCTTCTGCTGCCAGACATTACGTTTTCACTCGCGTCATATACTACTTATGAGTAGCGCGCACCACAGTAGTAGTAGTAGTAGTATCAGTAGTAGTAGTACTAGTAGTAGTGTAGTGAACGAGAACACAGGTGGGGCAACCGAATTGTATTTAACGAAAATTACAGAGTTACTCAGTAAAATCGGAAAACCATATCGCAAATCGTTCATTTGCAAAAGATCAGTTCATCCTATGGAACTGAACTGTTCCTGTTGCCAAACATCAATCCATTGTCACTATTCATGCGTTTCATACAAATTCCATTGTGTTCTAACTCCTCTTCCTTTCTTGATCTTCCCCCATCTTCTGCTGCCAGACATTACATTGACACTCACGCCATATACTACTTATAAGTAGCTCACACCACAGTAGTAGTATTAGTAGTACTAGTAGCAGTAGTGATGGTAGTAGTAAATAATTTTGTATATGAATAGTTTTTGCAATCAATCTAACAATGATCTCATTCCAATGTTTAAATAGTAATGACTGTCATTGTGAATATTAAGAACAACACATACATATATGAATAAATGCTTAATTATTGTTGTTTTCAGTTAGGTAGCCACCAAGTTTTACTCTAAGATATGTGAATATTGATATGAAAATATGAAACTAATCACGGTAGTGTTTCAGTCAGTCATCACAACTGAAATGAAGTAGATTACGTCACTACACAAAATATGTAAAAGTACAAGTTGATAGTAGAAAGACACGATCATTATTAGTAGTAAGGATAAAATAGAAATAATCAAAAGTTTTTATTGATAATTAAACTTGGATAAGTAGATAACATTATTACAATTACGTAATGAATACGAAATGAATACGTAATTAGATAGGCAAGAATATGAACGGAAAGAGCTGAAAAACATGACCAACTAACGTAGGATGTGAAAATAATACCAATAATACAACTACTACTAATAATAAAATTGTTTATGAAGTTATGATGTTTTTGGTTAGAGTTATGGAGATCAGTGTTTTTACACATTGAAATCACCAATCAATTATTGTTGGACTGGCATAAGAAACCTGGAATCACTGGACGGCTGTTTCGTCCTGGTATGGGACTCATCAACAGTGTGCATCAACGATTGCTGCTACTCGCAGGATTCGAACCAAGAACCTTCGGACTTGCGTGCCAACGCCTAACCTCTGGACTATTATATCCGACCAAAGAATGGACAGGGTTGTCATGAATTTCTTCTGAACATATAAATCGGAGCTGTTGTTTCGGATTCCTAAAGCTGATGTATATTGGAAACAAGACTGAACCCTGTTGGGTAATGATCAATGTATACGATAAGTCACTCGAAATGATTCATTTATATCTACATTACGACCACCATCAATTAGGTATGTCAAGACAAAGCTATGTATTGTTTATATCTCGACCTTTCCAAACCATACTGGGATATGTTCACTCATTCGTCGGTTACGTTGCCTTATATTATGCCCAATATGGTTATCTCCTCAGGAGCACTTGAATTTATAAGTACACATCAAGGAGGCTAATTCAAGTAATTATTTCTTTGTTTGAGTAGATATCATTAATTTTTAAAATAGACTACAGTCCTGTTTCGATATTCAAATCAACAACTTGATTACGTACATCAAGAAAAAAAACATGAGTTCAATAACAAAGCTTTCCTGATGACTTTCTTCACTGGATTAAACTTCTTGAATAATATCTTTAAACCCTAATCTTCTTTAATATCGCTAATACTTCTACTACATCTACCACTATGGGATCTGAATTGTGTTAGGATATTCATCCAATATCCTAAGAGAACTATTGGCTAATTCTTATTGCTTAATTCCTACTGGTCAATTTTATGATCGTTCTAGATATCAATATCATGTTCTTCAATGTTGTTTCTTATTGGTCTTCCTGATTATCAATGTCACTTCAAGTTTAGCTTCCTATTGGTCTCCTTAACTGTCAATGTCACTGACTTCGATGCTGTTTCCTATTCGACCAAAATGTATAAATACGCATTTTCTGAAACGTTTTAAGACCCGGACCCAGATCCAGATCCTCAGTCGTGGGTCCTCACATTCTTCTGGACTCGGACCTCGTACTTTCTGGATGTTGTAGAAAATATAGGTTCTACTTCACATCAAGTCTTCTTCTTTTATTCAATGGGGATCGGGACACTCGGATTACAGTAGCATGTCGTGTCGCCGGATCCCCGTCCCTCGTTCTGGTTTACTGAATAAGGTAGACTAGTAATAGTTCAAACATATCAAAGTGGTATGTTTACTTGCATGCATTTCTTTGTGCTAATGTGCCATATATATAGTAACTTGAATTGATATACGTACGTACGAAGTTCTGCGCTGTAGCTGACTGATGACTTCCTTCTACCAAGAAATACTTGTTTTCAGATTACTTACATACATAATAAAAGGAACTACAGAGAGAAATTTCTTCTTTCTAATATTTATATATATATATTTAATGAAACATAAATGGTTTTTGAAATATATATAATTACAATATTATTATTATTACTGTCATTACTTGAATCATTTATACTACTAATTACATAGTTAAGCGAAATTAATTTGATTTATACAGTAGAAATGCTAATTTATCCACATAATATTGAAAACAATATTCTGAATCACATGTATCAAAGCTAAAATGAGAAAAACGAACAACAACAACAACCTCAGTTAAGAAGACATTGAAGATTAGCAAATAAAACTTTTACACACATTTGAAATGATGAATCAATCAGTGTGTCAGATCATCATTAGAAACCTGGAAGCTGGTTGGATGGCTGTTTCGTCATGGTATGGGACTCTCATCGGTAGTGCGCATCCACTACACCTACTTCTAGCAGGATTCGAACCCAGAACCTGCGGTCTTGCATGCCAATGCCTAACTTTATCCGACTAATGATGAATCTGTAAATGAATCGTCAAACTATTATTTGAAACAATAAATAGTATTGTTCTGTGATGTTCTTATAAGTTATGAACTGATAAACATTTATAGAAAATATCATTTGTCAGAATGAGGAAACTAGAGATAATGGTAGTCAGCGTTACAATTATTGAATAATGAATGATTTTAACTGTGGAATGTTTATCGTTAGAAAGAAGAATATTATCAATATGGAATTAATTATTTTAGATTAGTTCATAAATACTGAAAGATTTAATTTTTAATTTAAGGTTCTTAGTGGTCAGTTTAAGTTTATGTGCAGTCTTACGTTCTTAATGATTGTTATGTCAAGTTTGTTGAACTAGCACATCTTTCATCTAAGCATCCTTGAACGTAATTACCTATTTAAACTGTATAGCATGGATTTTAACAATTATATACGAAGAGATTTAGACTTATGAAGTTTGATAAGTGTATGAATATGAGAAATTTTAATGAATTCGACTTATGAACCATTTGATATTGACTCATTCTGTTAACCATTGATTTCCTTACCTACTTAAGCTTGTGGTGGAGTTTCTTTCTCTGAGTTGGATGTTTTGGTTGTGGAGCTCTAATTATTGTTTTCCTGAATAGCATCACCAACACAAACTTCAGATCGACATCTGTCTATCGTCCACCTAAGCTATAAATTTCCTTCACCATCTCGATTACTTATAAAGCTTGTTATCCCTTGTGAAGCATAAACCAATGACCAGAAATCTACAACCTACTCTTCCCTAGGTTCTCTTTTACTATTTTTGCTTGATCCTATTCATTATTTTTTTAATGTGTGCCTTCGATTCCAAGCATAATGTGTTCTTTGGTTAACCAATGAGACGAAGGTCAATCAATTTCATTGACTTATGTCACTATGAATACATAATCAACAAAGTTGTTTAACTCGAAGATAATAATAATAAAATTGTGCTCACTAATAATTAACTCCGCCTGTAGTCCCTTCGGCGCTACTGCCGGTCCCAAGCCCGGATAAAGGAGGAGGGTTGGGCATGGGGTTGGCGACCCCATTCTGTTGAAATCTAACTTGCCAAAAATCCGCTAACCAGAAAAAATAATTCAAACCATTTTAACTCTGCCCTGGGAGTTGGAAGAAGAATTATGACGTCTCGTGATGAAAGCCGACTTCCCTCGGAAGTCACGGGGCTGATGCCTCTTCTGACAACCAGAGCAACCATTTTTTTAGGTACATGGAACGTTCGTACATTGTGGGAGACTGGAAGACTATTTCAAGTTGCGGCAGAAATGAAACGATACAACCTCGAGGTGCTCGGCATCAGTGAAACGCATTGGACACAAGTAGGACAACTGAGACTAGCTTCAGGGGAACTGCTGTTATACTCTGGTCATGAAGAGGAAAACGCTTCACATACACAAGGAGTTGCATTGATGCTATCCAAACATGCACAAAAGGCACTGATAGGATGGGAATCTCATGGACCTAGGATCATCAAAGCATCCTTCAAAACAAAGAAAGAGGACATTACAATGAACGTCATCCAATGTTATGCACCTACCAATGACTACAATGACGACGTTATAGATCAATTCTACGAAAGGCTTCAGCCAATCGTCGAAAAATTCTCACCATAGGATTTGACGATTCTTATGGGAGACCTGAATGCCAAGGTTGGAATGGACAACACTGGATATGAAGACATCATGAGACGACATGGACTGGGAGAAAGGAACGAAAACGGTGAGTGATTTGCAAACCTATTTGCCTTCAATAAACTGGTCATAGGCGGCACAATATTCTCACACAAACGCATTCACAAAGCTACATGGATTTCACCCGGACCACACTACTCAAAACCAAATCGATCATATCTTTATCAATCAAAAGTTCAGAAGGACTATGGAGGATGTGAGAACCCAGAGAGGAGCTGATATAGTTTCAGATCGCCATTTGCTGGTCGCCAAAATGAAACTGAAGGTGAAAAAGCACTGGACGACGGGGCAGACGACATCACAGAAGTTTAATACAGCCTTTCTTCGGGATACCGTAAAACTCAACGAATTCAAGATAGCCCTCATCAATAGGTTCCAGGCCTTGCACAATATACTCAATGGAGAGGACACAACATTGGAGAACAATTAGAAAGGGATCAAGGAGGCAATCACTTCAACATGTCACGAAGTTCTGGGTCACAAGAAGTACCATCACAAGGAATGGATCTCTGTTGATACTCTTGCAAAAATTGAAGAAAGGAGGGACAAGAAGGCAGCATTAAATGTCAGCCGAACAAGAGCAGAGAAAGTTACCACACAAGCTGCATACACAGAAGTAAACAGGGAAGTGGAGAAGAGCATCAGAGCTGACAAACAAAAATATGTGAAAGATCTAGCAATGACGGCGGGAAAGGCTGCAAGAGACGGAAACTTGAGACAATTGTACGAAACAACAAAGAAGCTGGCCGGAAACTATCGTAAACCAGAACGAGCAGTGAAAAGTAAGGAAGGCAAAGTAATCAGCAACACTGAAGAACAGCGAAGTAGATGGGTAGAGCACTTTCAGGAACTCTTGAATCGACCAGCTCCACTGAACACACCCAACATCGAAGCTGCATCCACGGATCTCCCAATTAATATTAGCGCACCTACGATTGAGGAGATCAGTATGGCCATCAGACAAATCAAGAGCGGCAAGGCAGCAGGACCAGACAACATTCATACAGAGGCAATGAAAGCAGATGTAGAAGCAACTGCGAAAATATTTCACATTCTCTTCAAGAAGATTTGGGATGAGGAACAAGTACCATCAGATTGGAAAGAAGGATACCTGATCAAAATACCAAAGAAAGGCGATCTCAGCAAGTGTGAGAACGATATAGGTATCACTCTTCTCTCAATACCAGGCAAAGTATTCAACAGGGTATTATTAAACAGAATGAAGG
This sequence comes from Schistosoma turkestanicum, assembly GCA_944470395.2. Taxonomy (NCBI): domain Eukaryota; kingdom Metazoa; phylum Platyhelminthes; class Trematoda; order Strigeidida; family Schistosomatidae; genus Schistosoma; species Schistosoma turkestanicum. The sequence continues at coordinate 71,760,239 of OX103971.1, read as the reverse complement.
ACTTCGTAGACGCCCAACTTCGAGATCAACAGGCTGTATTTCGTAAGGATCCATAGTGTACCGACCAAACTGCAACATTAGGGATCACTGTGGAACAATCAGTTGAATGGAAACCATCATTATAGATCAAGTTCATCGACTACGAGAAAGCATTCGATAGCGGAGTTGGAAATCAGGAAAAGCACCTAACTGCGTCACAAGACAAGCCCTCACATGGAACCCTTAAGGAAAAAGGAAAAGTTGAAGGCCAAGGAACATATTAAGCCGAGAAATAGAGAAAGACATGAGAAGAATGAACAAAAATTGAACAGAATTGGAAAGGGAAGCCCAGGACAGAGTTGGTTGGAGAAAACTGGTGGGCGGTCTATGCTCCATTGGGGGTAACAGGCGAAAGTAAGTAAGTAAGTAAGTAGGCTCACTGATAACTAACCTCGATATGCATGTTCTTAAATTGTCATCTATGTGTTGCGTAGTCATTCATGTAAGAAATGAAGAAATAACTACCCGAAAACTGGATTATATGACATTGAAAATATAATCTATCGACTTTTATCTACCATAACTTGTTGTTTGTTTCATGACTTGACAATTCAGTAAACAAGTTATGGACAGTCACCAGTAGAGATTTTTCATTTTAAAATGTAACACTTTCTTTCTATTCTATCCATAATTTCTATTGATTCTGTACAAAATATCAACAATTCTCATAAATACGAAGAAGAAGAAGAAGAAGAAGAATTGCTTGTTACCCCCAATGGAGCATAGGCCGCTCACCAGTTTTCTCCAACCAACTCTGTCCTGGGCTTCTCTCTCCAGTTCTGTCCAATGTTTGTTCATTCCTCTCATATCTTTCTCTATTTATAATTCTTCCTCCAACTCCCAGGGCAGAGTTAAAATGGTTTGAATTATTTTTTCTGGTTAGCGTTTTCTGGCAAGTTAGTTTTTGACGGAATGGGGTCGCCAACCCCATGTCCAACCCTCCTACTTTACCCGGGCTTGGGACCGGCAGTAGCCCCGAAGGTTCTACTGGCGGAGTTTCATAAATACGATAACTGTTATATAATAAACACTTTTCATTGTTTCACATTACGATTATTATAACAAAATCAGTTGCATGTTTAATAATTTCAAACTTTTAACATGATGAATACACTAGAAAATCTCTTCATAGATCCCCCCACACACATACAAATACATAAACATACCTTCCAAATGTTGTCCCGACTGTACATCGCCAACAACCGGAATATGTATCTTTGAATACTTTTGCAATATAATCAGCTATTTGATCATGAGTTGAATAGAGATTCATAGCTTCCAGGGTAATTTCAATGGCATGTTGTTGTATTTGTTCTGTTCGTATTTTGTCTGAATCCTCCTCCATTGTTCCGTGAAGCAAGCGAACAAAGAAATAATCAATCCACTAAACGAAACAGAAGCAAGGTATCACAAATTTTCAAAGGTTATCTATCTATCTGTTTTGAGGTAGAGATTAGTACAGTTTGGATTTAGTATTTATATATTAGTTAATGAAGTATGGATTCTTAAGTATATATATATATATATATATATATATGTTTTGTTGGTAGCCTACATACTCTAATATTATTTTACTTTGTGTCAAGAAGTTACGATAGATTTTCACTGAGAAGTATGCAACTAATTTATATAATCAATCAATTATTATGTTAACTATCTCAGTAGTTCACACTTAATGTTATAAGTAGTATTGTAGGCTAAAAAAAAAGTGTACTTGAAAACAAATTTAATGTTTGTTTACCATTTCATTTAAAAACAAATAACTATCATGTGATAAAGACTTTGGTTTTGCACGTAATGAATTAGGATGACTATCAAAAAAATGTTCTAACAGACGACTTAGCTTCCTTTCCTCAGGTGGAATATATATATTTAGAGAGAGAGACGAGTATTTTGAACATATTGTTCGGTAGCCAAATAAACTTTATATTTTAGTTTTGTCTTCTCGTTCAAATAACCAATTTTAGGGGTTGAAACGTATGGGGTTTAGGTTTCACATTCACAAATGTTAACTCACTGATTTTTTCATCGAATTTGCTGTTTGTGTCACTCTAATTCGCAAGCATTTCGCCTCTTCTATTCGCATGAATAACGCCTAAGTTATTAATGCGGATGGTCAGTTTACTCATACTGGGCAAGAATGATGTAACCTCCTAGCTTAAACTAAAATCGCTACTCGGTGTTGATACCTGAAATCTGGGTGGATCGGATCCCATGATGACAATGTGAATCGACTGAGGTAGATATTTGATTTCCTCTTGTTCGAAAATCTTTTATTAATTCTCAGGTACCGAACACCTATTTATCAACGATCCTTTTTATTGTTTACTTCGATATTTTGTGCAATGGCGACCTTTGACTGTGTAGCACATGCTTTATCGTTTGAGGTATTTTGTAATTTCTATATAATTGTTTTTCTTTTTTAAATGAGAACCGTTTAACTTGAAGAGAAAATCTGTATTTTAGTGTAATTTAAAACGGACCACTCAAAAAGGCTTCGTTCGTCATGCTGAAGAATGTAATTTATTTAACCTAACAGAATAAACTTTCAGACCAAATATTGGCAATTTAGTCGTTACACAACAATTTGTCCAATATTCTAACATGTCTCATTGAAGTAGATAGTATTAACAAGTAACTAGTAACTCTTTAGATAAGATGTATAAAGTTTTTGTTCAGGGTAATCGAAATATCAGTGGTAGTCCGATAAGTTAATATTGATGATAATATTGTCACTAGCATGAAGCAGAAAGTCAGCCAATGTCTATCGTTTCGTTCTCAGAGAAAGAAACACCACCACAATCATCCACCTGAGCTACAAGTTTTCGCCATCATCTCAGCCAATGTCAGTAATTATTTCTTGTATGTGACAATCGACTTATAGGTCAACTGAAGGCGCAGAAGTTGTCAAACACTAAGGCTTGCATCATTTATAGGCTGTACAGAATATACGATTTTGTGTGACAGGTAAAAACAAAGTCATAGTTTGAAGAAATTGAATTCATATCCTGAAGTTGATAGTTTACAGAGTAGAGAATGACATGGGGCTTTCATGAATCGGCAATAGGATCACCTAGAATCCCTTGTGTGAAAGACATGAATATGCACACAGTTGAGACGGATTGTCTTTCCGAATACTGTATTCATTTGTGTTCAGTTATTACTAGTAGAAATTCCTTAAACGTTTGGTCAAAAGTGGAAGATAAGCCAGTAATTCTGACTGGAAAGAGTTACGTAGTCATTGTTCCCTTTTATGATTTTTTTATAGAGAGATTAATGTACGTAAATAGAGGAGTGCAGATAACTGGACTCTTGATATCATTCTAGTTAGAGTATTCGGTTATTCACATCTGGATAAAGAAGTAAGGGATCAAAAGAAAGTGATTACGAATCTCGGAAATACTGTAGTAGACTCACAAACAATGTTAGCAAATAAAGGTTTGTAATGCTTGTTTATGTAAACTGATCTCCATTCTGTATTCACCTCGTCAAAAGTCTCTAGTTAAAACTAAGTTAAGACAATTGTTCAGTTGCATGGAATTATGGGTGCATGAAGCGTTTGTTAGCCCTCGCTTAAATAAAGGGGTTGACGTCCTTACTTGAGTTTTCGTGCACTGCTGCTATCTGAAGCTCAGCTGTTGGCATCGCAGTTCATCGAGAGTGTTCCGGACGCCAGTTCTCAGTGCGTATAAATGTTGTGCGCCGGGAAATGGCGTCCGGAACTTTCTCGATGAACTGTGATGCCAACAGCTGAGCTTCAGATAGCAGCAATGCACGAAAACTCAAGTGAGGACATCAACATCTATATTTAAGCGAATATTACAGAGTTGTTAAGCATATGTACAAAACCTTCCCATGAAATCATCATTTGCAAACTAATCCTTAATTGTTTCAGATTTCAGTGTTCTTTCATTTAGAATGTTCAGACTTCAGTTCACTTTACGTTACCTACAAATCACCTTCTGTTCTCATTCTTTCCTTCTCGATCTTTTGCTGTCAGACGTTTGATTTCCGTTTGATATCATATACTACTTATGTGAACATAAGTAGTGTGCACCACAAGAGTAGTAAATGACAAACTGTCAGAAACATATGATGCCGCCTATCATAGAAACAGTGGACCATGATTCATTATAAGATATAGCCTCTAAAATGCTGTCTTCGGAAATAAAAGTGGTATTGAGTGTAAACCTGTAGCATTGCACCTGAGTTCAGGTCTTTCACCTAATTGTAATTCCGTGCCTCCGTATTATTAGAATGAGGAATCAGTAAGAGGAAATAAGTAGTTTAATTAGGGTACTTTTACTCAATGCATTACGTTCTAAGAGGACAAACATGTCAACAAAGATAAGCTGGTGAAAGACTAAGTTTGCACACTAGCCAACTCTGGTTGTTAAATAGCAGTAGGTATATGGATGAACAGATAATAAATATGATTAGGCCTATTTTCATATGAATGAGACTCATTCATTCATCTTAATGCATAATACTTTTGTTAATAAGCGCCTAATCAATGTCTTTTTTAGAATTTTTCTGTGTAGAGAAAAGAATAAACTTCAAGTTCACTAGCTAATCAGCTCTCATAAAAGTTATATTGGAAATAAGAATTTATAAAAGTAATACTTTTGATGAAAAAAAAACCCAATGATTGGCATTTTTTTCATTTTCAAACTTTTTGAGCTAATTTATCTAGTTCACTAACTCACACATTGCTTATTGAATTTCACAGACTTTCAGATATTCAGTCAGAATATCAGGAAGTTATATAATTAATCATCAGTACCTTTATTGATCTAGGCACAGACACACACAATTCAAATGGTCGTATTACGTAAAGTAAGCCGAACGGTAACTCAGCGGATAAAGCGTTTGGCTTTCAGCAATAAAGTTATAGGTTTACACCCCACTCGATCTTGACAACTAAGTAGTATCACTAGTCCACGTACAATGCAACTTCAATCCTGGAACCTGGCATCCAGGAAAGGAGTATACATAATATAAGGTCATAAATAATAAATCTCATGAAACATATACTCATTTTTTCAAAAGAGAGAAAATGTAAAAGCAAAGAGAATTTTCTTTCGACTATATCATTTTTTAAATTTGTACAATTGTATTTATAGGTAATCTTTTACATAGTAGTCTGAAGTAAAATAGAGGAGTTTGACAAAATTAACAGAAGTAGGCAAACTCATTCAAATGGAAGACAATGAAAACGAAGTGATGCTGCGTAATATGATGAAGATTATCAAAGTTTCAAATATTGACTATCATACAATAGTGGTTTCAATATAAAACTGAATAACATAGTTGATTCTCATTTGTAATCGGTTAAAAATGTGGCCACACAATAGTTTACAATTAGAACACTTAAGAAATGCCATGAAACAATCTATCATCATATAATTATGTCAAAAAAGAACGCGAACTAAATTACGAGACAATAGTTTCTTGTTTCCAATATTTTTACTCATCTTGGTTACATTTTCTACTTTATTGGACTTTTTTCTTCTTGAAAATGAAAATTTCAGATAGTGGATGCAGTTTATCAATTCAAGACATTGCTGATATTTGTGCATCCGTACAATTCTGTATGACACGATTAATCTGTCGGCGTGTACAACGCGCCATTGAATATTGTTTGTTGAACAATGATTCTAGATCCAGTGTAATTAGGGATCATCCAACAGCTTTGGTAAGATGAGTGTGTGTGTGTGTATGATCATTATATCATCAGTTGTGTTTGTGTCATAATCGTCACCATTTCATACCGACAGAGTAAATCACAAGAGTCTACTGTTGAATATTTTAGATCTCAGTTAATTATTATTGGGATGTTATGATTCCTATATGATTTAAAGGGCTTTTTTTCTAAGATTTGTGGTTACCGGCCCTTCTTTATCCGGGATCGAAACTAGTCGTAATTCTAGAAGGGCTCTAGGCAGAGTTGTGGATAACTTGTAAGCTCTACTAATGATAAAGACATAATCCATGCATCTTTTATATAAGTGGAAGTTGTCAATCATCATTTTAAATTGATTGTTTTACAGACCGTCCATAGAACAATCTGCTAGTAATGGACAAGGATGGGATCACATTAGTGGAAAGTGAAATTTAATTATGTCCTTCGCTACAAGGATACAAAAAATTTGTAGTCCCGAGTTCATTGATAATAAACTGAACCTACCAGAGGTAATACCAATCAAAGCCATAAAACTTAAACCTCTCTAAGAACAAAAAATCCTCCTTAGAAAAGAAAACTCTTTATATGAACATCTAACGCCCTCAACAAAACAATCTTCGGAGTAACTTCAAGACTAGTTAGTTTTCTTGCACCAAACGATGTTCAACAATAAACTTAAGGATAAATTCTCTCATTTGACCAATTCCATATGGGTTTATCAATGTAATTGTTAATGTGGATGGATAAATTTCTAGTCAAAATTCATGACTTGCTCTGTCAATTGTGATTGTTTCGTCCATAAATTACAGTCTAGCTACTATATATACTGCTTACTGTGTCCTCAAAGGTTATTAGAAATGAAACTGATTACTGAATATTCCTAAGTAGCATAAAGTACTAAACAATAAAGGGTTAAATTATTCTCATGTACAAAATCAAAACAATAGTGGTGGCAAATTTTTTTTAATTTTATGACACTTATATGTATGGCTATTGGGTTATATAAATTTTCGGCAGTTTTATTCCTACGGCTTAAAAAAAAATACTGATGTGAAGTTCGTTTTCCTCCAAAATATATTTCTTTTATACTTAAAATTCGAAAAATACTTTTCCTAAACAAATCCAGCGACAATCTATTTCATTGTGTCAATGAATAATGATAGAGTTAAGACATCACTGATGGTTTCATGAGTTTTGTTGTCGACTCAAATATTCATTGTTTGTTAGCGCCTTAGGCTGCAAATTTTGAATTTACAATCTCCTTCCGACTAATTTCTGAAACATCTGATTCTTAAAAATCATGGATTTTAAAAATCCGTTCACGAATTTTTTTCTCATGAGAATGTCATCCGAATCAGTTAAATGTTAATTTTCTGCTTGATTTAATATCATCTCTAGCAAGAGCTGGCTTATAAAATTTCAGTAAGGAATCCAAATGCTGACTTGGTACTTTTTAATATGCGTTACATATAACGTGTAATATTTGATTATAATATTTTCACAGTATTCTGTGCAACAATGGAGTAAAAGATATGAAGGTTAACTTCATAGCTCTAGTAAATATGACAAATCTGTGAACCTTTGCTACCTGAGGTTACTGGGTGTAAACTTAAGCAACGTCTGCCTCAATGAATATTGCTGATTCGCGTTAGAGTAAGTTTACAGAAACACACACTGAAATAAGGTGTCAGTCTATGCAGTTGCTAAATGTTAGTCTGAACAGTGTCAGTTAGTGTAGACTCTCAAGCTGGGTTACGTTCAATAGTTGTGATTAGAAGTTAGGATATAAATAGTTCCGAATGAGTCTCAAAACAGCCATTGAAATTGTTCCTCTCCTGCTCCCCTCTATAATCCATAATTTTACCTTACTGTGCGGATTTCACCATTCAATTTGTCATGAAATTTTTGTTGCATATATTTCTTTCCATACTCAGCATTTATTCAATAATATTTTGTAGGTTGTTTCTGGTGGAGTTGGCTCCAATCATGTTATTCGTGCCGGTTTAATGGAAGTAGCTAATCATTATAAATTGAAATTTGTTGCTCCTCCACCAAATCTATGTACTGATAATGGAATTATGATCGCATGGTAAGAATTAAAAGTTTATGATTAAAATACGTTGAGTATTTAAAAAAACAGTTTCTTTCTTCAAAGTGACTTTATCCTGTCTCACATTATCATCATTTTATCATAGTTGTAAATGTTAAGTAAACAAGTCAAATGTATTTCTCGATTACTCTGATGATGTTTGTGAATACAACGGAGAAAAATATCTTGGACGTGTGTATCATGCTTGCACTCACTAACAGATGCCTGCTTGCAATCATTCGATTCCAATTTCTTCATTTTCCACCGTTCATTGGCTGAGATATCCATATTAATCGTTTGGCAAGTGATTAACTGCATGGACTATTGAGAACGCCTCTAACTATGGTAGTGATGACGTGAAGTTGAATTCCTCGGAAACCACCAGTTTTTACAAAATTGCTGATATGCTGTACTAATGATTAAATGCCACTTGTTTGCAATTACCATTTACACACAGTGTATCACACGGTCTAGTCAGTTAGCCCTTTTTTAGTTACACTGCAACCAACACGAAGGTGCCGACGGAACTATAGCCGATTGTGGGTTGACCTTATCACTACATCTGGAAAATCAGTAAAAATAGTATTAACTTGGTACTCATTTGTGTTGCGTAATATACATATAAAAATTGATGACACTGTGACTGAGTTAGATACGAAGTACGGCTCCTCAATTCGCTGTTCCACGTTATTTACGAACAATTAAGTATGTTAAATATACTCAACTCATCTGATACAAATGTTTATACTCAATTATTCTAGATTTCATTGTAAACTATTGTGAATAAAACAAGCTGTCCCATAGAATATTTATTTTAGTCCTAATAAATTCCTGTTCTGGCTATTGGCTCACTAACCACACAATTAGTATAGATATGTAAATTTAAGGATAAGTGATAGTCATCTCTATGCGATATTCCGACAAACATCTTAATCAACCAAACAAATATTATCACACATTATTTTATTGTTACTCGGACTTGAAAATCGAAACTAACGTGATTGTTTAAATAAAATGTACTTTCTCCTCTCTCTCTCTCTCTCATCATCTATAGATCTGTATTTGGCGTTGATTGTCGAGACGAACTAAAACAAGCCAGCATTTCCATTGAACCAATTAAATTACCAGATACAATTTTTCAATCATCAAATACTCGATTTCTTATTTAAATTTTGAAATATGTTTTGATGAATAATATGTATATAAAATCAAAAATAATTGAAAACATTTTATTATGTAATATTGACTAAATACAATGAAATTTATTCAAAGAACTTTTGTTTAAATTCAACCGAATCAGTTTCACAGTAGTTATGACGTACATCAATAGATAATCAGTTGAACTGAACTCTCCACATACAGCCCCTCTGATGTTTCTGTCTGTATATGTCAGTATTGCATGAGCAAATTCAAGTACTGTAAATGGATTTAATTGTCTTCAACTGGATGACGATATCAAAACAAGTCTAATGGACTGTTCCTAAGTTTAAAATGTTTTAGTTTTACGATGCAACGTGTAGCTCGATTGTTGCACCGTCAATACGACGTACATATCTGAAGAGAGTATGCAAGTCATGACTAAATCAATTTTATTTCTTTCTTATTGCTCAATCAAAACCTGGCGATAAATACTGAACCAAATCATTACGTCCAAACCACTGACTGATCTCTGTCTGATGTTCAGAGAAATTACTTCATTTGTGATGCCTCCAAATTCACTAACAACAATTAGGACAGCGCTTGTCATTGAAGGTTTGCAACTAAACGGTGTACTACAAAAAATATATATCAACAATGATCGAATTCATCCATAATATGTGGCACACTTAATTGCTCGACCACTTTTCCTCAAATGTACTGCCAGCATGAATTGCGGTCATTCACAGCTTTTATTGTATACGTCCGTTGCAAAATCTCATAGCTTCGTATTCCATCTCTTCTGTGTAGATCACCGATACACATCCTAGTCTTTTCATGTGTGTGTGTGTGTGCATTATCATGAGTAACACAGTAGATGCACACTGCTGAATAGTCTCCTTACTAAGCATGGAACCACCGTCCATTAAACACTATCAAGTTCACTTTTTAAAAAAATACTTATTTAAACTTGATCAACTGAATAAAATTTAAAAAAATAATTAACACTGTGGCAATAAGAAATTAATGTACAACAATGAAAGAAAAATGAAGTCAAATTGTTTTTTTAAGATGGATTACAGTCTTGAGGTGGCGCATTAGTAACATTTGACGTTTTTCTATGAAACGATGGTACAGGAGCTGTGGATGTCGACGATGATGGATGTCTTTGAACTTTCTGACTGTTCGTGTTGGTGTTAGTGAAGACTTCATTTTGTCTTCTTTGATCAATGCGTGATGAGATTTTATTCGGTTCATTTGAATGAGTAGTAGTATATGGTGTAGTCATTGTAGGTAGGTCTGAAGATGATTTCTAGAATTGTTATTGAATGAACAGAACAAGAAATGTTAAGACTGATGTTTACAGGGCGACAAAATTAATGAGAAAATAGACAATGGAAATCGCTTAAATGCTTTGAGGATTTGTTAGAAAAGTCTAGGAGATTCTCCACAATGTGATTCGAACAAATAAGTCATTAGATGCTACTTGTATCTTCTTAACCACGAATTATCAATGTCCCAGTCATACATACACCTACAAATATACTCGTTTTCTGTGCCTAGAATAACCTCAGAATAAAAACATTTCACAATTAATGCCCTTTTGTGTTTCATTCAGGACTCAAGTGTAGGAGATCTCTTAGGAACTAGGAGGTGGTTGGAGAGTCAGTGTCAAGCGTACGAGTGCTAAATACATTTTCGTACTACTCGGAAAACTATTAGCGTACGGCTTCGGAAGAAACAGTGTACGGACAATTTACCAACTAGGAATTATTTCTCCATATTAAATTCACGAAAAAGTGGATTCTTAACGTCGATTTTGTTTAATAGTACAGTATAGAATATCAAATTAATCATGTTTAAAAAAGCAAGCCAGTTATCGATAATGTTCACCTGTTTCATAGGTTCTTGTTTAGGAATTTGCCAAGATGGACTGAGAGGTTTGGGTGCAGCAGGTGTAGCGAACAATTCATCTTTTTTATTTCGTGATTGAGAATTAGGAGGACGATTATTAAATTCAAATGGACGATGATGAACATTCAAGTGATCTTTACCAACATTGGCATGAACAGAACGAAGCAGATCCTGTGGTAATTGAGTTGTACTTTCTGCTAAAGGTCCATGTTGTAAGAAGCTATAATCCTTCAAAATAAATGAAGAAAAGTCATCATTCATATAAATGCTACTTCGAAAGAATATAACATTTGTCAATATATGCATATTAGTACTTGAGAAATCGCTGTGATCCAAAACTAAGGGTGTTTAATTACAAGCCGGTTTAACCGTTTGCATGAACAAGATATAAATCGAATAGGTTTGAAACTCTGCTTCTTTGCTGAAAGTCATATCACGCGTTTCTTTGGTACGATTTGATTTTCTTCAACTCGAAACATTTGGTTTATCGAGATAGTGGAGAAGAATTTTGGGTCAGGTGAGTGGTGTTTTTAGAGTTTCGTTTTCTCTGCTGGATGCATCAAACAGCAATTCAATCGAAACAAAGAGGTAGAAATTCAACAACAATAATTATTCAAGAGATGCAGGTCGACAAGAAAAGTTGTTAGTCATAGGTAGAGAAATTCGAATACTTCATTTGTACCAGAAGCTTGTACTGTTGACATTTTTCAGAAAAACAGTGAAAGAAGCTTCACAATCAAACCTTCCAGATCCCACAACGAAACCCCATCAAAACCATTTGGTTTATGCCTGTTTGAAAGCGCGGATCGACAAAACGACGGCTGCATTTCTACAAGTGAACATCTACAACTCAAAAAACTATCTACCAACACCAAAGTCAGAATTTTGTAAAACAAATGTCAAGACAGTTCTACAGTATGGGGTGGGAACGTGGCGAACTACCAAAGTCATCATCCACAACATACAAATATTTATCGACAGTTGTCTACGCAAAATACTTTCGACTCGTTGACCAGACATCATCAGTAAAAACAGGGCACAAACTACTCTGACATTTGTTTTAATAATTTCATCTCGTCGAGCTAATATGGCAAGCTGAATCGATGAACGAATGTAACAGCATTCACGTTACCTATGACTGACCAGTAATATTTAATAATTTTCGGATAGCTACATACATATAACTGTGTTTCAGACTGTCACGGGTGTACTATGCATCACTGACTGACTATATCGCTTAACATGACATAATACAATACTGGCTGACATGAGAGTAGGTTGGCAAAAAGTTAACGATCTAAAAAATCAAAACATGGAACAACTCATCGACTGTTCCATCACAGCCCAGGTAAGTAGAGGTGTGATATGTCATTGCGCTGATATGATGATCTATAACAACTTGAACACATCACACAATCGTGTCCCTTTGCATATAGATAATTCATTGATTGGCAGTAAACTAAAGCAACAATGATGAAAATCTAATTGTAAACAAGGATTATCTTATATCATCCTGTGAATAATTTATTCATTACTTACAGGTTGTAATTTTTTCGAATGAAAATTATGTGAATCAGTAATAATTGGTTTGGAGTAATTATTATCTAAACAATCCTTTTTCCATAATGGAGTAGGTGAATACAGTGAAGGATTATTATTATTATGATGATCCGATTTGTTCGTGGTAGATTGTGGTGGTTGTGACGGTGATGATTTCACTTTTGATCCAGACAATTCTGTAAGCGGCTTACGTGTTGTTGAACTATGATGATATCGCATGGAGCCAGTGTCATGAGCAGTTGTTGTTATTGCTGCTGCTGCTGCTGATGATGATGATAAGATTGGTTTGTCAGGAATGATAAAATTATTTGACTTTGTTGATAAAACTGGATGTGAAATTTTATTGTGAACAGAATCCTGAAATGGTCATGTAATATAATAATAATATACAGCATATTCAGTCAGATTGACGAATTTGTAGTTAAGTAACATGTAAATTTTATTCTCAACAAATGTTAAATCAACTATCAATAAAAAAAATGAACTTAACACATTTGCATACTTGATATAATGATGATGAGTAAAATTTGACAATCCCAGTTGAAATATACAGAGAGGCACTAGTCACCATTCATTGAGCGTGAACGGAGACAGCTGGAGTAGAATTTCATTCCAATAGGCAGTAGTTGTTCATACAACCAACTACATGTAGATAGAACTGTTCAATGTTTTCGAAGTAATATTGAATGAAGTATAGGCTTGTGTGTGGGGGTAAGCTGGAGGAAAGCCAGGGGCGACTGAAGCAAATCACGGCACCAATCCATGAAGTCAATAACAACTGAATTGAGCCATGTTAGCGGGTGTAGTCTAATAGGTTGAGGTCGGTGAGACGACAGTAACCGATGGTTGGAGACTTTTATATGGCTCATAATCATTTGCGAAAACACAGATGCATTCATTCTTTGTGTTCGTGAAAATTCTAATCTTCTGAATTCCACATCACCTTCATCTTTTACTTCTCAAAATTCTTTCACTGGGGTTGGCGACCCCATCCCACCAAAAAACTAACTCACTAAAAAACGCTAACCAGAACAAAATTCCATCTCTGTATTGCTAATGTCGTATGACAACTTGAACTGACGTTTATACGTACGTACTTACTACGTACTACATCGTAGTTGGCTGACTCATTAGGATTACGCGATCACTAAACGACTAGAAAATCATCACACTAATCACTGATTATTAGCTTAGCTATCAATCGACTCTATACATACATGTCACACATTAACCGCATCTATTAACGCGCTGTGCAATTTCTGTAACAGTCTTCTCCAAACGTTGCTTAAACTAAACAAAACATAAATTCGTTTCGGATTTGAAAATAACCGAAATAAAAAATATATGTGGTACAACAACAACAACATACTACTTACATAATGAACAAGTTTTTCTTCAGATTTGCCGACACCTATAGTTTCCGTAACAGGTACAGCAGGACGACTGCGTTTATTGTCTGATAAATATTCAGGAGATTGTTGAAGACGTTTAGGTGAAGTAATGATATTAGCAATCGCTGTAACTGCGGCACCGACGCGAGAAAAGATTGATGATGTAGATGAGGTCTCGAAAGACTTACCAGAAGACGATGAAGATGATTTGTTTGTCGTGAGAGTACTGACTGCAGTCAATGAGTCTAAGAAAACAATATTGAACATACGCGTAATGAAAAAAGGAGAAACTCGAAGAAACGAGTTAACATCTATATGCAAATGTGATTTTTTCTTGTTTAAAAGAAATTTTTTCTCCATTTTCAGAAAATGACGCCATTACAGTATGAAATATACAGAACAATAAATACACTTATGGAACAGTGAACAGAAGAAAATTCGATAAAAGTAACATGATTATTTTCACCAAACGATTTATCAGTAGACCGAACAACTTGATCGTGGTGAAACAAGCTAGAAGCTGGCAGCAAAACATTCGCAATTGATTTTTAAAATATTAACACAGTATGTTTTTAAATGCTTCGATCAATTAACAGCCTGACATTGTCTCCGCTAGAAATAACGAAGCTTTTGCAGTACATCATCAGTGGTGTTGCATTGCTGCAAATCATTTTAAATCCTTCATTTTAATTGATGATCTGAATAAAATCCATAATCTATGATAAATCAATAGATCAACAGTGAATTCCTACTCTTAACATATGGAACAAATACTGCCGAATTTCGATGATTTCACTGCTAATATTATTCCAAGTAAAATACTTTTCACTGTACAACTTTTGGCATTCTCAGGATATTTTCCTAGCCTCACCATTTAATTTAACGCCCAAGTTATTATTTTCTTAATTATATGTAAATATATACAACACGATAATACTCAAAGAATCGACCTAACAGTTCGGTTTTAATTGATCGAAGAGCGAGTGACCTCTAAGCTAATTTCCTATAATCGATTACGACGTCTTACCAAGCATATTCTATACTCACTCATATTCTGTATTTTGTCGTACACAAAAAAAACCAAATCATCTGACTAGTGTGGCCTTGACTCCTTGTTTACATCATCCGCTGGTTTCGATCAATAATCCAATCTCATGGGTAGCCATCACTCGGTCGTATCAAATCGATTGACAATAATTCTTTTCATTGATTTTAACAATCGCAAAGTCGATTATCATCAAGTCATTCTTCCACAGAAAAGTACAAAAGTTATAACGTTTAATCTGTACTTATCACTCAGTCAGTAAATGTGAGATTTTATGGGAAATGGTATCAGTGGAGGTTCTCACGTTATTTAAATGCAATTAGTGAAAGTAAACTGTGACGCGGAATTCAGAATTTCCGGGGAAGTAAAATGAAGAGTTACCTAATTCTCCTCATGAAAGTCGAGTTTCTTCGCAAGCCACGAGGTCAGCGCCCCTTCTCATAACCAGGGATAACATTAATTAGCTACACGGAGTGTTCGTACATTGCAGCAGGCCGGAAGGGTCATCCAAGTTGCTGCAGAAATGAAAAAATACAACCTCGAGTTTCTTGGAATCAGTGAAACACATTGGACGCAGTCGGACAAGAAAAACTCAAACGAAAATAGGGAGACCAAAACACATTTACGCTGAGAAATGGAGATAGATATGAGGAGAACGAATAACAGTTGGATAGAACTAGAAAGAAAAGCCCAGGACAGAGTAATTTGGAGAATGCTGGTCAGCGGCCGATGCTCCACTAGGAGTAACAGGCAAGTTATGCAAGTGATGATGATCAATGCAACACTGATCGATAATTTTGATCCAAAACTCCTTACCTGTTCAATAGGATTCGGTAATATGGATTGTGGTATTTCATCGGAATTATCATAGAATAAATCCCAAATCCATGGACATTTCTAGAATAATCAATAAAACGAAAAAAAGCATACAAAAGCACATCATTTAGACATTTTCAAAATAAAACAAACATTGATCAATTTCAAAAATTCAAGTTCTAAGTGAAATGCACAAGACAATGGATACTCATTATTTTCATTTTTAAATTTCAATTTCTGCTGAATCGTCCGTCAGTCAGCTGAGTAGTAGTAGTACCTGCTGCCTCTCAACACTGACATTCATACTGAAGTTAGTAGCTAGAAATGAATGAAGTCAACAACAGTCAATCACATGGTGGACTCGGTTTGATCGACTTAGACAGTGTAACATTGGCTTAAGTTGCTGTGTCACATGAAAATAACGAAATGAAAATCGAAATAATGTATTAGCAATGATAAGATTACACCTCGAAATAATGTATCAGCAATGATAAGATTACACCTTGTGAATAAGATACCGCGATTTAAGATTGACTGGAACATAAACAGTAAGTGTATTTACGCTAATATGTCTTTGTGGATAACACAATGATATTGAACAATTCAATCAATTTACCTATAATACACGTCTTCTCATTTTCGGATTGCAATCATCACAAACATCAGGTTTAGAAAATTTGTATTCAACACTACAGGATAGACATTCAATGGTATTATTTGCAAGTCAATCAAGTTTAAATATGTGAAGTCTTGTCTATTTATATCTTTCACATGTACATTATATTGATACGAATCAAAACCATTTTGTTCATCATAGTTTTTTTAGTGGAGTAGTTTCGTTTTCAGAACTATGGTGCTTTTAGACTTCACAGTAGTAATATTGAATCTATCTAAATAGTCAGTCAGTCAGTCACTCAGTCATTCAGTTACAACTTAAAACTTCCTACGTACGTACATTAGTTCAAGTTGTCATAACACATCAGCACACAGACGCCATTGTCAATTCAAATCCCAAAGTAGTAGTAGAGGTAGTCGAAGTATTAGCAGTAATCGAAAAGATTATTGATCGACTACATCATTCGAGAGGTATACCCCAAAGGAATTACTTATAAAAAAGAGAACAAAATAGTCATGACAAATTCAGAAGATTAGAATTTGAGAGAGCACAAATGGATGGATGCACAGGCGCCATTGCAAACAGTTTTCAGCTATGGCATTCAAGGTCTCCTCTAACTAGCGATTACTATCACCTTACGCACCCCAACCAGAGGCAGTCTACACTTTTGGCTAAATAAGTCATAAATGAATAAAAATATGTAGAGTAGCAACATATTAATTCAGTCACTCCATTGTGATAATGTAAAGTTTGTTGGATTCGTCCTGTCTTTCCTAGTCAGTTAGCTTAAAAATAATGAAAATATATGTTAGTCTACAAGGAATGTAGTATGAAAACAATAATTGTTACTATGATTATGATTACATGAGACAGTACAAGTGTAACATCATTACAAATGTAACATACCTTCTCAAGTCTATTCAGAAATGATCTCAATTGATCTAAAGATAGATTCGGACCTACTGGAACATTTTCTTTTGAACAGAATTGTTGTGCTAACTCATCTAAATCACCTAAACGTTTTCATAAATAAATAAAGGCGGAAAAAAAGACGAACAAAATCACTACTGACACAAATCTATTATACAATTGATTGATGAGGTAATCAATTGTCATTCATTTGGGTGGTTGGAACAAGTGCTACATGTATGCCTAACCAACCATTACCTCGACCAGCTACGCCGTCGTCTAGTGTAGGAGTATACTGGAAGAAAGCTAGGGGGGCAAACAAAAACATGACAACAATACGTAAAGTCATCGACAATCGGACCAAGTCATGTTAGTACGTGTAGACTATCTTGGTTGGGGTGCGCGAGACGATCATAACCAGTCGAAGAGTTTAAATGACATGGTTCCAAATCATTCGCAACAGAGTGTAGGAGAGTCCATACACTACCTTCCTCTCAAACTTATTCTTCTAAATTCCTTATGACCTTGTTTTCTCCTTTGTTTAGATCTACTTCACTGATTTATATTTCCTTGGATCATATCTTCCATCCTTAATCCTTTCCATTAACAATAATACTGCCATGTAATCAACGAAAGATACCGATTGCTAGCCATGATGTATACACTTTATCCTCAATAATCCTTCTGCAAAACAAACGTATTCTTGCCTTTCCACATGTATTTTAGTCTTCAAAACACTCTTAT
This sequence comes from Schistosoma turkestanicum, assembly GCA_944470395.2. Taxonomy (NCBI): domain Eukaryota; kingdom Metazoa; phylum Platyhelminthes; class Trematoda; order Strigeidida; family Schistosomatidae; genus Schistosoma; species Schistosoma turkestanicum. The sequence goes on along the minus strand of OX103971.1, from coordinate 71,742,296 downwards.
TATGTTAGACATCCGGACACGATACACTTCACTCCGGCAGTAACCTCAGGATGACACTCTGATGTACATCCACTGAACACTACCACGTTGTGAATAGTACACGCCACATCACTTACTACAACCTATACAACTATGAAATTTGAACTGACAATTTCATTCCTCTGTGCCAATGTGATATGGCAGCTTGAACTGATGTGCATACATAGCGATTTCAAGGTCACACAACTGGCTGACCGACAAAAACTACGTCAACAATGAAAAACCATGTTACGCAGGAAATAAAAGTTTCCTTTTCATCTTTGACAAAAAAAGTATTGATGCTTTTTAAACCTTAATTCTTAAATAATTACTATACGTACATGTTGATTAAATACCTGCCATGCCTAACAAAGACAGTAAATAAAAGGAAAACATGAGAAAGACATGCGATAAATTAATGTTCACTTACAAACACTGTGACCAAATAACACTAAATACATGTTACAATTGATTTTATTTATGCGGATCGATGCGCTTTACGCTTTACAGTGATGCCCGCTTTACCGTTCACCCACAGATAATTTTTTTTCAAGGAGAATTTTATTTCATCATTCTAATTTATTTACAAACAAATCTAATCGTAGTGATTTGTAATTAAGGAGAGTATCATATTGAACGAATGTCACAGAATTCATATACATAAACATTATAATGAATGAAAGTTACACTGAATTAAAATGTGAAAATCGAATGAACGAAAATTACATTCAATCAATATATTATTTTGCACTTGATTTCCTACTAGCAAATTGTATTTAAGGAGGGATTTTCATCTCAGTCAGTCAGCTACAATGTAGAACTTCGTACGTACATACGTACGTCAGTTCAAAATGTCCCGATTGTCAATTCAAATCCAATAGTAGGAGAGGTAGTAAAGACATAGCGGTGATGTAGAAGATTAGGGATCAAAGATATTATCCAAGAAGTATAATCCAGTGCAATAAATTCGAGATGAGATTCATGAGGGATTCATAAGATTAGAATTTGAGAGAAGATAAAGAATGGATATATCTGCACCATTGCAAACAATTATGGGCCATGTCAAAGCAGATCCTGAGGCAAAATTTTGCATTTCGACGGTTGTTAGAAGACCTCGCATTCTGTCAATATCTTCACCAAATAGAACTGTCATCTGCATATTCTGGGTAAACAAACCAATCTCCTGTTAGAAGGTCAACTCATGAAAAGTCAGATGGTGACAGTGACGTCTCTAAAAGCATGTCAGTGACAAAGTTAAATAAGAACGAAGAGAGTGGACAACCCTGACGAACACCACTTGAAGTATTCATTAACGTCGATCGTTCCCCATAAGCTCTCACTCGACCAGTGGTGTTCGATTACAGAGACCGTGCTAAGTTATTGGTACACCTCTCAATGACAGACATCGCCACGCAATCTTACGACCGACACACAAACACCGATTTAGGGTCAAGGAATACAACTACTTTTGGACGTCCGAATGTGTGACTATGTTCTAGGGCCTGACGTAGTGTGAATATGTGGTCTATACATTCAGCTAAAGCTTTGAAACCACCCTGGTTTTCTCGAGTCTGCTCTTCACAAGCTCTAGTTTTGCCTCGGAGTATTATTAAGTCAATATCTTAGACGCTATATTAGTCAAACGGATCCCTCCGTGTTTGTCACAATAGGACTTTTACCCTTACCATCAACTGTGATAAACAGTGATTGAGACCGGTTAGATGGAATCACGTCCAGTCCCAAAATCTTAACCAAGATCTCAGTCAATCTCACTACTGAAATTGGATCACCATCCTTAAAATTCTCAGGGCTCAATCTATCAGGGCCTGCTGCTCTGCCTCACCTTAATATTGCCTATAGCCTTTTCAACCTCATTAACATTTGGAGGAATTACATCAACTTGCCATTCAGGTTGACTGGAAGTCAGGGACAACTGCAGTATATTTATTTACTGAATGGAGTTAAGTAAACACATTCCTTCAAAACCATTTACGATCAAGATGAGAAATATTAGTTAACAATAATTATTTAATTAATTAAATCTCACACGTACCTTTAAATTTGGAAAAGGCAGTCTCTTTAGCTTCGATTGATTGTTGCAGTTCTTCAATTCTCACTGAAAAAGAACATATACACACATATATACATACGTAGGACAACACTTTCGATCGGTCAGTCAATATCAACATCATGCCTGTCACATATGTGCGCTGGCCAAGTTCACCATACTACACTGACACGAACAGATAAATACTAAAGGAGTCAAAATAATACAACCATACTGATATACGAATATGAATAAAGGAGTACTGGAATGATTTAATCTAAAGGACCATAAACAGTAAATCAGTCTGCGCCACTGTGATCAATTCTTAACAAACTTACTTGAAAGCCGCAATCACTGCTTCAGTTTGGAAACTCAGACTGTATCATAGTCCACACAAACTAACTAATGACTTGAGTGGTGCATATATATTATGGTGCCTACTCGTATCAATGTTTGTGTGCTTTAATTAAATAAACTTATCACTGAACTCGGTTACAGCATAGACCATCCCAACAAGACATTCTGCATCTACCAACGGGACTCAGATAAACAGCCAGTGACCTCACGAATTGATGACAAGTTTTTGATATGATTGTCTCCAGCTTTCTTCCAACTTACAATTACAGCAGCTAACATCGTTTGTCAAGGTAGTAAGTGGTTAGATGTGTATATCACAAATCTCAACCCGTTCAGTCAATCAAAAGATTCGCAACCTTGTCAAACGATTTGCCATCTTTGCCTAATACTTGATGGATAACCTCAGAATCGTCAACTCGATCGTTTAACAACACATGAACATTATTTCGAAGATATCTATGATCAAAAATCTTCAGCCTACGTATATCTACTGTTTTCATAGACTATATTTCACAACAACCGTCCTCACTGAACAAACACAAAGAAAGTATACACATATTGTAATCTCATTTATTGATACTAAAAAGCTACTACGAATACGTCGATAGTAGGATACTCACAGTCTTCTTTCTATTCCTGTTCAACACCGTACTAAGGTATGTGGCTATTGTTATATGCAAAATGGACTTTAACTATATGGCTTAAAGAAGACATCTCACCCTAGGAACAAGCTCGCAGTGTTGTTGAGTGGTTGGGGGGAGTCAGCAAAATATCCGATAACAAGGTTTCCTACTACGTGACACTCGTTATCAAGGAACATCTAAAATCTTGAACAAAGCGGTGCCCCTCCATGGGGTATGAACCAACAAATCACCTGATAAAATTCGACCAACACTGAGGACTAGTGAAACTTGAAATTATCTGTCACTCAACATAAGCTTTGTAAGGTGCTTAACACGTAGAGTGTGACATATTCGATAAAACAATGATCAATTTAAGTCCACATGAACAACAGTAATAATGTATATGGTTTATTTGGCAATTACAATTTTAATATTATCTAAAGTTGACGAACTAGACATCCTACTACATTACATTTTTGTTCACTCTGTTAAAGATGAACCCAGAAAACATGATTATGTTCTAAGTGAACCAACTAGCGACAACCAACCTCATAGGTTGAAAATGAGGAAAAAACTGTGAAGATAAACATATGAATACAGTAAGCAAGGCTTACCTTCACTTTTGTGCAAATCCGTCATCAACTTCGACCGTTCACATTCCCAGTCAGCAGTGATCGATTTTAGACGAGATTCAAAACTGGAACGAACATGTTCAACTTCTTTGGCGGAATTGCTCATCTCTCTTTCAAGCATCTCAAAAACAGCAGTTTGATCGAGAAGCACAGTAGGACTTGACTGCTTTACAGGTATTTGAGATGACATTGCTAACAGTTCGTTATACTTTATATTCAGCTCATTATATTGGTCAATAAATTTATTCAGGCTATCGCCTAAAGAAAATGTACTCAATTCCCGTATATGAGCGAACAATCCATTTTGTAAACCCCTAGCCAGTTTGCTTAACAGATGACAGAAATCTTGATCTGTTTTCACAGAACTTAGGCATGAGTTTTCAGCTAATGTTACTTTGGAAAGTTCTGAGAATTTTTCAAAATCTGAAAATATGGTCCTCAACTGTTCACTGTACGATGAAAAGGCACTAGAGGTATCAGATAGACGGCTTTTGATGCTTTTGAGATCGGAAAAAATTGTGCTACACGAAGTCGTCCCATCCTTTATCATTTCTTTGATACCATCTACGTCACCACAAACGTTTTGGAAATCACAAGCACTTAAAACACGCCCAAGATTAACAATATCTTTCTTCAGATCACTAACATCAGAAACCGTTGAACCAAGCACCACATATGGATCCTGTTCCATAGTTCTTTTAGAAATAAGAGCGATTAGGACAAAATTAAATGCTACGTTTATGTAACACAAAGAACGTTAAAATGGAGAAAACGCTACTAAGGAACTAGATATTTGTGAACAGTATGCAAGAAACAAAAAAGAATCTAATAACTAGTAGCAATGCGAATTTATCAGTGAAATATTTATGGAACGATTTAAAGATGAACAAGGTTATCTCAGGTGGTGTTAGGGGTATAAGGGTAGATTTCACCTAGTTGCACACACTGTGAAAAGTCATTTCTTCTCCATTGACCTGAAAATCAAATTGTGTTACAGTCTTAGTGACATGAACGCCAGTCAGTCAGTTACAAAGTAGAACTTGGTACGTACGTACATAAGTTCAGGTTGCCATATCATATTAGCACAGAGACGCAACTGTTAGCTCAAATCCCATAGTGGTAAAGATAGTAGAAGTATCAGCGGTAATGGAGAAAGCATAACTACAAAGCCCAAAGGACTGCTGCTTGAGGCAAATCACACTACCTTTAAGCGGAGTTTTTTGATATGTTAGCTCTATACTCAATCAACCATACTACGAGAGACGAAAATTCTTGTGGTTAGGTCAGGCGCGATATTTTTAGGCCCACCCTGCTTCAATTATCAGAAAGCAGAATCAATGTAGGTACTGGTCACCTAAAAAAACGCCTTGCCTATCAATCGATGTATTTGCCATAGTTGGACCGAAAAGAACAATTGTCCCAGTCAATATGGCTCGACTGCCATCACGATAGGCGAACCAGAACACTACATTACGGCACCATTTACGCTCGAGGAAATACTGAACAAACCTGTATTTGTCAGAAACAACTGAAATGTCAGTAATCAGGTAGACAAGGCGGCCAAGGAATCATGCTACAAGTGAATATGTTTGGGATAAATGATTCAGGATCTTTATTCTCAGCAGGTATCTGACATGTTATCAAAGTGGTCAGACAGCCCTAAAGTGGCATTCGACTCCGTCGATCGTGATGTTCCGTGGCAGCGTCTGTCATTAAAAGGTGTACCAAACAAGTACACTAACCTTATACGGGTCGAGAAATACTACTATTGTCAGATGCCTAAATGTGTGTCTGTGATCCAGGATCTGTCGTAGTGTGAATATCTGGTCTATACAGCCACGTCCAGGTCTGAAACCAGACTGGTTTTCTCTACTCTGCTCTTCACGAGCTCTAGTTAAGCGTCTAAGGATAATCGAGGCTAACAATTTAGACACTATATTAGTTAGACTTATTACCCTGTGATTGTCACAAGAGGATTTTTGTCTTTTTTCATAAATCGGGACAATCAGCGACTGAGACCAGTCAGATGGGATTACTCCCAGTTCCTAGATTCTACCTATGGTCTCAGTCAATCTAGCTGCTAAAACTGGACCATCATCCTTAAAAATCTCAGGGGCCGATTGATCAGGACCCGCTGCTCTCCCTCGCTTCAGATTCCCTACCGTTTTCTCAACTTCATAAAGAGTCGGAGGGCTTACGTCGATTTGCCTTCAGGATGACTGCAGATCGTGGGTAACCGAAGTGTAGCCGAAGGCCAATTGAACTTATCCCTAGTGTTTTGCCCATCGATCCAATATACTGGATTGAGAATCAATAATAAGACCATCCTTTTCCGAGATAGTCTCACTCACATTCGGATTCCTAATACCAGTGTCCTTGATAAGTCGGAACAACTGTCTGCTGTTGTTTATCACCGCTGCCTTTGCCATCTCTCTTGCTTCCGCCACCCACCACTGTTCACGATCATTGCGTAGGCTTTTTATCAGCCTCCGTCTAAGCTGACTTCGCTTTTCATCATGTTCAGAGCCAGGTGGGATGAGTTTACGAGCGTCTATCTGTTCAGTGGATGCTACTGAGATCCACGGCTTCGTTCTAACCCTGTGATTTACCTTGCTAGCAGATATCACTGCTGTTCCCACAGCCTTTTTATATCATTCCAAGCTGCCTCAGGGTGAGTATCACTCACTGCATGGTCGCCTACCTGTCTTCCTAGTTGCTCCTGAAATATATTCTTAGCTCTATTATCATTAAGTACATTCATCAACATCAACTTACTGCTTGTTCGATGGCTGAGTAATGAGAAGTCGTTAAAACTGGCTTTCTAAACAGCCAAGTCAGCAAATCAGCTGTGCAATGGGGTAATAAAAGTTATTAAAACAGCGAAATATAATATCTAACCGTATTGTTTCTTCGATTCTTGTTTAATCATTAAGACCAGTGACAAAAGTAGTCTCCTCAATACTTTGAGTGGAAACGCAAGTGTTTGACTAGCTTTCATTTAGAAACATTATAGTACATAACCTGTGACGAAAGTCAGCAATTGTCAGTTGCAATCATTAAATCTACGGTGAAATTCATAAGTTCATGTTTTAGGGATGCTACATGGTTACGAAGGAACTCTCAAACTCAAGGACTAAGGAGTAATAAAACGACTCAACCTCATAACCACTATCGATTACAATTCATATCAGTAAACCTCACTGCAGATGAAAATTTGATTTGGCGTAGTAAGACAAACGTTACTCAATAATTTACGCGGTACAGTGAATTTATTTTATAACTATTGCAACAGCAGATATTAGAGATTGTATTTGAAATACATACTGTAATTATATTGCAAAAAACAGTCTCTGGTGAAATATACATTCTAACTGAGATGATTGAAGATAATGATGTTAAACACCCTTTCAAACACCAGTACTGTAGAAGCACAAAATAAAAACTTTCCAGTAAGTTCAATTAAATGAGAAGACATAATGACAACTATTCATTTTTAGAGACATGGGAGACGTGTTATTCAATCTTATGAGTAATAAAAATTTATGAACTTGGCATTATCTACAGCAGACTTACAGTTTCTAGGAAAGCATGTGGATTTAAAGTCGTAAACTGCGCTTCTGATTGGAGACTGTAGCGATGACCTTCTACTTGCAAACAATCAATATCCAATCTCTCTTTTAATAGCCAGTATAAACCTAGTCTTTGCACTCGATTCTTGTTCCTCCGGCACGGTTCCAGGGGTTCGGTAGTGTCCAGTGAATGGGGGTCTAGCCACTCGACTGCCTAGTTCTAGTCACTTGGCAGTTGTTTGTGCGTTTGTATGTCCCGTGATTTGGATGAATACGTTTGTTTCAGGGCAGTAGAGTTTCTGGATACCAGCAGCTAACACATTACCAGGCCGAAGATCAGTTAGTTGCAATGTGGATAATAATAAGGAGAAAATTCTAATGCTAATATGAATAAGATTTCAGAACTAAGTAAGATATTGATAATTTGGTTTATTAATTGGTAGCGAAGATTGTGATAGAGGATCGAAGTGTAAGTAAGGGAGAAGAAACAGAGATAATAGGCGAGATAGATCAATTGAGTGATCTGAGGAGATGGCAGTGGTAACAACTAGCAGGTCTCAGGACATGCGCCAGGCACAGCTTGTCCAAGAGGGAGATGGTAATCCTTATGTGAGCATTTGATTGTCAAGTCTCTTCTTAAAGCTGTCGACTGAGGGGGCTGTGGTCACCTCGGCTCGGAAAGCATTCTAAGTTGCGACGACTCCCAATGAGAAAAGGTGTGCACAAACCTGAGTATTCGCTCTTTGATGCGCAATTTTTTGAGGATTCCCTCGAGGACAGTGGTGGTGATGTTCACGTTGGGATGGTTCGGCGAGCTTAATATGTCGTACGCCATAATCAGATCACTGATCCTCCTGTAACTCAGTAGGAATCATACCGAGTGCCCGAGTCCATCTTCGTAAGGTTTTTTCTTGAACCCTGTCACCCATTTCGTTGCTGATCTCTGCACTCTGCCCATAAGATGTAAGTCTCTTTTAAGCAGAGGGGTGCGATGACGTTGTGAACCTCCATGTGTGGGCACGTGCATCCCCTAAATAACGTTAAGAATAACTGTGGGGTAATAACGCCAAGTTGTCTTCGCATAAAGTGAAGAGTCGCATTTACCTTGGCTGCGTCCCCTATATAGTTCGGGCTTGTGTGGAGGCTTTCTGTGGTTTGTTAAACCGAGATCGTGCTCTGAGGAGACATTAGGGAGCGGAGCTCCATTGAGGATGTAAATCGTTTTCGTAATGTGGGGCAGAATGTTCATGACGTGACACTTCGGTTGGCTGAGTTTTAAACCTTTTTTCACTGCCCATTCCTCAGTAGGTGTAAGGTACTTCTGAGGCTCAGTCAAATCCTCTTCGCTTCTAATGGACCTCCAGATCTTCGCATCGTCTGCGTAGATCAATGCCAGTGAGCTAACTGAGCCTAACAGGTTGTTAATAAATATCAGAAAGAGAAGTGGACCTAAAATGGTCCCCTGTGAAACTCTAGATGTGGATACTAGCCAGCTCGCGGGCACTCTATTTACCTTTGTACGAAACTTTCTACTCTCAGGGTACTTTCTCAGCCAAGATACAAGTGGGTCAGCGAGGCCCATTTCCACAACCTTTGTGATTAGGCGTGCGTGGGGTACCGTGTCGAAGGCTGTTTCAGAGTCGAGAAATATTACATGCAACGGTATTTTCGGTTCCAGGCACGATGTTCACACAGTCACGTGCTATGTGAAGAATAGATGCGCACGACCTGCCTTTCCGGATACCGTGTTGAGCTCCATGGAGTATTTTATTCTTATCCATGTACTCCCCCATTTGTTCGTTCTCCAGCCCTTCCATTACCCTTGATAGTATTGGTAGTAATGCGACTGGTCTGTAACAGGCTGGGTCCTTCCTATCTCCTACTTTTAAGATTGAGGGGAGAGTAGCTTGTTTCCATTCAGCTGAGAGTTGGTGTGAATCCAGGGAATGCCTGAACAGGTCACATATCAGTGAACAGAGGACTTCTACACATTGTTTCAAGACTGTTTGGCGAATTTTGTCACAACCTGGTGATTTACCTGGACGTTTCCTTAGTTTCCTTAGTACTAAGTCAGGAGTGATACGGATATTCACTATGCCGTCAGATGGCACTGGATTTGTGTAGTATTCTGATTTAGCTGATCGGTAAAGTTTGTGTTGAAAATCACAGCCACCTCTAAGTTAGTGAGGTCTTCTCCATTCGGACCTTTGAGAAAACACAAACCCTGGTTCGTAGGTTTCCTTTTTATCATGAACGTACACAGATGTGTAGAGTTTGCCCATATTTGGACAACTAGCTTCATCTGAAATCGTCCTGTACCACTTCAAACTTTGGTATAGCATCTGTTTCTCAATACCAAATAAGAACAACGATCAGAATCCTCCGAGGAGACTTTCCACTTGTTTCAGACTCTGCCCTTCGCCTGTAGCAAGCGTTCAGTGCCCCGCCTAACCCATGTTCTTCCGGGTGTGTGCTTCGACTGAAATACATTGTCTACGACAGAGTTCTGGATGATGTCTCTTGCTGTAAGCTGGTGATTACTTACTGTCAGTCTCCACCACTCCCGTGGCCATGGAGCATGTAGGAGTATCTCTCTCATACGCGTATAATTTGCTCTAGTGTAGCAAAGATGGGGCTCGTTTTCGTCCTTTGTAAGTGAGAATAAATTAGTATTATTTTCAAGTGTTTCGTTTATGACTATGTTAAACAAGACATTTCCACGGTCACTACTTCCCGTTTGGTGTATGGACTTGAACATCCTCGAGCAGAAACTGAACATTTGCTGACATATAATCCAGGTTTGAGGACTTTCCTTCCCTAGTCCGTCTAGTGGCACTGCATACGTGCTCAATAATCCAAGATCTTCTAATGTCTGCGCCAGGTAGCCTCTGGAAACTATCAGTTGGAGTTGTACCCTGATTGCTGAGAGAGTATTTGATTAAGCCCAAGTCGTGGCAATCGCCATATTGCCTCAGTCAATTTGTCTTTCCGGGCCTTAGTACCTGAGGGAGGTCGGTAAATCCTTTCAAACAAGTATTTCTTGGCGTATGCGTGGAAACGACACCAACATGATTCTGTCACCTCAGTTAGTTGGGTGTCGAACAGCCTCCCGGCTTTTAAATGGCTATTGATATATTTAGCCACTCCGCCTCCTGTCTGGTGTACCCTATCGCTTCGGAAGAGAGTCATGCCTAGCAAGCTCACTTCGTCATCTGTAATGTCAGGGGAGAACCATGTTTCAGTCTGGATTATGATCTTCAGATCAATCTGAGCGCACATATTCCTGATTTCTAACAGCTAACCCCCTAGTCCTCTTACGTTGCTACAGAGGCACTTAGTGGTTTTTCTCATCACCTGGTGCACCTCTACAGCAACAGCCGCTGTCGGATTTTCAAACAAGTTGTTCAAACCGAGCTGGCCAGTTCTGTGGGAACTAGCCTCTTCAGGTCTTTTGCCTGTGCAGTGAGTTCGATCGGTGAATATATTATCTTCGTGTCTGGTGCCAGGGGTTGTTGATCGAGGTCAACCGTGAATATTGTGCATTTCTTATGGCCTTCCTGCTGTTGTCTCGCAGATCTGGGTCGGCTTTCGCAACACCTAATGTGGCTAGACAGGTCGTTCTTCGAACTGTACCAAGCTTGGAGTGCCCCATTCAGGTCTTTCAGATGTGACTTTGTGGACGTCAGATGTGACTGGAGGGGCAACCTAGAAATGCAAAGAGCCATTGTGGTGTGAAGATCTAGGCTGCGTGATAGTCATCACCACAGTCACACATCGTGCATGTGAGCTTCGTCCAAGCTACAGCCAGAGAGTTCGGGTACGCTGTGAACTACCGTGTTGGTCTGCTCTTGGACGCCTGGTGTTGTACTGGCTGTTGCTCGTACCGACCATGGTTTATAGTGCCTGATGCGAATCAGGGAGGACAATCTGACCGATGGTCTTTAGGATAATAGGAGGATGTCTTCAGCAGGTCGTGCCGAGTCCATAGTCACCCTCACTGGAGGGTGTTTCCTTTTCCAGTCATCCTGGCCTTTGAAAAGACGGCATACTTTTGCTGAGGCATTGCACATTACGAGGATTGCGCCGTATTTATCCTACTGTTCTTTGTCAAACGCAGCCCTGACTTCCAGTAAGCTACCTTCCGACATTGTGACATTAAATAAAATAAGTGAATTTAATCCATCGTCCCAGTCCTAGAATGGTAGCCGGTTGTGAGTTTTGGTGTTGCCATTCACCTTCTTCACATTCACCCACTCCTCCGTATTGTCAACAGATACTGGATGATTAACAGCAACTGGCAGTTTCGTACGTGTGTTGGTGAGGGTTTTGTCTGCCTTGATCGCCTGTTTCACTGGTTTAGTGCCGAGCGATTTCGATTTGTCCGATCGGACTTTTTAGCTGATTTTGAGTAGGGCCTGTGGCTTCGCCAACACCTCAGATACTCTACACCGCGAGCGGATATACCAAAGCCACGGACAGGGGTGACTCAACCTAAATCCATAGTACTCTTAAGGTACTGTAGTGTCATAGTGACAATGGACCCATGTACTACAGAAAACGCATTCATAAGCAGAGTCACTAATTTCGCCAGCATTGAGCAGGCAAAACAGTCGTCCTTATGAGGTTTCTGTACGACAGATTGTGTCGACGGAGACTTGGTACGCCTTTTTCTCCTATCCTTATCTTGCCTACAAGTCCTTTTAGGAATAGGATTCGGTGTAGTGATGTCTTGCTTCCGTTGTTTAAGACCTAGTGGTGTTTGAGTTGAGCTATCCGGACTATGGACACTAATCTGAGGAATGCTCTCGAGTGATGGTCTGAGATTTTTTACAATCCTGTGGCTCAAACTTGGAATTTTCGACTTACCGTTGACCCCGTGGTTCATACCTCTGCAGGTTTTCCCGAGTGTCCCAGTGCAAAATGGGCTAGCAACCTTTTTACTTAACATGACACCAGAGAGATATAGAGGCGAAAACCGAGATAATTAAGATACGAAATACACGAAATAGGGATTTTTGGAAGAAGAATTTAGTAGTATATAATATAACTACAAGTAATAGAGCCTGAAAGTACTCTAAAGTTGCAATTGTGCCTTTGACCTTCCTAGTAAGTAGCTTCGCATTAAGAACAACAGAGAAGTTAACAGGTGAACATTCCCTTGTCAAAGCTTTTCAAGACTCCACAAAGTTACCACAATATATGAAACCGTTTTATCAACAATATCTGTAGCATAAAATTGTTGTAAACTGATGGCTTATGACTACATCTAACTCATTTGCTCTAAAACTTTCAACAGTGCCGTTCAAAGAAACATCAGTAGTGGACTGTCACGTGAACAATACACTGCAAATGTTGCTTCAGTAACGACTGTCTTGAGCGAAAGATGTACTTAAACCGAAATGTAAGTTGATGGACGTGAGTTTTCCAATATTATTATTTATAGAAGAACAGTTTTCATGGGTTATATCATGTTCAAAAATATCAGCTGTTCGTTTCCTGTGGTATTTTAGTGTGTGCTTCTTTGTCAACCCTTCGTGAGTCATTCTTACTTTTAAGCAAACCAATGGATTTCTTCTTCCAGAGTAATGATGCACACATTTTGACCCTGTCAATCATTTGCCAATGACCTTGACTGTTTTTGTTTACGAGTACCCTTTACTCAATATATCATATGTCTTTGGCTTATTTTTGTCGGACTAAGAATAATTAAACACGCGTTGTCAATGAAGTTGACCCACTCGTCTCCTCCACTTCACTTTGCTCTTCTGCTTGTCATCCTAATTTCTGTTCTCACGACCCACTGCATGAAACAAATTCGTTCCACTGAATATGTATTCGTCTTCTTGTAGAAAATTAATTTACCAGTCCGAATCTGACTGATATCATAGACAAATATAATAGCTTTAATAGCCTTCAGAATGACATTGTATTAACTGATGAACCGGAAGATAATAATCGATTGTCTTTTTTAGACATACTGTTGGGCCGAAGAGAGAATGGAACTATAAAGCGTTCTGTTTATAGAAAGCCATCGTGAACTGGACAGTATCTAAATTTCAGCCGTTTTTGTCCAATGCAATATAAGCGATGTTTGGTAAAATGCCTCTTCAATAGGGTTCAAAGGATTTGCGCCACCGATACATTTGACAACGATACAAAATTCTTAACTGAAGCATTGATTTCAAATGGCTATCCGCCCAAGCACATCAATAGGTGTGGAGATCAGATAAGACAAACGCAAGTTTTTGATTCTGCTGAGAAGAAAAAGGTTGATATCACTTTACCATTTAGAGGTGAAGTAAATGATCTAATAATAAGACAGAGACTAAAAGCAGCCATACAGAAAACATACAACGCTGCTAAACTGATTATCATTGGAAAGACGAAGTCCATGATTTCACATATACCTAAAAGTTTCTCGAATGATTAGATCACATCCCATTGCATTTATCAATTTACACGTTTGTGTGGACACATACATGGGGAGGAGTAATCGAACTTTGCAATCAAGGGTTATGGAACATGTACCTAAGTGGCTTCAAAATCAGTTAACGTCAGATGAGCCGATTAACGTTGGAAAAAGAAAACCATGTTCATCGATCGCCAAACACATAATTGAGACACAGCATAAGATTGACATCAGGACAGCCTTCAAAACATTGTTTAGAAATGTTGAAGGACGAGTTTTGAGGTTTATGGGGGCCTTGGCTATTAGAAAGTTAAAACCTACCTTATGTGTGCAGAAACAATTTGTTATAACCCTGAATTTACCTTGGTAATCTTCAATCTTAGGGTAATGTGACAATTTTCCTACCCTTTCTTATTCTTTTCATATTACGTTAATTTTCTCTCTCGTTTATTTACAATTATCACCCTATGTCTATTTGAACTTTTATTTAACTGACCTTTTATTAATCTTCATATAATAAAATGCCTTGACAAGTAAATATGTGTGACCAGATTGTTCGAAATGTATAGCGCAAATACATCACATTTTTTAGATCAATTACGTCTTCCCACTGTTCTATCAAAATATATTAGCAACAAGCATAACTTCAACTGTAGGTGATTTTCGAAGTCAATATTGTTTGAAGTCACATCCATGCAATCACAATACGTTACTCACGTCTTTCATAATATCAGAATAGACTGTAACATATCCATTTTCTGCAGAATAAGCTCGACGTAGGCGAACTGTCATAAAAATACCAAACAACCATTGTGATGCGAAGTGATCTGTATGGACTCCTGACTACGCTATGAATTCTTCAAGTACATTCATACTTGCATTGCTAGCTATTCACTAGCTAACGTTTAGCGTCTTTTCTATATAAGAGTATAGTTTCGGGCATCTTAATCTATAATCTGCTTATCTATATACCTACTGAACTCAGGTGCGATGCCACAGGCTTACACTCAATACCACTTTTAATCTTTGGCGAGAATTTGGGAGGTTATATCTTATATTAAAGCATGATGCACAGCTTCTATAATATGCGGCATCATATGTTCCTGACATTTTGTCATTTATTACCTTATAGTTTTCTTCAAAAGACAAGTAAATCGGTCTGCCGGTGACTAAGCAAACAAACGATTAACAGCAATACCATTATCTACAAGTAATCTCACATTAACCATTCACACGAGCTCAATTACATCAGAATAAGCTCCCTTGTTAAATACAATGGATTTGTGAGGCTACTCAGAATAAAATCACTGGCAGTAGTGTCGGAACAAAAATTACATTAGCTCCAGAAATAAATTCAGAATCGCCCTGTCTGCATTTTTCTGTAATGAGATCAGACTGTCTAGTGAACTTAGTAGTCAAAGTACCTCAAACATAGGCTAGCAGAATAGTGCAACATGAAGAAAAGCCAAGCAAATGTCTGTCTAATAAGAATATTTTTACGAGCCAAAAATGTGGCTGCATCATATGGTCAATACCATTAGCGTTCTACTGGACTTTCATCACATTTATTATTAGTTAGACCTATGAAGCTTAGTGATTACATTTTTCAAGAACGTTTGCTAGCAAACTACCAACAGTGGGTGCGTACTCTGAAGGTTGTACCTCTTATCCATGTGTTTCATCTTTTGCGTTTCCGTTCATTTTACTCTAGTTCCACGGTACATATAAGCTCATCTTTCATAACCACTCCTCGGTTATTCTTATCTTATTCATTATTGCTGTAGTTTTTGGCTTCATAAGTCTAAACAGATATTGTGCATATAGTAACAAAATTCTTCTTACAAGTAACTCCACAAATATATCACCTTTATCTACGAAAAACTTTATGTTGCCAGTCGAATATAACACCTGTAAAAGATCCAAATCCGCTACTAAATTCGATAAAATAAAACGGTGTAAGAACAGTGCTCCATCTGTATCTTATTCTGACCTTCCTACTGGCTCAATAGAATCTTACCGTGAACTTGAAAACGACCTCTTTTTACCTTGTATCCCGCTCATTGATATATATACAACTAACCTCCTTCTGAGTGACTCGACACCATCCACTACTTCCTGTGTTTCATCCGAAATAGACACCTGCGAGCACTTGTTAGGAAGGATATACATAGTACAAGATAGGTCTCACCAGAGCGCGTGAAACTGTCCCTTTCCTGTTCCCATATTATAAGCTTTATTGTTATATATTTCTACTTTTTATTCCTTTCTATTTCAGATTTAGTCTTTATTTTACTATAATAGACACTCATAAATAACTCCATCATCACTGTTAATTTTACCGTTCCATTTGCCCCGGTTTTATTTTGCACATGTTTCTTTTCATATTCTGCATTTAATCAATAATTTCTTGTAGGTTGTTTCTGGTGGAGTTGGCTCCAATCATGTTATTTGTGCCGGTTTAATCGAAGTAGCTAATCATTATAATTTGAAATTTGTTGCTCCTCCACCAAATCTATGTACTGGTAATGGAATTATGATCGCATGGTAAGAATTAAAAGTTCATGATTAAAATACGTTGAGTATTTTAAAAAAAGGTTTCTTCCTTAAAAAGTGACTTTATCCTATCTCTCATTATCATCATCGTATCATAGTTGTAAATGTTAATTAAACAAGTCATATGTATTTCTCGATTACTCTGATGATGTCTGTGAATGCAATGGACAATAATATCTTGTACGTGTATTTCATGCTTGCACTCACTAACAGAAGTGTGCGTTTGCAATCACTCGATTCGAATTTATTCATTTTTTACCGTTCATTGGCTGTGATATCCATACTAATTGGTTGGCAAGTGATTAACTGCATGGACTATCGATAACACCTCTAACTACTGTAGCGATGACTTGGAGCTGAATTCTTCGAAAAACACCCGTTTCTGCAATATGTTGTACTAATGACTACAAGAGAGCACAAAAGGTATATTCGAGGTTCTTGCCACTTGTTTCCAATTATCACTTACACAGTGTATCACACGGTCTAGTCATTTAACTTTTTTCAACGACGTTGCAACCAACACGAAAACGCCGACTGAGCTAACGGATTTGTGATGGCATCATCATTTTACAGCAGTATAATCCGTAGAAAATAGCACTCATTTGTGCTGCATAATATACGTAGCCCATCCAACCAGAAAACAAGTGCATTGTTGTTTGCCGGGATTGATGGAACGCTTATGTAACATTTCTAGTATGATCGAACAGTAAAGTCAACAAATTATAAATCCCTAAAATCCTCCTTCAAAATTATTCATACAGTCGGAAGAATCGATTGTAGATGAATATCACTGGAAAGCATATGTACAGCATAGACTAAATCTGTTCATCGTTTCCAGTCTAATATTTTTGCAAAAAGGAATGTTTCATTTATTATTCTACTAGAGTTCTAACATTCCTTTCAATACTTTTCACGTCTATTAATATTATCTTCACCTCAACACTTAAATAGCAGTTAGATTTGTACATAATCTCCTCCAAATATTTTATTCTTGTAAATAATTGATGACTCAGTGGCTGTGTTAGATTCGAAGTATGGCTCATCACTTCAGTGCCCCATGATCTAACCCCGTTATTTATAAACAATCACGAACAATTCCGCATATCATACTTAGGCGAACGGCGTTTGAGTGATGGCGGTAATTAGAAGCCAAATACGGAGTCGGTTGGATGAATTGATTTGAAGCAATCGCTCGTGCAGCCAGACACGACAATACAAAATGTCAAAGCAAAACGAAGTGGAGAAGGTGTGCCAACCGACTCAATGTAATGAGGCATGAATAAGCATTTATAATCAGACAAAATAAGCCAGACACGCGATAAGCGAAGTAAGCAGCACACACACTCAAGCAAAAACAACCAAGATAAATAATGATTCGAGAAGAATGGATTGATTAAACAGTTCAGTCACAGCACACACCCGGAAGAACATGGGTTAGGCGGGGCACTGAACGCTTGCTACAGGCGAAGGGCAGAGCCTGAAACAAGTGGAAAGTCTCCTCGGAGGATTCTGATCGTTGTTCTTATTTGGTATTGAGAAACAGATGCTATACCAAAGTTTGAAGTGGTACAGGACGATTTCAGATGAAGCTAGTTGTCCAAATATGGGCAAACTCTACACATCTGTGTACGTTCATGATAAAAAGGAAACCTACGAACCAGGGTTTGTGTTTTCTCAAAGGTCCGAATGGAGAAGACCTCACTAACTTAGAGGTGGCTGTGATTTTCAACACAAACTTTACCGATCAGCTAAATCAGAATACTACACAAATCCAGTGCCATCTGACGGCATAGTGAATATCCGTATCACTCCTGACTTAGTACTAAGGAAACTAAGGAAACGTCCAGGTAAATCACCAGGTTGTGACAAAATTCGCCAAACAGTCTTGAAACAATGTGTAGAAGTCCTCTGTTCACTGATATGTGACCTGTTCAGGCATTCCCTGGATTCACACCAACTCTCAGCTGAATGGAAACAAGCTACTCTCCCCTCAATCTTAAAAGTAGGAGATAGGAAGGACCCAGCCTGTTACAGACCAGTCTCATTACTACCAATACTATCAAGGGTAATGGAAGGGCTGGAGAACGAACAAATGGGGGAGTACATGGATAAGAATAAAATACTCCATGGAGCTCAACACGGTATCCGGAAAGGCAGGTCGTGCGCATCTATTCTTCACATAGCACGTGACTGTGTGAACATCGTGCCTGGAACCGAAAATACCGTTGCATGTAATATTTCTCGACTCTGAAACAGCCTTCGACACGGTACCCCACGCACGCCTAATCACAAAGGTTGTGGAAATGGGCCTCGCTGACCCACTTGTATCTTGGCTGAGAAAGTACCCTGAGAGTAGAAAGTTTCGTACAAAGGTAAATAGAGTGCCCGCGAGCTGGCTAGTATCCACATCTAGAGTTTCACAGGGGACCATTTTAGGTCCACTTCTCTTTCTGATATTTATTAACAACCTGTTAGGCTCAGTTAGCTCACTGGCATTGATCTACGCAGACGATGCGAAGATCTGGAGGTCCATTAGAAGCGAAGAGGATTTGACTGAGCCTCAGAAGTACCTTACACCTACTGAGGAATGGGCAGTGAAAAAAAGGTTTAAAACTCAGCCAACCGAAGTGTCACGTCATGAACATTCTGCCCCACATTACGAAAACGATTTACATCCTCAATGGAGCTCCGCTCCCTAATGTCTCCTCAGAGCACGATCTCGGTTTAACAAACCACAGAAAGCCTCCACACAAGCCCGAACTATATAGGGGACGCAGCCAAGGTAAATGCGACTCTTCACTTTATGCGAAGACAACTTGGCGTTATTACCCCACAGTTATTCTTAACGTTATTTAGGGGATGCACGTGCCCACACATGGAGGTTCAGAACGTCATCGCACCCCTCTGCTTAAAAGAGACTTACATCTTATGGGCAGAGTGCAGAGATCAGCAACGAAATGGGTGACAGGGTTCAAGAAAAAACCTTACGAAGATGGACTCGGGCACTCGGTATGATTCCTACTGAGTTACAGGAGGATCAGTGATCTGATTATGGCGTACGACATATTAAGCTCGCCGAACCATCCCAACGTGAACATCACCACCACTGTCCTCGAGGGAATCCTCAAAAAATTGCGCATCAAAGAGCGAATACTCAGGTTTGTGCACACCTTTTCTCATTGGGAGTCGTCGCAACTTAGAATGCTTTCCGAGCCGAGGTGACCACAGCCCCCTCAGTCGACAGCTTTAAGAAGAGACTTGACAATCACATGCTCACATAAGGATTACCATCTCCCTCTTGGACAAGCTGTGCCTGGCGCATGTCCTGAGACCTGCTAGTTGTTACCACTGCCATCTCCTCAGATCACTCAATTGACCTATCTCGCCTATTATCTCTGTTTCTTCTCCCTTACTTACACTTCGATCCTCTATCACAATCTTCGCTACCAATTAATAAACCAAATTATCAATATCTTACTTAGTTCTGAAATCTTATTCATATTAGCATTAGAATTTTCTCCTTATTATTATCCACATTGCAACTAACTGATCTTCGGCCTGGTAATGTGTTAGCTGCTGGTATCCAGAAACTCTACTGCCCTGAAACAAACGTATTCATCCAAATCACGGGACATACAAACGCACAAACAACTGCCAAGTGACTAGAACTAGGCAGTCGAGTGGCTAGACCCCCATTCACTGGACACTACCGAACCCCTGGAACCGTGCCGGAGGAACAAGAATCGAGTGCAAAGACTAGGTTTATACTGGCTATTAAAAGAGAGATTGGATATTGATTGTTTGCAAGTAGAAGGTCATCGCTACAGTCTCCAATCAGAAGCGCAGTTTACGACTTTAAATCCACATGCTTTCCTAGAAACTGTAAGTCTGCTGTAGATAATGCCAAGTTCATAAATTTTTATTACTCATAAGATTGAATAACACGTCTCCCATGTCTCTAAAAATGAATAGTTGTCATTATGTCTTCTCATTTAATTGAACTTACTGGAAAGTTTTTATTTTGTGCTTCTACAGTACTGGTGTTTGAAAGGGTGTTTAACATCATTATCTTCAATCATCTCAGTTAGAATGTATATTTCACCAGAGACTGTTTTTTGCAATATAATTACAGTATGTATTTCAAATACAATCTCTAATATCTGCTGTTGCAATAGTTATAAAATAAATTCACTGTACCGCGTAAATTATTGAGTAACGTTTGTCTTACTACGCCAAATCAAATTTTCATCTGCAGTGAGGTTTACTGATATGAATTGTAATCGATAGTGGTTATGAGGTTGAGTCGTTTTATTACTCCTTAGTCCTTGAGTTTGAGAGTTCCTTCGTAACCATGTAGCATCCCTAAAACATGAACTTATGAATTTCACCGTAGATTTAATGATTGCAACTGACAATTGCTGACTTTCGTCACAGGTTATGTACTATAATGTTTCTAAATGAAAGCTAGTCAAACACTTGCGTTTCCACTCAAAGTATTGAGGAGACTACTTTTGTCACTGGTCTTAATGATTAACAAGAATCGAAGAAACAATACGGTTAGATATTATATTTCGCTGTTTTAATAACTTTTATTACCCCATTGCACAGCTGATTTGCTGACTTGGCTGTTTAGAAAGCCAGTTTTAACGACTTCTCATTACTCAGCCATCGAACAAGCAGTAAGTTGATGTTGATGAATGTACTTAATGATAATAGAGCTAAGAATATATTTCAGGAGCAACTAGGAAGACAGGTAGGCGACCATGCAGTGAGTGATACTCACCCTGAGGCAGCTTGGAATGATATAAAAAGGCTGTGGGAACAGCAGTGATATCTGCTAGCAAGGTAAATCACAGGGTTAGAACGAAGCCGTGGATCTCAGTAGCATCCACTGAACAGATAGACGCTCGTAAACTCATCCCACCTGGCTCTGAACATGATGAAAAGCGAAGTCAGCTTAGACGGAGGCTGATAAAAAGCCTACGCAATGATCGTGAACAGTGGTGGGTGGCGGAAGCAAGAGAGATGGCAAAGGCAGCGGTGATAAACAACAGCAGACAGTTGTTCCGACTTATCAAGGACACTGGTATTAGGAATCCGAATGTGAGTGAGACTATCTCGGAAAAGGATGGTCTTATTATTGATTCTCAATCCAGTATATTGGATCGATGGGCAAAACACTAGGGATAAGTTCAATTGGCCTTCGGCTACACTTCGGTTACCCACGATCTGCAGTCATCCTGAAGGCAAATCGACGTAAGCCCTCCGACTCTTTATGAAGTTGAGAAAACGGTAGGGAATCTGAAGCGAGGGAGAGCAGCGGGTCCTGATCAATCGGCCCCTGAGATTTTTAAGGATGATGGTCCAGTTTTAGCAGCTAGATTGACTGAGACCATAGGTAGAATCTAGGAACTGGGAGTAATCCCATCTGACTGGTCTCAGTCGCTGATTGTCCCGATTTATGAAAAAAGACAAAAATCCTCTTGTGACAATCACAGGGTAATAAGTCTAACTAATATAGTGTCTAAATTGTTAGCCTCGATTATCCTTAGACGCTTAACTAGAGCTCGTGAAGAGCAGAGTAGAGAAAACCAGTCTGGTTTCAGACCTGGACGTGGCTGTATAGACCAGATATTCACACTACGACAGATCCTGGATCACAGACACACATTTAGGCATCTGACAATAGTAGTATTTCTCGACCCGTATAAGGTTAGTGTACTTGTTTGGTACACCTTTTAATGACAGACGCTGCCACGGAACATCACGATCGACGGAGTCGAATGCCACTTTAGGGCTGTCTGACCACTTTGATAACATGTCAGATACCTGCTGAGAATAAAGATCCTGAATCATTTATCCCAAACATATTCACTTGTAGCATGATTCCTTGGCCGCCTTGTCTACCTGATTACTGACATTTCAGTTGTTTCTGACAAATACAGGTTTGTTCAGTATTTCCTCGAGCGTAAATGGTGCCGTAATGTAGTGTTCTGGTTCGCCTATCGTGATGGCAGTCGAGCCATATTGACTGGGACAATTGTTCTTTTCGGTCCAACTATGGCAAATACATCGATTGATAGGCAAGGCGTTTTTTTAGGTGACCAGTACCTACATTGATTCTGCTTTCTGATAATTGAAGCAGGGTGGGCCTAAAAATATCGCGCCTGACCTAACCACAAGAATTTTCGTCTCTCGTAGTATGGTTGATTGAGTATAGAGCTAACATATCAAAAAAACTCCGCTTAAAGGTAGTGTGATTTGCCTCAAGCAGCAGTCCTTTGGGCTTTGTAGTTACGCTTTCTCCATTACCGCTGATACTTCTAATATCTCTACCACTATGGGATTTGAGCTAACAGTTGCGTCTCTGTGCTAATATGATATGGCAACCTGAACTTAGATACGTACAAACCAAGTTCTACTTTGTAACTGACTGACTGGCGTTCATGTCACTAAGACTGTAACACAATTTGATTTTCAGGTCAATGGAGAGGAAATGACTTTTCACAGTGTGTGCAACTAGGTGAAATCTACCCTTATACCCCTAACACCACCTGAGATAACCTTGTTCATCTTTAAATCGTTCCATAAATATTTCACTGATAAATTCGCATTGCTACTAGTTATTAGATTCTTTTTTGTTTCTTGCATACTGTTCACAAATATCTAGTTCCTTAGTAGCGTTTTCTCCATTTTAACGTTCTTTGTGTTACATAAACGTAGCATTTAATTTTGTCCTAATCGCTCTTATTTCTAAAAGAACTATGGAACAGGATCCATATGTGGTGCTTGGTTCAACGGTTTCTGATGTTAGTGATCTGAAGAAAGATATTGTTAATCTTGGGCGTGTTTTAAGTGCTTGTGATTTCCAAAACGTTTGTGGTGACGTAGATGGTATCAAAGAAATGATAAAGGATGGGACGACTTCGTGTAGCACAATTTTTTCCGATCTCAAAAGCATCAAAAGCCGTCTATCTGATACCTCTAGTGCCTTTTCATCGTACAGTGAACAGTTGAGGACCATATTTTCAGATTTTGAAAAATTCTCAGAACTTTCCAAAGTAACATTAGCTGAAAACTCATGCCTAAGTTCTGTGAAAACAGATCAAGATTTCTGTCATCTGTTAAGCAAACTGGCTAGGGGTTTACAAAATGGATTGTTCGCTCATATACGGGAATTGAGTACATTTTCTTTAGGCGATAGCCTGAATAAATTTATTGACCAATATAATGAGCTGAATATAAAGTATAACGAACTGTTAGCAATGTCATCTCAAATACCTGTAAAGCAGTCAAGTCCTACTGTGCTTCTCGATCAAACTGCTGTTTTTGAGATGCTTGAAAGAGAGATGAGCAATTCCGCCAAAGAAGTTGAACATGTTCGTTCCAGTTTTGAATCTCGTCTAAAATCGATCACTGCTGACTGGGAATGTGAACGGTCGAAGTTGATGACGGATTTGCACAAAAGTGAAGGTAAGCCTTGCTTACTGTATTCATATGTTTATCTTCACAGTTTTTTCCTCATTTTCAACCTATGAGGTTGGTTGTCGCTAGTTGGTTCACTTAGAACATAATCATGTTTTCTGGGTTCATCTTTAACAGAGTGAACAAAAATGTAATGTAGTAGGATGTCTAGTTCGTCAACTTTAGATAATATTAAAATTGTAATTGCCAAATAAACCATATACATTATTACTGTTGTTCATGTGGACTTAAATTAATCATTGTTTTATCGAATATGTCACACTCTACGTGTTAAGCACCTTACAAAGCTTATGTTGAGTGACAGATAATTTCAAGTTTCACTAGTCCTCAGTGTTGGTCGAATTTTATCAGGTGATTTGTTGGTTCATACCCCATGGAGGGGCACCGCTTTGTTCAAGATTTTAGATGTTCCTTGATAACGAGTGTCACGTAGTAGGAAACCTTGTTATCGGATATTTTGCTGACTCCCCCCAACCACTCAACAACACTGCGAGCTTGTTCCTAGGGTGAGATGTCTTCTTTAAGCCATATAGTTAAAGTCCATTTTGCATATAACAATAGCCACATACCTTAGTACGGTGTTGAACAGGAATAGAAAGAAGACTGTGAGTATCCTACTATCGACGTATTCGTAGTAGCTTTTTAGTATCAATAAATGAGATTACAATATGTGTATACTTTCTTTGTGTTTGTTCAGTGAGGACGGTTGTTGTGAAATATAGTCTATGAAAACAGTAGATATACGTAGGCTGAAGATTTTTGATCATAGATATCTTCGAAATAATGTTCATGTGTTGTTAAACGATCGAGTTGACGATTCTGAGGTTATCCATCAAGTATTAGGCAAAGATGGCAAATCGTTTGACAAGGTTGCGAATCTTTTGATTGACTGAACGGGTTGAGATTTGTGATATACACATCTAACCACTTACTACCTTGACAAACGATGTTAGCTGCTGTAATTGTAAGTTGGAAGAAAGCTGGAGACAATCATATCAAAAACTTGTCATCAATTCGTGAGGTCACTGGCTGTTTATCTGAGTCCCGTTGGTAGATGCAGAATGTCTTGTTGGGATGGTCTATGCTGTAACCGAGTTCAGTGATAAGTTTATTTAATTAAAGCACACAAACATTGATACGAGTAGGCACCATAATATATATGCACCACTCAAGTCATTAGTTAGTTTGTGTGGACTATGATACAGTCTGAGTTTCCAAACTGAAGCAGTGATTGCGGCTTTCAAGTAAGTTTGTTAAGAATTGATCACAGTGGCGCAGACTGATTTACTGTTTATGGTCCTTTAGATTAAATCATTCCAGTACTCCTTTATTCATATTCGTATATCAGTATGGTTGTATTATTTTGACTCCTTTAGTATTTATCTGTTCGTGTCAGTGTAGTATGGTGAACTTGGCCAGCGCACATATGTGACAGGCATGATGTTGATATTGACTGACCGATCGAAAGTGTTGTCCTACGTATGTATATATGTGTGTATATGTTCTTTTTCAGTGAGAATTGAAGAACTGCAACAATCAATCGAAGCTAAAGAGACTGCCTTTTCCAAATTTAAAGGTACGTGTGAGATTTAATTAATTAAATAATTATTGTTAACTAATATTTCTCATCTTGATCGTAAATGGTTTTGAAGGAATGTGTTTACTTAACTCCATTCAGTAAATAAATATACTGCAGTTGTCCCTGACTTCCAGTCAACTTGAATGGCAAGTTGATGTAATTCCTCCAAATGTTAATGAGGTTGAAAAGGTTGTAGGCAATATTAAGGTGAGGCAGAGCAGCAGGCCCTGATAGATTGAGCCCTGAGAATTTTAAGGATGGTGATCCAATTTCAGTAGTGAGATTGACTGAGATCTTGGTTAAGATTTTGGGACTGGACGTGATTCCATCTAACCGGTCTCAATCACTGTTTATCACAGTTGATGGTAAGGGTAAAAGTCCTATTGTGACAAACACGGAGGGATCCGTTTGACTAATGTAGCGTCTAAGATATTGACTTAATAATACTCCGAAGCAAAACTAAAACCTTCTAACAGGAGATTCGTTTGTTTACCCAGAATATGCAGATGAAAATTCCATTTGGTGAAGATATTGACAGAATGCGAGGTCTTCTAACAACCGTCGAAATGCAAAATTTTGCCTCAGGATCTGCTTTGACATGGCGCATAATTGTTTGCAATGGTGCAGATATATCCATTCTTTATCTTCTCTCAAATTCTAATCTTATGAATCCCCCATGAATCTCATCTCGAATTTATTGCACTGGATTATACTTCTTGGATAATATCTTTGATCCCTAATCTTCTACATCACCGCTATGTCTTTACTACCTCTCCTACTATTGGATTTGAATTGACAATCGGGACTTTGTGTGCTAATGTGTTTATGGCATTTTGAACTGACGTACGTATGTACGTACGAAGTTCTACATTGTAGCTGACTGACTGAGATGAAAATCCCTCCTTAAATACAATTTGCTAGTAGGAAATCAAGTGCAAAATAATATATTGATTGAATGTAATTTTCGTTCATTCGATTTTCACATTTTAATTCAGTGTAACTTTCATTCATTATAATGTTTATGTATATGAATTCTGTGACATTCGTTCAATATGATACTCTCCTTAATTACAAATCACTACGATTAGATTTGTTTGTAAATAAATTAGAATGATGAAATAAAATTCTCCTTGAAAAAAAATTATCTGTGGGTGAACGGTAAAGCGGGCATCACTGTAAAGCGTAAAGCGCATCGATCCGCATAAATAAAATCAATTGTAACATGTATTTAGTGTTATTTGGTCACAGTGTTTGTAAGTGAACATTAATTTATCGCATGTCTTTCTCATGTTTTCCTTTTATTTACTGTCTTTGTTAGGCATGGCAGGTATTTAATCAACATGTACGTATAGTAATTATTTAAGAATTAAGGTTTAAAAAGCATCAATACTTTTTTTTGTTAAAGATGAAAAGGAAACTTTTATTTTCTGCATAACATGGTTTTCCGTTGTTGACGTGGTTTTGTCGGTCAGTCAGTTGTGTGACCTGGAACTCGCTATATATGCACATGAGTTCAAGCTGCCATATCACATTGGCACAAAGGAATGAGATTGTCAGTTTAAATTTCATAGTTGTATAGGTTGTAGTAAGTGATGTGGCGTGTACTATTCACAACGTGGTAGTGTTCAGTGGATGTACATCAGAGTGTCATCCTGAGGTTACTGCCGGAATGACGTGTATCGTGTCCGGATGTATAGCATAATAAGAGTGTTTTGAAGACTAAAATATATGTGGAAAGGCAAGAATACGTTTGTTTTGCAGAAGGATTATTGAGGATAAAGTGTATACATCATGGCTAGCAAATGGCATCTTTCGTTGATTACATGGCAGTATTATCGGTAATGGAAAGGATTAAGGATGGAAGATATGATCCAAGGAAATATAAATCAGTGAAGTAGATCTAAACAAAGGAGAAAACAAGGTCATAAGGAATTTAGAAGAATAAGTTTGAGAGGAAGGTAGTGTATGGACTCTCCTACACTCTGTTGCGAATGATTTGGAACCATGTCATTTAAACTCTTCGACTGGTTATGATCGTCTCGCGCACCCCAACCAAGATAGTCTACACGTACTAACATGACTTGGTCCGATTGTCGATGACTTTACGTATTGTTGTCATGTTTTTGTTTGCCCCCCTAGCTTTCTTCCAGTATACTCCTACACTAGACGACGGCGTAGCTGGTCGAGGTAATGGTTGGTTAGGCATACATGTAGCACTTGTTCCAACCACCCAAATGAATGACAATTGATTACCTCATCAATCAATTGTATAATAGATTTGTGTCAGTAGTGATTTTGTTCTTTTTTTCCGCCTTTATTTATTTATGAAAACGTTTAGGTGATTTAGATGAGTTAGCACAACAATTCTGTTCAAAAGAAAATGTTCCAGTAGGTCCGAATCTATCTTTAGATCAATTGAGATCATTTCTGAATAGACTTGAGAAGGTATGTTACATTTGTAATGATGTTACACTTGTACTGTCTCATGCAATCATAATCATAGTAACAATTATTGTTTTCATACTACATTCCTTGCAGACTAACATATATTTTCATCATTATTAAGCTAACTAACCAGGAAAGACAGGACGAATCCAACAAACTTTACATTATCACAACGGAGTGACTGAATTAAGATGTTGCTACTCCACATATGTAGCCAAAAGTGTAGACTGCCTCTGGTTGGGGTGCGTGAGGTGATAGTAATCGCTGGTTAGAGGAGACCTTGAATGCCATGGGTGAAAACTGTTTACAATGGCGCAGGTGCATCCATCCATTTGTGCTCTCTCAAATTCTAATCTTCTGAATTTCTCATGACTATTTTGTTCTCTTTTTTATAAGTGATTCCTTTGGGGTATACATCTCGAATGATGTAGTCGATCAATAATCTTTTTGACTACTGCTAATACTTCTACTACCTCTACTACTACTTTGGGATTTGAATTGACAATGGCGTCTTTGTGTTGATGTGGTATGACAACTTGAACTAATGTACGTATGTCGGAAGTTTTAAGTTGTAACTGACTGACTGACTATTTAGATGGATTCATTATTACTACTATGAAGTCTGAAAGCATCATAGTTCTGAAAACGAAACTACTCCACTAAAAAAACTATGATGAACAAAATGGTTTTGGTTCGTTCGTATCAATACAATATACATGTGAAAGATATAAATAGACAAGACTTTAAACTTGACTGACTTGCAAATAATACCATTGAATGTCTATCCTGTAGTGTTGAATACAAATTTTCTAAACCTGATGTTTGTGATGATTGCTATGCGAAAATGATAAGACGTGTATTATAGGTAAATTGATTGAATTGTTCCCCTTCAACAAACAACACAAAAGTGAACAGGCTGCAGTTTCTTTTTTAAATCTTCTCATTTTGTTGTTGTTATTATTACTATCTATTACTATGCATCATTTGCTTTTTCTTGTTGATGACCTTTATCCTATTTTCATATTATTGTTTTATTTCGATAAGCTTGTGTGTATTTTACTATTGTGGAATCCGTCGTCCCATTTTAGACTTGTTCATTGATTGGATTTGCCTGTATTAATTAATGTTGACACTGAGAAGCAGAGAGCTGTGAAACCTTAGTTCTTTCTGTCTATGGTTTCAAATATCACTGTGTTATCCACAAAGACATATTAGCGTAAATACACTTACTGTTTATGTTCCAGTCAATCTTAAATTGCGGTATCTTATTCACAAGGTGTTGTAATCTTATCATTGCTACTACATTATTCCGATTTTCATTTCGTTATTTTCATGTGACATAGCAACTTAAGCCAATGTTACACTGTCTAAGTCGATCAAACTGAGTCCACCATATGATTGACTGTTGTTGACTTCATTATGAATGTCAGTGTTGAGAGGCAGCAGGTACTACTACTCAGCTGACTGACTGACGATTCAGCTGAAATTGAAATTTAAAAAAATGCAATTAATGAGTATCCATTGTGTTATGCATTTCATTTACAACTTGAATTTGTGAAATCGATAAATTTTTTTGTTTTGTTTTGAAAATGTCTAAATGATGCGTTTTTGTATGCTTCTTTCGTTATATTGATTATTCTAGAAATGTCCATGGATTTGGGATTTATTTTATGATAATTCCGATGAAATACCACAATCCATATTACCCAATCCTATTGAACAGGTAAGGAGTTTTGGATCAAAATTAGTCGATCAGTGTTGCATTGATCATCATCACTAATGACGCT